>JAAXCT010000738.1:0-348650 GCA_012490785.1 Eragrostis nindensis | reverse complement strand
CAATCCTGATGGGAGCTGTCTGTTGAATTTTATCCGCCCTTTGTTTTGGTAACTAAGGATTGTTCCTCGCACGTTGAAGCTATATTCTTGGGGAGTCAGATGACCTTTAGCTGCTCTACCAAACTATGAATACCCATGCCAAGATGGTATGCGGAGACTGGTCTTATAAGGCGTGCAAGTGAGAAGAGAATTTCGAATCGCTGGAACAAACACTCAAGCCTGACCCAATCTTTGCAGCAGCTGAAAAGAGATATAGAGATATATACTTATTCGTTTAGGTACCTGTGGACCCCATGCACGCCATCTTTTTATTTGTCAATTCCGAGAACACACTTGCATTCTGATTCTGCACTAACAAATATGGTTGATATTGCTTTAACTTGGCACAAAGGGGTTACGGGCATGCATGATTTCTTAAGTTTATTCGTCTTGCAGATAAAAGTAGGAACCGTGTTGGCAGGAAGAACTTTTGAGTCGGTATAGTTTGTAATAGTCTTTGAACTTGTAGGCTAACTAGATTCTTGGACTATATCTTCCTTGTTTAGAACTAATTCTACTCTCCAGTCCAGTCTCCACTGCAATTCCATTGTGAAATCAAAGGGCAACATCTATGGACAGTCGGCATTGATTTGGATTCTGCATGTTTTACAACAACGATATGCTGTGGCATATGTATACGTTCAGCGTATACAAGCATATTAATATAGTTGATTAAGAAATTGTTTTATCATTCACACAGACACGAGACTGGAGTTTTGAATTTCTTTTTTGACTGGATGCATCCCGAAGAAGAATTGGATACAGTTTTGCATATAAATAAAGTGAAAAGGAACTTATTCTGTTAGTGATGCCTTCCTTGGGACTGCACAAAAGCAAAGCATGGAATATTGGAATAAGCATGTGGTTCCCTTTTGTCTCCTCTTGTAAGTTTTGTACTTGTTCAGCTATCAAAGAAAGGAAAGTGGATAAGCGAATCTTATGGGGCTGTGCCGCTGTGCATATAGATGAAGCAGCCTTCTGAGTTTGGTTGCTATCTGTTGTATGTAAGGCACAGAAAGTAGGGGCTTAAAATGATGGTTTAGTTCCTTTCTTTCACTTTGTGTGCTGCTTTGCCTTGAGTACGCGCTTATTACAAACGTCATAGTTAGTTAGTCTTATGCAACCTTCATGCCCAGGTAAAAGTGCCTCTTAAGTGGCATAAAGTCTAGTTTTGGAAATAGACAACAGTAACTTCTGTCTTGTGTAGAGTGATTTGTCTATAACTTGAGGCACTACAATTTTGACTTGTAGGAATCCCTTCCTGATGATTTGTTCTGTCGAGTTCATTTTCATATTATTCCTGTCCTTTTGTTCTGGCAATGTAGTGACTAGTAAGTAATGCAACCTGTTTGCATTTAGATACTAAAGGGCCTTTAAAAAACAAAAGCTTCACAGGTGTTCTTTCCAAAGTAACTAATAGGAATGGGTCCAGGCCAGTACTGGTGTTCTTTATAGGTTGCTATTTGCATGGGTTGCTTGTTGCCATTTTGTGGATCATCCAGTCTCCTCCAAAGTTGTTCAGGGAATTCCTGTACTTACAGGTAACTAGTGTTCCATCCATTAAGTTAAGAAAATGGTCCTCTTGATATGATATATGTTCCTTCATTCCTGCTCAAGGGAGTCATGCTGGTGCATTTCTGTCTCTCCATATCGACCCCGCGATTCCATGAGCATTGGCTCGGAATTGTGTTCGATGATGGCCGATCATCAGGGAGCATAAACTGAAACTACTACGCATTAGAACATGGAATAAACTCTTTCTGGCCATAGCTTTATCTTTTGCGCTGAATCTGATTGAAGTGAGCAAGGGGGGAGAACTTTGTCTTTGCGCATAGATTACATTCAGTTGTTACTTGTTAAGTGGTTGGAATCGTATGCTTCCTCTTTCTCTGTGAGCAGCTCTTGACAATTATCGATTGCGCAGGGAGGCACGCGATCCCGAGAGGAGGGAATAAGGAAAAGCGATGTTGACAAAGCTGGGAGGAAGGAATCCAGCGCTTTTTTCTGGGTGAAAGATGAGGAGGAATATATCGCCTATGTCCACCTCTCCTGGCCGGTTCTTTTGTTCCGCGACTTCCTTGTGTTGTGTTGTGCAGGCTCGAGAGCCAGCAGGATGAACACGTGTGAACCGTGGCACAGGTAGGCTATTGTGTGTGAGTGTGACTTTGAGTGTTTGCCCAGTTTTGGTTGCAGAATACTAATATAAACTCTTCTGGTCATCTTGGTTGCGGGGGAAACAGGAACATCTAACGGCTGCATAGATGCTGGTTCATGATAACTGTGAAGAGTAAGACCAGCTGCCTGTTTCTCACTTATTCGATGTGAAATCGTTTTTTCTAATCAGACCCTGAGGACATGCATATGTCTGTAGTCGTAAGAAAACAATGTGCTCTGTGCACGTAAATGAGAACCCAAGTAAAGATGGGTGTTTTTGTTGTTGCTGGAGTTTGTAGTGGTGAAGTGAAGTCGTCGTTTCTGTGACGTTACAGGAGGTTGCAGTGGTGGTTAGGCAAAGGCAACATTCCTGGGACCGGTGATGGAGGCCAGGAGCATCCAGTGGTGGGCTGGCCTGGATGGTGCAAAGCGCAACAGCTTTGAGCAGGGCGGCTGTTGCGCCGCTGGATCTGGTCCCAACCGGGCAGGCAACCTAAAGCCGTGCTTGACCACTGTCCACTGGCCTGCCGCTTCTTGGCCTAGCGTCTTCTAGTCGGTAGACTGACGAAACACTTGTGTACTTTTTTTTTTTTTTGAGATAAAACACCTGTGTACTTAAGCGACCGATGATTTTCCGATGGGTTGATTGGGTTGTGCCTTGGGCTGATCTGCTTCAAAGGCCCGGGCGTTGTGAATGAAAAAGAAGGGGTCGGCCTGTGTGGTTGGTTGGGTTCTACGCTCGGCCCACAACCTCGATGAACTTTTTGCAGTGGCAACCCGGGCGACGACGACCGTTAGACGGGGGCCGATGCCGAGGCGGTGGTCGCACGCACCGGGGCGAGGAGGTGAGCTGAACCGCCGCCCGTCGCCGGATTTCCAGCATCCTGCGCCGGCCCCCTAGTTTTGACCGTGCAACGGGGCAAGTGACCTGTGTGTTTGGGCCTGCTGTCTTTGCGTTGAACGAGTTACGAGTATGAACAGTGGCAAGCTGCGGTGACAGAAAGAGAGAGGCAACAGATAGAACGGGCGCTAGGATCCATGCTGCATGCAGCGCCTTTTGCTTCCGCAGAGGACTGACTGCACGGTGCACACCCGCTGGAGACAAGACAGACGAAACAAGCCATGCGCATGGAAGGTGCGTGCAGTGCTTTGCTGCCCCCGCTCTTCACGTCTTTCCATCGTCTTGCCAGGCAGGCAGCAACAGCTCTTGTTGACCTCTCGGGCGACGCGCAGGTCGTCGGTCGTCCTGCCTCCACGCTTCGCCCGTCGCCGAGGCCTGAGCTTTGTTGAAGCTCTCGACCCATGGTATGGAAGGTACCGCCTTGATTCGAAATGGTGCTAGTAGCAGAGACGACAACGGGACGTGACATTGGTCCCCGTCGAAGGAGCGATTCCGAATTCTAGTCCGTACGTTTGAGCATTGCTACTGTCGCCTTGAGATGAAACATGCAGGCGTATTAGTAGTAACAATCACATGATACTCCAGTTCATAACAAGAGTACTCACGGCTTAAAGTATGTTGCTGGTGATCCAGCCACGAGCTAGTAGTTCTCTGACCAAGAAGATTCTGAGGAAACGGTACGGCGATTCTGCTCTGTTCAAACCGTGTGTACTCGATCGAGCACAAATGTCGGAGAATAGCCAGGCATCATTCATACTACTACCTCCTTCCCAGAAAGGTTGTCGTTCTGGCATGTCAGGGGGAGAGGAAGGTTGTGGTGAAATTACCAAAATGCCCTTATCAAATCGAACACGGGACCGGGAGAGATGGAGCGGCGCAGAGGACCGGGAGGGATCCAGAAGAGCCGAGCTCGTACGGCGAGCACTCCGTCCTCGAGCACGAACCACCGCGGGCGAGGGAGAGGGCGCCGCCGCCGCGGCGAGGATGCGCGGGGCTGGCGGTGGAGCTGGTCCGCTCCAACCATGGCGTCAGCGACAGCTGCCTCAGGCGTCCTCCTCCTCCTCCTTGCAATCCTCCTGCCCGCATCAGCGGCGGCGGCCGTGGCGCCGCACCGGCACCGCCTCGGTGCGTCCCTACATCTCGCGTCGACCCCAAACGCGTCGGAGCCGCCGACCACCTTCTTCGAGGTGGACCGCCCGATCCGTCCGCCGCGCGGCAGCGTGGGGCCCTGTTCGACGCTACTCCTCTCCAGCTCCTTCGGCGCCACCTACGGCCGGCCCCCCGTCACCGCCGCCTAACTCCGCGCGCCTGCCTTACCAACTCTGCGCTCGCCGTGCTCGAGTGGAGCGCCACTCTGCCGCGGCCGCCAATTCGACCGCATCTTCGGCGTCTGGCTGTCCGGCGCCGAGCTCCTCCGTCGTCGCTGCTCAGCTCCCCGCCATCGCCGCGCGCGCTCCGCCCTGCCGCTGCCCAGCTCGCCACCCGTGCAGATCGAAGACGATTTGGACGGGGAGGGAGAGGATTTGCTAGTGGAGTGAAGAGAGGGAGCGGATTTGGTCGGGGAGGAGAAGGATTTGGCCGGATCGGGGAGAGGATTTCGTCTGTGGAGAGAGAGGAGGAGAGACCGAGAGATTTTTTGGGACCGGGAAGGACGACAGCTATTGTGGGAAAAACGATTTTGTACGGAGCGACAACAATTGAGGGAAGGAGGGAGTATCACCGAATCCTTCCAATGCGGGGTCGGGCAGTATGGACCGAGGACCGAGCGTGGCGGCGGCCCCTCCGTCTTTCATGGTTATGTGGATGAAACCTGCCGTCTCATTTGGAACGTGAAAATTTCCATACCGGATCCCGTACCGCAAAAATGTCTTTATGTTGTGATCGAGGACTCGAGGTTGACGATTTGAGTTTCTCTAGAAGCCGCGACGAACTGTTTCAACTGCACGATTTTGTGAGCCTGGCATTGTTCCCTTTTTTAGTTTCGGGTTGCCTAAGAAAGGCAGGTCAATTGAACTAACCAAAATAGGAGTAATTGATCTCCGCTTTCTCTCGCAAGAAATACTGTACAGCACCGTATTTGTTCGCACGCAACTTTCTCTTCAAGCTCAAGAAAAAAGGAAGTAAAACCAAAACCTTTTCTCCAAGGCAGCCGTAATTTCCAAGTTGGCAGGGCCCGGTTACCCTAGCCGCGAAGCCCACCGCCGCGTCCACGACGAGTTACGGCAGGGCCCGCTCCCTGACCACCCTTCATATATTCTCTCGCTTCCCCTCCGATCCAACGCCTCGCCTCTGCTGCACCCACCTTGCGCTCCTCGCCTCTCCTCTCCTCTTCCCCGCCGCGCGCCGCCTTGATCAAATCGCTCGCACCGCATGCCTGCATTCGCCCGCCCGGCCCTAGCCGTCTCCCCCTCCGTCGACCTCGGGGCGGCAATGGCGGCCGCGGACTGCCACGCCGGCGGCGAGGGGCCCGAGGAGATATGGCGGCGCCGGCCCAAGACCAAGATCGTCTGCACCCTCGGCCCGGCCTCGCGCTCCGTCGAGATGTGCGCGCGCCTGCTGCGCGCCGGCATGTGCGTCGCGCGCTTCAACTTCTCCCACGGCTCCCACGAGTACCACCAGGAGACCCTCGACAACCTCCGCAAGGCCATGGAGATCACCGGCATCATCTGCGCCGTCATGCTCGACACCAAGGTCCGCCGCTAATTAACGACCCCCTCCTTCTCATGCACTCGTCCAACGTTTCGTATCGGTACCCTGTTTTTTTAGGTTTCCGTCGTCGTAGCCGCTCGATCGGATCTGTGTGCTGGCTGTTTTCCATCTGCTTGTTAGTATTTGCGATTCAGTTGCGTTTATGGCGTCTTGAATTGAACGAGTTACACCTATGATGAATGGTACTCCGACTTCACAAGTCTGCGAATTGTTCGAGTTATTACGGCCGCGCCCCCAAATAGTTGCATGGTTGGTCTGGCCCATGGCATGTGTTTGTGTCGTTTCTTTATGGTTTGACCTGTGTCCTGTCGAGATAGGTTGAGACACGGCCAAGATTGTGGCTCCTGGTTTGCAGGTATTGACACGTTTGTTGGGGGCAACATGGGACCAAGAATTTGTTTCAATGTACTCCGTGTATTGTCTAGTGGGGCTTAATTAGAATAGCATAATAATCTCAAAAAGAATTGTGTTAGTTGTTCGCACCTAGTTTGTTTATGTAAATCGAGATGGTCACTGGCCAGGGTCTTTGTCATGATGACGTTTGTGGCGTGGCTCGTTGGAATTTTGCACGGTACGCACTTTAGGCTCGATACATGATGTGTGCAACTGTTGTCTATATATGCTTATCAAACATGGCAGTAACGTATGGAATTAGAAATCCGTATTAAATATGTCTACTGAACGTGGAATTTGAAACTTATCAGCTGAGTCTCTTTCGTGTTCGATTTGTAAAGTGATGACTGTAGACACATGTTGCTCTTGTTTTTTTAAAACCATTCAAGAGTGTTATTCACCTAGAGAAGCTTCAACAATTGAGTATATATTTGTTTGAAAACTGGCTATTGGGGTCCTTAGTGCCAGATGGTTCTGTTCACTGTCAGTTTATATATTCTTGGGTTTCAGGAAAGGTAAACAGTCCTGGACAATGATAATGTATCTTAATTATTGTTACCATGTTCTGATTATATTTGGTACAAATTGTTGTTCTGGTGTGATGTATGACGTCTTCTACATACTTAGTCCAGTCAGTCTAGGCCATGTATATAAGGCGTTATCTGCATTTTTTTTTCCCGAATGCTAAATTATCTGCATATTCTGCGTTGCGACCGAGTCGATGTTATTCTAGTACAATCTTAAGGTTACCTGAACTGTTAGATGCTATCATCTGTCTGACTCTACTGATGCTCTTGAATTGTGTGTTTGTTTTGAGGAGATTTTCTACTTGGCCTAGCTTGCACTTTACTGAATGTGCAACATTTTAGATGGCGCGCCATCAACTTATGCTACATTTTTTGAAGCATTTGGTTGCTGTTTGATGATATTAGAGTAAGATGTTATAGTTGTAGCGTGCAAACTTCTGCCACGTACTGTTTGTCACAAATTTGCGCTCGATACTGAACATGTTTCATTGATTAACAAAAATAAAATATATTATTCATTACAGGGACCAGAGATTCGCACAGGCTTTTTGAAAGATGGCAAGCCTATAACATTGACACAGGGGAAAGAGATTACCATCACCACTGATTATTCCATAAAGGGTGATGAGAACATTATTTCCATGAGCTACCAAAAGATTGCTGTAGATCTGAAGCCTGGTAGCACTATACTGTGCGCTGATGGCACCATCACACTCACTGTGCTTTCTTGTGATCCTGGGCAAGGCCTGGTTCGTTGCCGTTGTGAGAACTCGGCCCTTCTCGGTGAGAGGAAGAATGTCAATCTACCAGGTGTCATTGTGGATCTCCCAACATTAACTGAAAAGGACAAAGTGGACATCCTGCAATGGGGTGTTCCAAATAAGATTGACATGATAGCACTATCCTTTGTACGCAAAGGATCAGATCTTCAGATGGTCCGTGGTGTGCTTGGTGAACATGCCAAATCAATCCTACTTATGTCCAAGGTATGCTTATCTCTTCCATAAACTCGCATTTCCTAATTGTACACTGTAGTTTGTTTCTTATAGTATTGTGTTCTTATGTGCAGGTTGAGAACCAGGAAGGGTTGCCAATTTTGATGAGATCCTTGCAAACTCAGATGCTTTCATGGTTGCCAGAGGAGATTTGGGAATGGAGATACCTATTGAGAAGATATTCTATGCTCAAAAGGTGATGATCTTCAAATGCAATGTGCAAGGAAAGCCTGTTGTTACTGCAACGCAGATGCTGGAGTCCATGATTAAATCTCCCAGACCTACTCGTGCTGAAGCCACCGATGTTGCAAATGCTGTCCTGGATGGCACTGATTGTGTGATGCTTAGCGGTGAGACTGCGGCTGGGGCATATCCGGAGCTAGCTGTGCAGACAATGTCCAGAATTTGCTTGCAGGCAGAGTCACATACAGACTATGGAGCAATTTTCAAGTTAATCACTAATGCTGCCCCAATTCCTATGAGTCCATTGGAGAGCTTGGCATCATCAGCGGTTCGAACTGCCAATATTGCCAAAGCATCACTCATCTTGGTCCTGACAAGGGGTGGTACAACCGCAAGGCTTGTGGCGAAGTACAGGCCAGCTATGCCGGTGCTATCTGCTGTGGTTCCAGAAGTTAAGACAGACAACGATTTCAATTGGACTTGCAGCGATGAGCGCCCTGCTAGGCACAGCATGATCGTTAAAGGCCTGATCCCAATGTTGAGCGCTGCTACTGCGAAGGCATCTGATACTGAGGCAACTGAGGAAGCCATCAGCTTTGCCATAGATCATGCAAAGAAGCTCAACCTCTGCAAGCCAGGAGATTCGGTTGTTGCGTTGCATCGTATCGGTGCAGCATCTATCATCAAGATCTTAACTGTCGAGTAGTGGCGTGCGTGGGTGTTCATGGGGGCAAATTTTGTTAGGCTGTGATTGGACCCTCTATCATTTTGTTGGCTCATTGCATGTCCCGAGTGAGTTTAGGAAAGGAATGATGCTGCCTTCCTCTCTAGGGTGACTGCTATATGCATTTGCTGAGCAGCTCCGTTTACATTCAGAAACATATCTAAATAATACTATGTTATATGCATTATGTGTCCTGGTCTTGTTGATTGGTTGGTTTTATTCTCACCTCTATTTCCCTTTAATGGTTGGTTTTATTCAGAAACAGATTTAATGCCTTTTGGTAGTCTTGCTAGGGTGACTGCTCTATGCGTTTGCTGAGCGTTTACATCCAGAAACATACTTAAATAATAAATACTAAGTTATATGCATTATGTGTTATTCTCACCTCTATTTCCCTCTAATGGTTTTAGTTTTCACCGGTTAATTCCTTTTGGTAGTTTTGTTTCGTTCACGTGGTGTTTGTTTGGGACGAACCCATGTGCAGAATCTTGAGAACCTTCCAAGAACATCCCATCTGCCTAGCTGTTGAGTCGAAACGAAAACTTTGCATCATGAACATCTCCGCAGACTGACTAGCGGTTGACAGAGACCCATGCTAGTTGTTAAACTTTATGAAGCTTCCAAAGCATAAAGAGCAAACCATCCAAAGCCATCCATTCTCACTTCTCAGTATGTCTGGGTGTATATTTTGCCAAGTCAAGTCGTGTGAACCACAAAAAGACTCGGCATGAAACCTGCAATCATGCAACTGGTCGTTGCTGAAAACGATTCGAACCAACAGAAAGCTCTGGTAGATTTATTATACTCGAACGCGTTAAGATATGACAAGACCACGGTGCCTAACCGCAGGGACAGATTTGTTTAGCTAACAAGGAGGGTGGTAGCATTAGCTAGCAGGACGAAAATTAGAGCAGAAACCATGAGCAGAGTAGTAGACAGATCAGAAATGCAGTACAGGAACATACAGATTCACCTTTCACCTCAATGAAGCAGACTACAACTTGATCAAGAACGAATGTTTCTTTACGATGGTCTAATTCCCTTGCCAATCCCCAATAAACAAATATATACGACAATTGTCACGTAGATCAGAGGAATAAACGTCTACAAATTTTTTTTTTTGGGGCTGTACTTGCCATCACGGCGAGGATGAGGAGCTTCCGTTTGATCTTTGCGAGAACAGCCAGCCAAAAGGCCACGAGAACCAATGCCTCCTGCCGCTGCTCCCCGCGTCGCTGCCGCCGGCGCCGCCGCGCGCGGTGGTGCCGCTTGGCTCGCCGCCCGCGCTGTTGCCGGAGGGCTCCTCCGTGGGCAGCTGGTACCTGCAGACGGGGCAGGAGCTGTGCATTTCCAGCCAGGGCACGATGCACTGGTCGTGGAACGCGTGCTTGCATGGCATCTCCCTTGCCTCGGAGCCGGTGGCGAGCTCGTCCAGGCACACGGGGCAGGTCGCGGCGTCGCGCACCCGGACCGTCGGCAACGCCGCCACGGCCTCCTTCCTCGCCGGCGGCGTGCCCTGCCGGCTCGGGTCCGTCTCCGCCAGGTACTCTAGCAGCAGGTCCATCCCCGGGCCGAGGAACAGGTCGCCGAGCGTCAGGCCGCCGGCGCCGGCGCCGGTGCCTGTGCCTCTGAGCATGGCGCGGGCGTCCGCGGGGCTCATGAGGACGACCCGCTCGCGGCCGGCGTCGGCGGCAGCTTCGGCTTCCTGGAGCGCGCTGAGCAGCTGCATGAGCGCGATGTTGCGGTACTGCCTCCGCGCGAACGCCGCGAGGTCGCCGGCGCCGCCGCCGCCGTCGAGGCCGTGGGTGCCGGACGAGGCGGCGAGGTAGTCCATAAGCACGGGTGCCCACAGCGACACTTCGAGCTCCGTCGCCGCGGCGCCCGCGTTCGCATCGGCGGCGGCGCGGTCTCGGTTGGCGGCGTTGCCGCGCTGCCGGCCGGCGGCCATCTCTTCCACGAAGCCGCTGTCGCAGTGGGGGCACTTCACGTCCTCGATGCCCACCACAGGCCGTATGATCAGCGAGCACATGTGGCAGTAGTACATCGGCGTTGCACCGGATTCCTGCTCCATCTTCTCGATCTCAGACTTCTTGATCAAGAACTACAACCAAATATCATAATTCCATCAGAGACATTTCAGTGGCCGAACAGAACAGACGATTTGGAACCAGATGAAGGTTCTTCCGTAAGGAACTCAACACACGAATTAGGCACAAAACCTGTTGCTTCTCCTTATTATTACTCCCCTAATCCCGTTACAGATAGCAGCAGACCAATAAACTAATGATCTTTGAAACTAGAGACTGTATGAATGATCATGTTTCAGAACAGGACCAGAAAATCAAAAGTAAAGCATGTTCCTTACAACTTCAGACAGAAATTCACAAAGAACGCTGAATGATCGATCGTTTTTGATTTTGAAACAGGACCAGAAAATCAAAGTAAGGCACGGATAGAACAATATCAGATTACCAGATCAGAGAGGTGGAGCCGGCCCCTTCTTCTCCAAGAACAACCTCTACGTTTCAAACGCGATCGCCAACGCCGATGCTTCCTTGGTCAGGGCAGCGAAAGACAGCAAGTAACAAGAGGAAAAACAAGCCAGCCGAAGGATCTAGAACAGGGAAGAAGCTGGACTATCCGGACAGAGACCAGGAGCGACGACCGAGCAAGAGAGGATTATGATGCACGCAACTGCGGTATTAAAACTGGTGGGCGCTTTGGGATAACTGGTGGTTTTCTTGTTTCAAATCCTTGACGAGTGTGGAATTTGTTTTGTTCTGTACCACGCTATTGCTTGGGCAACGCAGACCCTTTTGCGGAGACTCTGAAGCTTGGTTTTTGTATGGATTTCAGTTGTTGTCGTGAGCCGCATCGGGAGGATGACAGGTCGTGCAGTACAATATGGCCAAAGTGGAGAACGAGACGGGTGATAGGGGAAAGAGGGAAATGAGAACAGCAGTTTGAGCATATTCTTTGGCGTACCCGTGACGAACTCTGTGTCATTAGTGTGATTAAAGTTGACCGGATCAACTATAAAAGTCTTACGACTGATAATAAGCAAACGAAGGGGATTGCTTCAAAACCACCGATCTTTCAGAAAAAGAAAGATAACAAACTATGTTTTCTGATGCTTGTCAGTCCCAAAGATTTCAAATATAAAATTATTTTTGTCAGCGCTATTTCATTTTATCTACTATGTTTCTAAATGTAACGAAAAATATATTAAAGAACTTAATTGTATCAAATCACATCTGATCAAAATCTGCTAAGATACTTTAGAGGTTCAATTTTATGGAAACTTCGTTCTTCTTGCAAATTCTTTTGCGGTCCAGCCTTTTCTAGTTTGACATTGACTGCGGGTATTGCGCATTTATATGATCAACCGGATTCAAAGCATCGTTGTATTCTAGAATGATGAATAATTAGCATCGACGTCTCTCTTTCGTCTTTTTCTAGTGAAAGAGAGCAGAGAGAAATCTGTCTTTGGTTTTTTTTTTCGTTTTGCGAACAGAAACAGTCTTTGGTTTGAGAGATTGCTGATGACGCGCTTGGCACGATGCGCGCAGAGGAGTTCCCTCCGTACGCGCTGTTTCTTCGTGGCAACGTGTCCACTCTAGTAGTAATTAAAAATGGACAAAGGACCCGACCAAGTATTTTTCTTATTTTTGTTTTAGTATAAAAGACATTAATTCACACCCTATTACCACTACAAGTATCTCAGCATTTTAGATAAGAGCATCTCCAAGATGCTCCCATAAAATTGACCCCATAAACTTATTTTTAGGAGCAACCAAAAAATTATGAGGAGTAATTTTTCTCTCCTCCTCCAACAGTCCTCTTCTAAAACTCGATTAAGACACTTTTGATTGGACCACGTCAGCATTTGGGGCCACAAAAAATTAATTCCATAGCAAATAGAAGAGATGGGAGCCCAATTCTTCCCCTGTTTGTAGCTACAAATGAGGGGAGTTTAGGGGCTACGAAAAAACTAGAGGTGGTTTTGGGGTCCCGTTGGAGATGATTTTTTTAATTGGATCCCAATATTTTGATTTAAGGGAGATTTATGGGGCTCTTTTGAAATTCATATAGCTTTTGCATTTCTATGTACCCTCTTAAAGAATATTTCATATATTTATGCAAGTTCAGTGTTCAGTGTTAATAAGTGTGTTTATGAAAAAGGGAGGGACTATATAACAATCAGCTAGAAATAGATATTCACTCGATCTTTTGAAATATTTATGCAAGTTATTGTGGCGTACATGGCATGTGAGGGTGGCCATTGCCAGATGAAGAGAAGCTGAAGCCTGGTAGCGTGGAATGGTTGCTGTTGATGTTCGATGGCATGCATATTGAAGAGGCATCACTTTTTGCCCTGTTATTGTGGCGTACATGGCATGTGAGGAATGATATTGTCTATAATGCAAAGCTCATATCCATTACTGCTTCGGTGGGTTTTCTGAGGAATTATGCAGAGCTACTGTTGTCTATCCGACAACCATCAGTTGATATCAAAAGGAAACAGCCGGTGCATGCGCTGGGATCGTCAAAGCGCAGGGCTGAGCGAACAAGGGCTAGGTGGGAGTGGGACCCCCCGCCTGATGGATGGATGAAGGTTAACGTGGATGGTGCCTTTTCTACAGAAACTGGAAAGGCCAGCGTTGGCGTTGTGGTGCGCGACAAGCATGGCTCAGTGGTACTCACATCATGGCGGGTGATCTTCAATGGTGAATCTGCTGAGGAGGTTGAAGCGCTGGCATGCCGGGAGGGACTGAATCTGGCGGCGGAATGGGTAAGGGGGCCGATGATCTTGGAGTGACTCACGCTGTTCTTTGTGTTTTATTCTAGCTGATATTAGAGAGTCCTGTAATAGGTTGCCAGAGGTAAATTTTCTGGCTATTAGGAGAGAACAAAATGAAGTAGCTCATGAGCTAGCACAGTTGGCGAAACGCACTACCCATACTGCTGTGTGGCGTGCGCAGGCTCCCAATTGTGTTCAGCAGATGATCACTAGGGACTGTAATCCTCTTATGTGATCAATGAAATTCTCTCCTTCGCAAGAAAAAAATTTATGCAAGTTCAGTGGAAAAGTATTTTACGTGAAATTTAAACTTTTTTTTTGAGGGGAAGTACCAGCCTTTATTGATTAACTAAAGATAAGTTGGTACAAACTCCATCAGGAGGCGTTAAAAACCAAACATGTCTACTACAGACTCATAAACCGAACTCTTAGCAACTCGGTGAGCATCGCCGTTAGATTCTCTCTTCTCATGCACGATTTCCGCGGCAATGAAGCAGTGTCTTGTGGCATTGATCTCCCGAGCGATGTGGCCATAACCCCCATGCCAGTGCCGGCCAAACTCCTCACCACATTAATACAATCAGTGGCAAGTCTGAACTTTCTCACCGCTAAGTCGCTCGCAAGTGCAAGCCCTTCTCGGCAAGCCATCGCCTCGGCCATCTCCGGATCCGAGAGTCCTTCCATGACAACCACTGACGCTCCCATGAAAGTTCCCTCATCATTGCGTGCCACCGCAACCATTGTTGCGATGCTCATGTTCTTGGAAAGCGCAGCGTCCACGTTGATCTTTGCATAACCCGATGGGGGAGGAATCCATCGGGGCACTTGTATTGGTGTAACTTGATTCTCCTGCGGCTTTGGCTTGATCAACTCCAAGTTCGCAATAAACCTGTCGACAAAACAGTGCGTCGACAATGGACTTTGAAAAATATTCTCATGAATAACTTTCCTCCTTGCATACCAAATAGCCCACAGATTAACCACTACCCTGGTCAAATCATTGTGATCCAAAGCCTTTATTGCTTCATGCAACCAACCTCTAGCATCGCCATAGTGAATATTGCTAATGGACTGCACCAGATCTTCTTGCTCCAGTGCCCAAACACATCTAGCAAAATTACACTCCAACAACGAGTGCCTCCAGGAATCTGGAGCGCCACATATTGCACAATTTTTGTTGTTGGCCATATTTCTTCGATGACGAATATCTTCTGTTGGAATCGACTGTCGTGCTAGCCTCCACAGGAAAACACGCACCTTCGATGGGACTTTGACTCTCCAGATATCCGTCCAATCCTTCTGCTCAGATTTCAAATTGGACTGCCTCGCATTGTGCTCAATCCAGTCTATCCTCCGATCCTTGTTATGAACAAGCATCCTGTATGCCGATCTGACCGTGAACACTCCCGATCGCTTGTAGTGCCATGCCCAGAAATCAGATTGCCTCCTGGTGCTCAATGGGATGTTTGCTATGACTTCTTGGTCCATTGGTAAAAATGCTCTTTAATAAGCTGCGTATTCCAACAGCCTCCAATGTCATGAATCAGCTCACTCACCAGTTGTGGTTGATTTGTCGTGGCAAGATTAATTGGCCGCATGAGACCATCCCTTGGTAGCCAATTTGAGTTCCAAATATGGGTTGTCTCGCCTGTGCCAATACGTTTAATTAATCCCTGGACTAGGACATCTTTGCCATCAAATACGGCTCGCCAACTCTGGATGGCGACCCCCCAATCTCCGCATCGAGAAAATCCCCATTAGGATAATATACCGCCTTCAACACCCGTGCACTCAAAGATGTAGGGTCTTGCAAGATCCTCCAAGCCTGTCGTGCAAGAAGTGCAAGATTGAAAAGTTCAATATCTCTGAAGCCTAAGCCACCCATATACTTTGGCTTTGTCATACTCTCCCATGCCACCCAGCATGTCTTCCGCTGGCCATCCTTGCTCCCCCACCAAAATTTTTGGAGCAAACCATCAATATGTTGGCACAATCCTCGCGGTAGTCTGAAGCAAGACATAGAATACGTCGGAACTGCTTGCGCTACATATTTGATGAGCACTTCTTTACCACATGATGAAAGTGCTTGTTCTAGCCAGCCCTAGACCATCTTCCAGACTTTATCTTTCAGATACTTAAAAGCACCATTTGTAGATGTTCCAACATCTGTCGGCATGCCTAAATATTTCTCGCTCAAAGCTTCGTTGTGGACATCCAGTGAATTCATCACCTCTTCACGCACACTCCCCTGTACCCCTTTTGCAAAGTGTATAGAGGATTTATCAACATTGATTCGCTGCCCAGAAGCTTGGCAATAAATATTCAGAACCTCCTTCACCTCATCCGCACTCTCCCTATTTGCTTTGAAAAGTAAGTGACTAACCATCGGAGCCGACGGTGCCACTTTGATTCCATTGAGAGAAGATGACTGAGTTCTTGAATTTAATAGGCACGAGAGGACCTCTGCTGCTAACAAGAACAAGTAGGGTGAGATTGGATCCCCCTGACGGATCCCCCTTGAAGGAACAAAATTATCAAGTCGTTCACCATTAAATAACACTGAGAAAGAAACCGTAGTTACCAATCTCATAATCATGTCCACCCATAGGCGGTGAAAACCCAACCGAATCATAATAGCCTTTAAGTACTCCCATTCGACGCGGTCGTAGGCTTTCCTCATGTCCAACTTTAGAGCACAATACCTGCTCGCACGAGCTCTCTTCTTTTTCATAAAATGCATGCACTCATAAGCTGTAATGATATTGTCTGTAATCAATCTCCCCAGGACAAAGGCGGACTGTTCCTCTGAGATAATCTCAGGTAGCACAACTCGCAGTCTGTTCGCCATCACTTTGGAGGCTATCTTGTATATCACGTTGCAAAGGCTGATTGGTCGGAACTGACCAAGCTCCTCCAGATTGTCCACTTTGGGTATTAAAACAATAGACGTGCTGTTGATGATGGACGGATCATCCTCGCCCCTCAACACACGTAGCACCACCGCAGTCACCTCATCACCACAAATCTCCCAATGTCGTTGGAAGAAGTGCGCAGGAAGGCCGTCCGGCCCAGGTGCCTTCGTCGGAAACATTTGAAACAAGGCTGCCTTGATCTCCTCTTTCTCAAAAGGTGTGAGCAATTTGTCACTCATCGCTCCCGTCACCTTGGTAGGTACTGTGTCCAACACACAATTCATATTTGTGACACCTTCTGATATGTACAATGACTTGTAGAACGCACAAGCCAAAGACCCCATCTCCTCTTCATTTTCTGTGAATTGTCCATCCGGTTTTGTTAGCTTAGTAATTCTATTCTTTTTCCTCCTCTGGCTCGCTCTAAGATGGAAAAAGCGAGTATTTTTGTCTCCGGCTGACAACCACATAATTCTTGACCGTTGTTTCCACATGATTTCCTCACGCTGATTTAACTCGACAATACGATCAACTATCTTGGTCTCCACATGAGAAGGTCTGACATGTAGTGGATCAGATCGAAGCCGATCGAGCTCCTCGTTAAGTTGCTTCAACTCCTGTCTCACATGGCCAAATGACTGAACGCTCCAATCACTAAGTGCTCCCGTCACTGACGTCAGCTTGTTTTGTAACTCACTCAGAGTGCCAGCGGACCCTGCTCCTTGCCATATTTGTGCTAACGTGGAAAGGAATTCCTCATGTGACTCCTACATCAATTCATACCGAAACTGCTTCTTCTTTTTCTTTCGACGCCGACGGTCAATTTTGAGCTCCCATCGAAGCATGATTGGATCATGGTCTGAAGCTACCGCCGTCAAGTGGGACAATTTTGCCAAGGGAAAACGTGCGCACCAGTCAGCTGTAGCCAACGCACGGTCCAAACGAACTCTACAAAAAGAGCCACCTGCTACTTTCTTCTCCAAAAGAGTTCGTTTGGACCTGTAGCAGGTGGCTAATCGAGGTCATAAAGGCCACATACGTTCACCGTCTCCCTGAAACCTTAAATTTGAGCGTGGCTCCGATCTTGAACTCCTACATGTTCAGACCTGTGTAGAACCTCATTAAAATCCCCAATGCAAACCCATGGTAAGGGGATGAAGCCTTGATGAATTTCAATAAATCCCATGTCTTATGACGCTCATTAGTCTGAGCCTCACTATAAACACATGTTAATCTCCATGGTGCACACCTGTTCTCAGTGACTATAGCATCAATATGGTACTGCGAAAACGGTAAAATCTCAACTCTAGTATTATTATTCAGAAAATGCCAAGTCCGCCACTGCGGCCTGAACTACTCACAGCGAAAGCATTGTCATATCCTAGAGTACCCTTCAATCCTTCAACCCGCGCTTTGTGGACTTGTGTCTCAAGAACGCAAAGCACGGTAGGAGCAAATTTCTTCGCTAGCTCGCGAAGCTCTTTAACTTTCGCGGCATTGCCCAAGCCGCGACAATTCCAGCTGATACAACTCATAGCTCTCAGCGGCCCTCCTCGCTGGAGACCATCACATACTTTATCTTCTCATACTCTTTGTATTTCTTCCTCTTGGATGATTCTTCCGTCATGTTCTACACCGGATTCTCCACCCACGGAACCCTAGGTCGTTTCCTGCCAAGGCTGGGCAGCTATGCAAGGCAGCCCCTGAGTCAGCCCGAACAGGAGGAGGACCAAGCGAGGACGAGTAGCGAGAACCCCGGCGTCGTAGATCCTCGCCGAAGCAATCGCCGGCGAGTCGCCTAAACCCTACGTGAGGGGCCGCCACGTGAAATTTGAACTGCATACAATGATGCATCCTGAAAGGCAAGGTAGGTCATGGGCTTTTTTGCATGATGCTCAAAGTAATAATATTCCATGGGCTATTTTGCGAGCCACATTGGGCCGAAACCCTCTCAAAAAGAGAAAAGGCCCAGAACTGCGCGATGCCAAGAAGAAGCGAAGAGAGAACGCACGGCCGAACTGGTTCCGGCGGTGGACGAGACAGAGCCCGAGAGGTCCGCGAGCGTCCCCAACGCATCGGTCGCCGGAGAACGAGCGGCATCCCAGTTGATGGCGTCGCCGGGTCCCGGCCGCACGCCGGCGCAAGGCGACGAACTTTCCTCCACCTCCCCGTGGCCTCTCCGCAAGCTCCAGGTCTTGTTCCTTCCGCATATCCCCCAAAAGAAAAATTCCGATCTTGTTTACGAATCTTTGATAGATTCATGTTACTGGTCGCCCTTCTTAACCTCGGATGCGGTGTTAGGTTTACAAGACTAGAGGTCATGTATTTCGTTGAACTTATATGACCAATTTGCTTGGTAAGCGTTAGAACTACTTGGGCAAACAAAATCACGAAATGCCACTGTATATATTGGCCAATCTCCACATTTTCTTTTTGGATTGGAGGGGACGGATGAATGGTAATATTTGCCAAGTTGGCCCTATTTCACTCTTGATGATAGAATCAGAGAAATATCTTTTTTATCTTTATTGTCGGAATTCATACAAACTATTCAGCTAACATTTCATTGATTTAACGAAGAAGTTTTCATTTCCCCTAAAGATCTAGTTTTTTTTTTTTTGTGTTTTTGGACTTACTCTAGTTATGAAATATGTAGAGTTTCGCACCAGGGCTGTGGTCACAATACAAAACTTATGAGGATGCGGTTGTGAAGAACACTAAAGGTGAGGGCTATTTCCCCCCACGATGCATTTGCCAGCCCCTAGGGTGGTTATGAAATCTCTAATTGGTTTTCATTGCAGGAACTATTGTGGATGCACTGGTTCTTGTGAGAGAGCACCAGGCGGAGGCGATTGGATGTGCCACTGTTGCAGGATTCATTCTGTTCAGAGGTGTAGTTCTGATGATTCTTTGGAAACCTTCGTGGGGAATGAGCTATGATTGATGAACCTCAGTTTTGTGTTTAATTGTTGACATGATGAATGTTTTTGTCTCCTCGAACTGTCTGATACATCATGCGGAAACTTCATAGGAAAAATAGTAAATTACCTCAAGGAATGAGGACACCATGGTTTGGCAAATCCTGAAACTAGATAGCAGAGTCCATCCACATAGTGTTCGGCAGTCCTGTCCTCTAGGGAACCCAGGACATAATGAGATCTAGAAAGGAAAAAAGTGATTCGGAGGAAGTATCTGATACTGATCATCAAAAGACCCCAATCCTTTTATTGATATTCTCCTATTCCAAGGAGAAATTAATACAAGGGTTCCAGTAACAGTTCACAAATAGCTGTTAACTACTAATTTTAATTTTGAAGTCAGCGACTATGTTTCACTGCTAGGTTGAATAAAACATGACCTATGGTGATTTTTGTTGTGGCCTTGTGCCAACTAATCCTACATCCCATTACACATGCTATTATTTTTACATAAGACATAACTATACCTGTAAGAGAAGAAATAGAATTTAGCTAGCAGTAGTCACTAAATTAACACACCTGACAGGAAGTTGACTATTATAGTTAGATGAAGTAAATCAATTTATTCGGTAACATGACAATGATGCATGTAGTTATGCCATGATCATATAGGTCACGGGAATTTTGTGCTAATGGTGTTAGTGTCTACAGTTAGTGATTGTGTTGTTCCTCTTTTTTTTATTTATATATGGCTAGTTACATTTTTTTTCTTAAGACTTGTTAGGAATTAGGATCCTCTAAATTCAAAGTTATTGCTGTATTACTTGCTGGAAAACATCTGGAGTTGGATTAAAGCTCAGTTACAGTTGTATTGTACCGGTTGCCTGTTCAGGAAGAGGTTGTTAGCCCAAGGTCTTTTGAACTGGTGCGATGGCACCTATTCATCCTGTGCAGACACGTTCATGGGGTGTCATACTGACCGGATAAACCATTGGATCTTGAAACCCTCTACTTTGAATGAGCCAAATGTCTGCTAAAATGTGTTGCCTTTTGGACACCACCATTGCCCCTTTGGTGAATACATATTCGTATTATAATATTATATTAAAGTTAGACAAATAGACAAATGAATGAATGCACTGAAAGTCATATTTTTGTAGAATTGGTACTGTAATACTCTGAATTGATTTATTATCAATCCGTTGGTGGGAGACGATTAATTTCAGTTGCATTGTAATTTGCAAATGCTATTGCTTGTAAATCATGCACGGCTTCATTTTTTTTTTAATCCTCAAATAATGAAGCTGTCCTTTTGATGCACTACTATCCCTCAGGGAAGGTTTCCGAAGCTATGTTTTGTCTTTATATACAAAAACTTGCCCTGTCGTTAATTGCGATCTATTATTGATTCAAGTGTATACAGTGCAGATGCCATATTTTTATTGCTTGGTACCCTTTAGCAATGAAAGGATCAATTATGGCTTTGTCACTAGAGGCTTGTGCACGCATTTTCTTTTTCGGTTCAAGAATTCCTTCCGTTTGACTTGAACTCAAGCTCACAAAAGCATGACCGGTGCAAATCAAGACAAGCCAAGTGTATCTACCTTAATGTTCATCTTAGTTTGATCGTTCCTTTAATAACGTGGGCACATGGTACACTCAAGAGTTTAACTTCATGCAGACAAAACTTGCAAGAAATTGTCAAATAGATGTGGCAAATATAGCCCTATTGCAATCATGTCATTAGATAAAAGCAGCAGCCAGAACATGCTTAAGAACATCATTATTAATAGGATTTGCATGGTTTTTGTGGTGTCGCCTAATTGCCTTCTAGGAGACAAGTAGCTCTGAGGGGGCTGGGCATCATGGTCGCCACACCTAGGTCCGCCATATCGCGTTTGACGTTGCCTAGGCATGGTTAAGTGTTGAACAGAAGCTCAGCTGCCTGTGGTGGCGGTGTATCTAGAATCAAGAGGTAGATGTGGGAAACTGAGGGGAGCAGCGGGAAATTGAGGTGCTGAAGGCACTGCGGCCTACTGGCCTCTCCATGTTAATGTCAAAAGTACATAAAAAGAGAATAAGAGGAAATGATCGTGAACATTTTGTACATAAACAAATGTCCTGATGGCACTATCAGCCCTTTTGAAAAGCTATCTGTTCAACTTTTATTTGCTTGAAAATTTCCTTATTTTATTTTTTGGGTATAGTAGCAGCCCTTCCTTTTTCATCATGAAATTTATTGGATGCTATCTTTTTCTTATCTCAAAGTATCAATACTGATGAATTGGTATCTTCAGGTCCTCGGAGATTTTTGTATCGCAATACCCTTGGGCGTTTCAAGACTGAGAAGGTGTGTTCCATACAATGCAAACATCAACATCAAAATTTTCATTCAACCCTAAGTGGCTTTCTTTAGACTGATTTACATTTCTATATACCTAGATTCATGAGTGAGTTCATCCTGATAGAATGCTTTTTGTGTATTTTAGTCATCAGTGCAGCTTTTATCGGTGACAAGCTTTGTTAAATTAGGTCATAAATATGAGAACCACAGGAGATGAACCTTGTACTCCCTTTTGGGATGTATGAATGCTTCTGGTGTTCGTACTAAAATGTTTCTTGTGTTGGCAGGATTTACTGAATGATGCTGAACAAAGCATGATGGAGTACAGAGCAACTATTGAGAACTTGAAAAAAGGTTCCAAATACACTCTTGACAAAGTAGCCATTGGTGAAAGTGATCTGCAGCGTGGACAAACTGATTTGAGGTAATTTGAATATTTGACTTTAAGTTTTGATTGAATTCTTCCTTGTTCATACCGCTGCTCTCTTGAACAATGGTTTCTCACCCACATTCATGAACTTATACAATGCCTTTCTTCAGATCTACTGGGAAGCAAATCCAATCCCTTATAAGTTCCATTTACAAGGCAGAATCCTCAGCTGCAGGTATCAAATTCTTTCTTCAAGTTATTTATCTTGCAATTTAATAGGAAACTTAATCTGCACATGCATCCTTTTGATTGTGCAGTTTGTTCAATTAGCTCATTGAGTTAGTTATCTTGTGATTTAATAGGAAGCTTAGTCTACAAACGCATTCTTTTGAGTGTTCACTTTGTGCCTTAGGTCTGATGGATCGACTGCGAACCATTCCTACTAGGCAATCTCTTGAGCTGCGTGCGGAGGCAAGTACATGATCCATATGTTGAATTGTTTTTCCGCTGCATGAAGTACTGTTTTAAAATTCCTTGTTTCTTTTTGCAGGTGGCTTCAATGGCCTCTAATTTGAAAATTCAGAGATGTGCCTTGCAGGAAAGGATCAACAAAATATCTGAATATGGTGTTCGTGTCTGAAATTCTTCATCTATAGAGTTTCCCTTAGAATTCCGGCTGGCCCTTCAATTACAATAAACTTGGACAAGTATCAGTCTCCAGATTCTAAAAATCCTAAAAAAATTCTCGACATTTCAAATGACAAGATCACTGATCAGAATCTTGTGTGTGCGTGTTAAGAGCATACTCGTTTGTGACTCTGAGGCAACTCTTCCCTTTTATATGCGTATATGCAAGGAAATCTTTGTTCCATTAGTTTATGCGACGTATTTCCTGTGCGCCTGTCTGTATAATCCTGATTCCAAATATAATTAGTTATAAATCATTTCTAAATTTTGCTGTAGCATGTTGGAGACGATAGGAGTAAGCATGTTCTGTTTCAAATCTTCTTTAGGCTCGTTGCTATTTCGTTCAATCAATAAGATCTTGGATTCTTAAATAAATGGATTATTTTTCACTGGCAAACAATTACCACGTAGGCTTCGTTTCGTTCAACCACTTTTCTACTGATCCCATCAGGTAACAGGTATCGGCATCTTATAATGCAGTGTATCCTTTGGATTTCTAGTCACGGTCACGCGTCCTCAAGCCTGCTATCCGCTGTCACGTAAGGCCGGTACTGAAAAACTGCGGTTTATAGGCCTGAATAGACTGGCCACGAGACAGAATTGTCTAAACCATACTACTTGCCATTCAGAGCAGTGCCCAGATGGCAATGTTCGTCATGATCCATGACGCCACAATATAATCAATCCTTTGTAATTTGAAATAAATATACTGGTAGAATTAAGCAACATATACAAAAGATTCTTGCTCAACAATGCTGAGTTACACCTATGGACCTCAGTGGAAGTGAACAGACGAACCAACAACAGTAAGCGATCAGTAATCGTTCCTAGAATATACAACCTCTGATACAAAATTTTGTTGTCCCTAATCTGCAGTCGAGGACAATTTTAGAGGAACAAAGTAAAGGAGTAAATAAAACAAAAATATGCCCTGGAATCTGTATGTAACGCTACATGTATCAGGTGTACTCTCTACTCCAATAATCTCTGCAGTTTAATATTTGCCCCAACCGTAGTTTGTTACTCTAAAAATCAAAGAACCTGATTCTGTAGCCAAGAAGATGATTGTGGTGGAGCCTCATTTGTTTTGTTAGTCTCAAACCTAGAAAATCTCCGTAATCTGTTAATCTTCAGCCGGATTGAGGGCACCTTGCGAGCTATGGCCTTCCAGATCATCTGGACAGCATCATCAGTCTGAGATGGGTATTGGTACTCAAAATGTCTTTCTACTTCCTTCAGCCTATTCCACATTCGCGTCCACTCTTCTCGGCTTATCCCTTTGATCAGATTCATCAGGAAGTCCTTCTTGACTGCGTCTTCGCCACGCACTATAACGCAGAACTTAGAGTAGTCAAGGACATCCTCGAATGGAAGCTCGATCTCATCGCTGATGATGACAGGAACACAGTGGCTGACTATGGAATCGAAGAGGCGGTTGGAGGATGGAGTGTCGCCTGCAATGTTGAGGCAGAACTTGGAAGCCCGCATCCCCTGTGTCGCTTGCTCAATCCCGTTACCAGCCACACTTCCAAATGAAAAATGCACATCTTTCTCATCTTTAAGAAGATAATACAACTCCTGCCGGATGAAACCACCCTACAACATTGTGCAGAGAATGCGTCAATACTCGGAACAATATTTACACGAATCATAAACGTTTTCAATAA
The DNA here is from genome assembly GCA_012490785.1 of Eragrostis nindensis. Lineage (NCBI taxonomy): Eukaryota > Viridiplantae > Streptophyta > Magnoliopsida > Poales > Poaceae > Eragrostis > Eragrostis nindensis. The sequence continues at coordinate 324,326 of JAAXCT010000738.1, read as the reverse complement.
TTCAGCTATTCTCAGGACGTCATGTACTGGACCAGTTATAATACACAACATCCTGGTCGCTAGTCCGTGCTTTGCTGTCACTGGAATTGTTCACAGACACGTACGAATCACGATTCTAAGAATTACTCCTGTCAGATTGTATAACTACTGAAAGGTGAACAACAGAACTTCTTTAGGTGTGACTTATAGCTGGATAGATTGTCATATTGTGTAAAAATGGTAAGGGGAGGGAGCAGACCGTGAAACAAGTGACTGCCAATCAAATTGGATAAGGTAAAATGCTCAGAATTGCTAAGCCACTGGCATCGATTTCAAAGAGTGGCAACTTCCAGTGGCGAAAATTGTTGCACTTCACTACTTCAGGTAAGTGCCCTATGCAGGATGGGGATGACTGTGTTATATTCCGATCTAGTACGACTGAAAAGGAGTGCACATGCCACGTGACAAACATTCTCAGTTCTTTTCAGGTATATAAGAAAATCATATGGGACACAACGTTCTTCAAACAGGAGAGGGATGGGTGGCATTATAAAATTAGAAGTGGGTAATCCCATTGTGATTCAATTTGGCTGAGTAAGAAGCACGGCACACTCACATCTTTCCTGTAGATGGCGCCTTGGAAGTAGAGCATCGTCGGGCGGTGGTCGTAGCCGGCGGTGTCATTGGCGAAGTTGGGGAGGACGTGGCGGTAGGGCGCGATGACGTCCTTGTCGAGGCTGGCGACGCTGGGCGGGTACCTGCCGAAGTCGCAGAGCACGAAGACGCAGGGCCAGAGCCTGTACCGCGCGTCGAGCATCCCGTTGGGGTGGTGCGCGAGCACGACGTGGTCCCTGCCCCCGGACCTCCGCCACTCGGGCTGCGCGGCGAGGAAGCGGAGGAGGCGCCGCTGCAGCGTGCGGTCCTCGCTGGCCCGCGCCGGCGGGACGACCCGTGAGTGGCGGTTGAAGCTGAGGGAGGCGAAGAAGGGGACGAGGACGACGTCGGCGTCGGAGGCGTCGCGCACCCGCACGGCGGCGCAGGGCGTGGGCGCGCCCTGCTCGGAGGCGAGGAGGTCCAGCGCCAGCCAGTACTCGATGCTGTGCTGCAGGTTGAGCCCGCCGGGGTACTCGGGCACGGCGGCGCCCGTGACGTCCGGCCACACGGAGCCCGCGGCGGGGGGGTTCCAGTCGAGCAGGCCGAAGTGGAACTCCGGGGGCAGGTCGTACATGAAGACCCGCAGCAGCGCCTTCGCCGGGTCGCATTTCCTCCCGGCGCGCCGCCCGCCGCCGCCGCCGCCGCCGAGGTGGAGTCCCTCGTGGCGGGGGCGGTGGGCAGGCGGGCCGGCGGCGGAGTCGAGGAGAAGGTACCAGGAGGCGAAGAAGAGCGCGGCGGCGAGGCCGAAGAGCCAGGCGAGCGGGCTCCGGCAGGGGGCGCCGCCGGCGGCGGAGGCCATGGTGCTAGTGGAGCGTGTGGCGGCGGGCGCGGGGGGCGGCCATGGCCGGGAGGGAGGGAGGAGGGGGATCTGGGGATCTGAGTGAGTGAGGCGCCGGTGGGTGGGTCGCCCGCGGCGGCCGCTCGGGACTCGGGAGGGAGGCGGGCGGTGTGGGTGCGGCTTCAGTTGGGTCCCGATCGAGGTGGTCGGATCTGGGAGTTGAAGGGAGGGAGGGTACTGGTGCGGCGTGGGCAACAAAATGGCCGGTTTCCAAAACCACGCAAGCGCCGCACGCGCCCCCGCGGCGCGGCGCCCAGCGCGCTCGTGCTCGGCGGCCGCTTTTTTGGCGGTTTTTGGACACGGTGAGTAGCGGGCGCGCAGGCAGGGCTTTCAGGTCTGGGGCTGGGAATGGAGGATATTTGGGCCCAGAATGCCACGAGAACGAGAGCATCACGAGAATCCTGTACGTAGGGGCGGACTACGTTTGGTAGATCAGTGTTTGTGATTCGTGTAACGGCTGACATTCGCGCGGGTGGAGAAGGAGATGCCTGAGATGCTGCCATGTGTTGACTTCTGATTAGGACGGGTGGGAGGAAGGAGAAAACAAATCGATTTTTAATTTTCAAATGTATTTTTTTTACAAACCGTAAGTCTGTTTTCGAATCCGTTTGAACTATGATGTTGTTTAGAACTAATGCTACAAAATGAGATCTAATATGTATATTTTTTGAAATTGTTTGAAATTTAAATTTTTCGTCAACATTTTAAATGTACTGTGTCAACATTTTGTTTGCACTGTGTCAACATTTTTTATGTACCATGTCAATATTTTTTGCAACAATGTTGATTCTTTTCATGAAAATGTTGATATAGGTTTATAAAAATGTTGAAATAGTTGTTTAAAAATGTTGATGTCAGTTAGCAGGCTAAATTAGATCAAATGAGCTAAATTTAGGCTATTGGACTGACCTACAAGTTGAATCTTATATGTCGCATAGGAGGCCCCCCGTGATACGCCAGAAGCCGAAGCACTGGCCACTGGCCGGCGCCACAGCGCCGGCGTGCGTCGCGTGCCCTGATCCGGCGTGGTGTTCGGTTCTTCAGAAGCTGGGGAGTCAGAGATGCGATCGAGATGCTACCTCGGTAACACGAGCAACCGGGCCAAAGGACTTCTTCTGTTGCACGCAATCGTCGATGACCGAACGAAGATGGGAAGATGGAAGCAGAGCTTGTCACTCGCTACCAAGCAGCGGTACTCCCTCCATCGCGGTGCCAACAAAGTTGTACAACAGATAGTAATAAAGAGAGTGAATCAGTACAACACAGGGAAAGGCAGTATTATTGGTAAATTCAGATTACATAGCATCAGGATATGAAAGATACATCTTGTCTCAAAATTTCCTAAACCTGAATTCGCAAGGGTTCAGCGTTCATTCATGGAGGAAAGTCAACACATGTTCCTCGACCAACAATCAAGTTAATCTTTTGTTGCCCTAATCACCGAATGGACAGCATGCCGGCGGCACACTGTCAAGGACACATCTTCAGAACCCTTTCTCGTGTTTTGCTTGATCGCGTCGCGTATCCTGAAGTCGCCCACGAAACGATGCTCTCGCTGCAGCACCCATACATCCTACCACGGACGGAACCCAGCCACTAAACCTCTCCTCCACCGCCGGCTTTGGTCGCTGGCCACCGATGTCACCTACGGGCTGCACCTTATTTGTCGGTACCGTGCTTCCAAGTCCATGCACTTGTCGACGGTCTTCACCACGACCAAGCTCTTCGGCGGCGCACACACAGTCACACAACACGGCACTGGCTTGTTGCTAGGCGGAACACCACGGGGCTGGCAAAGGTGTCGATCAAGATGAGCACGTTCGACCGCACCGAATACTTTCCCTTCCCCTCTCTCCCTTATCCCTTGCTACAGTAACCACCGGCGTTTTCAGACGACCTCGCCCCGGCGCTCGATCTCTCGCTTCCCCCTCCTCTCCGGCGGCCTCGTTGGCGTCGGAGAGGGCGGGGAAGCAGGATCTCGTCGTGGGCGGGCTACCTCTAGCTGTAGGATAGGTTTAAGGTAGTTAGGGTTAGGTCTTCCGCCGTCGGAGACGGTCGGAGCTTTTGTCTCCCTCAGCGGATCTGGTGGCGGAGGCATCGGCGACGGCGGCGAGCTTTCCGGTGATGCTTTGTGGAGGTTCGTGTTTCCGGCTGGTGGCGGCGAGGCGTTGGCGTCGCCGTCGGCATGGAATAGGTCCTCTCGAGTTTGTCCTCGCCTCGCTGGTGGTCTGGTCCGTCGCCAGCGAAGAGCTCGTGGAGGTGGCGCCCTCGTTGCGGGGTGCCTGTACAGGAGTCGTGCGCCGGTTGACCGCTCTCTTGCCGGTCGGCGGGAGGAGGGGGTTGCCGGCTTTTGCTTCCAATGATGGAGAGGCGGCTGCGGGTCAGCGGTTGGATGGTGGTCGGATCGACCTCATCTTACCCGCGACGGCGGTGAGCGTCGTCGCCGGTGGGGTTCGATCCAGGCGGTTCAAGTCTCGGGGCGTGGCCCCGGCCGATGGCGCCTTCAGCTCTTGCTCATCTCGTCGTCACCGGCGAGTGTCTTTTGCCGGCTATCTGAAGCCTTTGTGCAAGGAGACTTGTACCGCCACGGGTGTGCGGAGTCCGGCGAGGTTTCGTGGCTCTGGCGGTGGCCGGCGTCGGTAGATCTCGCTGGAAGCATCGAGCAAAAGATCCAGGGATTTGTTTGCTTTTTCTGTGTTTGTAAGGGTCTTTTGTGCGATTGTGCTAGGACAGCTGTCCTTTGTATCCTTGTACAACATACTCGTATGTGTACGGGCTTTGTATTTCTTAACCTCTAAATACAGGTATGTTTGATAAAAAAAAAAAGATGAGCACGTTCGCGCCGCCTTGGGCCATCTTAATTAAAGAGGAACATCTTGTGCACGAGGCGAGGCGAGATGATCAACCGAGGAAGCAAATGCGATAGACCGACGCAAGACGCCACCATTGCTTTTTCCCTCCTGATTCATGAGCTGATCTTAATTAATTCCAATACGGTTTCGGACACAATATCCGGATGATGTGACCAGTGGCGGATCTAGGATTTCAATCGTGGGGATACAAATTTAACATATACCTTCAGCAAAAATCAAGTTTTGCTCTCCCCTAAGCATTTAGGCTTAAAAGATTTAGATTTAACTAGGATTTTTATGTATATAACATTGGTATAAGGTACATCTACGTAATAGCGTTGCAAAGTTTTTGGGCTCCGCCCCTGGACGTGACACAGTCATCGCACCGCCTTAATTGGTGAGTTGTGCACGGTTACCCACTGTTGACCCTAGAGGTTGAATTCGATGACTGATGTCTTGATCTATAACGAATAGAGATACGAAATTTAGACCCTATTTGGATTCTCTAGCTGGCTAAATTTAATTAAAATATTAGTCAACTAATGTTTAGGAGCTACATGTTTGGATCTCTTGTTAATGTCTCTGGCTTTTTGGACTTTTCTCGACTTTTTCTTGTGTTTGGCTAAGTTTAGAGTTGACTAGGAGCTAAACATTTAGAAGGTGGGTTGGCTAAGTTCAGGAGAATATTTAGCCGCCTCATTTAAATCTAAATTGGTTAAACTTAGCCAGCTAAATGTTTAGGAGGTGGATTCACATGTCTGTCCTCCTTTCCCTTCTCTCCAGCCTCCTGGACCCTCATATCCGATTTCCACGTTGTGCAGCTCGAGCACCAGACGTCCAAATTGTCACATTTTACCAAACACTTGTAGGGCGTCTGAATGGTATAAAATCATAATGCACAGGAATGCTATGATCTGAATGGTACAAAAGCATCAACAGAGGACTTGAACAGATTTTACCGAACACTTGTTGTGCATGTAGCGGGTCAGCGACTAAAGACTCTTTTGTGCATGTACTCGTTCTCGCCCAGGGCGAAGCTACGTCAGGGCAAATCGTGGCGCTCGATGACGAAGGTTCGCTCCAGCCTGGTATACGTAGTTCTTCCTTGTCATCAGGTAGTCCGCCTCTCGTTGTACTTGCTGTCGCGTCGTTGTTGTGTTGAGCAGACAAGTTACGACGCAGCCGGCGATCGTCGCCATTCTGCCCGGCCGCTCGCCCGAAAAATGGTAGTTGTGCTTGTGCGTCGCGGTAATACACTTGTGCTTGTGCGTCGCGGTAATATATGGTGGTCACGCTCATGCAGGCGACGGTCGTGCAGGCGAAGCGATCAGAACGTGCGGCCGGTTGCGGTGGATTCCCTTTTTCGCTGGTAGAGGACAGCAGCGAAGGGAAACCAAATCGCCTGCTGTTATTAGTAAAACGGCACACCGTGCATTCCCTCATCTAAGCCGTCGAGTCCAGTTTTGATGACGGTGATTTGTCTCTGTATAACAAGAGTCCACGGCACTTGTTTCCCCAGGCCTTATATGGCCCACTTTAAGCCCAATAACCAAAGCAATCGTAACCATCACCATCAAACTCGTCTTCCTCACGCAGGCGCGCTCTAACGCCACGCCGGGACATCAGCAATCGCGCTTCAATTCCTAAACGTATGAATGTTGCCGCTCCAGCTGCGTTTAGGCCTCTAAAGCTCAATTTGATTCAGTTTCTTTCTCCAATTTGATTCCTCAGGCTGTCAGATACCCAGGAGGAGAGCGCAAAGGAACCGCTACTACCGACGAGCACCAGCGACTAGGGAAAGAGCACAAGCAACAGGACTGCGTTAGCAGACATCATGTGCTAGCGAGATGTGATGGCCGTAGATAAGAAGACGAGCACGAAGCTTCTTGTGTTGCCTTGCTCCATGGCGACAACGGCAGGCAGGCGAGGCGATGTATGTCTTCATGTTCTTTATCAAGTTAGCGAATTTTCTACTTTTTTGAAGGAGTGAATTTTCTGCTTGAAAACATGCAAAACGAAAATATTTGTGCTGGGCGTATACTCTCATATTACGTGTATCAGGCATCATCTCACAAAAATAATGACCGCTGCCGGCCAGATTACTAGGCCTAATTAAGAGTATTTGGGCTTTTAAATCCCTGAGAGAGAGTCCAGGTGCCTCGTCGTTGAAATGGCACGGCCGTGCCGTTTAACTAGCGATGGCAGGGGATTTGGTTCCGAAGCGAAGAGGAGGAAAGTTCTGGAAAGCAGGGATATTTTTACCCAGTGCCTAGCGAAGACCTCCCTTCATCTTCGCCAGTTTCCTTTCCATCCGACGAGTAAAAATTATTGGCTGACATGGAACGGTAAACTTCAAGAGAATGCACAACATTTATTATGTAGAAGATCCGAGGTGATTTTTTAGTAGTGAATCAATCACTTGTAGTACTTTTTTTTTTCAAAGAAAACGGAATCAATCACTCACTTACCTACTACCTGTGAGAACGTTCGGTGAGCTAAAACGGAATCAATCACTCACTCACTACTACTACCTGTGAGAACGTTTGGAGAGCTTGTGTGGACGGTGTGAATTCGGGTCCCGTCTGCCTGACATGCGGGCCCAAACGGTTTTTGTGTCTGTGGGAACTTTCTGGATCCCAGGTCTGGCTGATTTCGTCATTTGCAGCTGGCGAAGGTCTGGTGATAAGTGACGTTGCATTTTGACACCAAACAGAATTTAACCCTTCTCAAAAAGGATAGCTGAAACGGATGACTTTTGCGAAAGTGGTATATAGCGTATTTGTTGCCGCTGGGAAAAATAGTAGTTTAGCCTTGTTCTTCTGTTCGGCGAAACAGGGGGAAAGGAGGATTTGGCTTCCTCTTCTAGTAGTACTTGCTATCTCCGTTTCAAAATAATTAACGCCTTTTATTTTTAAACAAACATTTTATTCAATTTTTTATGCATACTAAACCAAAAGTGTCACGATGAAAGCATCGTTACTGATAAACCAAGTTATAAATAGATAAATGATATTTATCTAAATTTTTGAATAAAACGAATAATCAAACATGATGTCTAAAAATAAAAAACATCAATTTTTTTTAAACAGAGAAAGTAATTTTTTTTTAAAAGACGAAAACGACCCGCATGCTCGACAGCTTGATAGTGAATTCGTCGGTAACATTAACGAGCGGAGCAGGTCTCAGCAGATTGATAGGGAAGAAGATTTGCAGCCAGGCGCATGGCTGGCGAGGTGGCTTTGGGTCCATCGGAGGAAGCAAGGAACCACGCGAGGCGAGCGGTGGGCGACTTTGGCATGCTAGCGTAGGTAGTTCATTTTGTTCAAATCCAATCTTTAGTGTCTGTCTGTGCAAGGATCACAGTGATTCCGTTGAGGACTTTCACAATTTTGGTTCAAAGAATTGTGGTGATCGCTGAAACAAAATCGACGACAAGTGCGGAGATGAACATCAGAGTATGGATGTCAGTATGGATTTGCGGTGCTATCCAACAACTCGTGTTGGTCAGATCAAGGGCTATGGTGTCGAGGACTTTGTGGCCTTGAGTTTGGCTAGATACACAAGCATAGGTAGTTCATTAGGTGTGTGACTTTTTTTTTCTTCCTTCAGGTATATGGTGTATATGTCCCTGTTCTTCTGAATTTTTAGGGATTCGTCAAAATACCTTGAGGCAAGCTTTACAATGATAGGTGTGAGGGCTTACAGTTAGAGGGTGGAGGTTTTGTCTTTTTCATTTAGTATCATTAAGTCGATCTGTCTCGGTTCATGGTGTTTGATGTTTTAGGCTACATGTACCTATGCGGTGCAGAGACCGAAACACTATTTGATTATGAAATAAAGCTTCCCTTATCTTTAAAAAAAACATCTGAGTAGTGGCGGACCCAGCTTAAAAATTTAGGTATGGCGAACTTCTCCATTGAACAACTCAATGCTGCCTTCAAAGAAAAAAAAAATCAACCCAATACTTATGAAATAAAACTTCAACACACTTGTGCTTGTGCTGTTGCGCGGATGACCCACACCTCTGCTTTTTAAGAAACGCGTTGTGAAGTTTCTGTAAGAATTTTTTTTTTGGGTGATGTTTCTATAAGAAATCTATACCTATGGGAAGGCAGCTATGATTTTTGTTAAGGCAGAAATTGTGAATGAACAAGTGGCCATGAAACCATAATTTTCTGTCTAAGTAACAAAAGACTGGCAAAACTATCTAAAATCAAGGTCATGATTTGGCTAGGATACTACCGGCATGGAGAGGGAGTCTTTTATTTTCAAACTTTTGTGAACTGCTTTTATTGTGAACTTGCTTGTGCGCCATGGCCCGTGGCTCCCTTGGCTGTTGTGCCGTTGTGCGTGCACTAGCTAGCGGCTGAACATCATGATCAGAGGGACCTTACGGTGTTGACGGTGGAGTAGTGATCTCTCAAAAAAGAAAACGGGTGAAGGTTAGTCAACATCGGATGGGCCATTTGTGATTAAAAACTCATCCGGGCCGCAGCCCGACAAGCCTTGGTCGTCTTCCTCCTCAAGCGGTGACCGTTCCTCAAACGTGATCTGCGGCAGGAAGCGATTCCATTGCCGGCGCTACGCTGCCTGGGAGCCAGAGCTTACGGAGAAGAGGGAAAGAGGGGTTCTCTCCGCCGTCCGCCTCTGCATCTGAGGATCTCGCTTCTTCTCCCTCAGCGAGTCAGCGCGAGCCGGCGAATGGTTGCGGATGCGATGTGAGGGGGGCAGAACGACGACAGTCCCTTGCTGGGCTTGGGAAGAATTGTTGGTTATATATGTGGGCTTTGTTTGCTTCGGGCTGGATGGGTGGGTGCTCAGGGCGGAAAGTGAGAGGAGGCGCCCGTGTTCTCCCGGCCCCCTTGCCTTTATATATGAGAAGAGAGACCAGATCAGTCATTCGCGCACGCTCTGGTCAAAAAGGGTTACCAAGCAAAGCAGCAGCAGCAGCAGCAGCGTGTGTTATCCGGGAGAGAGGCGACAGCATGGCGCAGGCGTACTCTGCACCGGCGCCGGAGGAGAGCTCACCGGGCGAAACCCCCGGGGGTAATCTCTCCGTCTTCCACCTTACGACCACGGAGAAGGTTGTAGCAGTGGCGGTGATCTGTGCGTTTGCTGCAGCGGCAGTGGTTCTGGTGGTGGTCTACTCCCGCCGTATCCTCCTCCGCTTCCGCCGCCGCCGCAGCCCACCGCTCCCTGTACATGTCCCTTCTCCAGTCTTCCGCTCCCCCTCCAGCGCCGGCCCATCTACCTCCCCATGTCGTTCAGGGTTAGTACGTAAGGGTCAACGTTAACTGTCCATGTCGTTCTTGTTTTCTGGATGTGCTTTATCATGCATGCTCCTATATCTGCGTAAATCTTATGCAGCCAGTCCTGCCGTCACTAAGTGTTTGGAATGCTCTAGCTAGTCCGCTTTCATTTTTTGTTGTTGCATGCATCTCCATGTTTATTCAGTTTATTCGAAAGAAGCATTATTAAGGAATTGAACATCCTCAGTATATCCAAGTAATTAATTGAGCAATTGTCTCATGTGTGGCGTCAAATATCTTGTGCCCACAAGCTGCGAGTGGGCGACACGGTCACCACACAACACGTTCCTCTCTCACTCGCTGGGTTGCTTTCGTGACAAAATTAACATGACTCAAACGCAGACAGTGTTTGGGAGCGTCCCACGGAAGGACATGCCACAAAGGCCGAATGGTCGCCCTCCTCCGTTCTGGTCCGTCAATGCACTGCGCTTCGACCATGTGCGCTAAGCTCGGGAGCTCCTATATATGTGCGGAGCTTAAAACGTAGCGCGGCCCACGGATTGCCACGCGAAAGCTGAGCTCAGCCCTGCCCGGCTCGCTGTCCTTTTCTTCTCTGCGAGCGAGATCGAGTGAGCGCGCACGCCACTGATCGAGCGGGAGAAAATTGAAGGAGGACCAATCAGAAAGAGATACGGAGCACGAGTGTCAACATCACGCGAGCTAGCGACACGGGAGCACCTGTTGCGTTCTGTGGTGGGGAGCAGCAGGTAAAGGGCACATGAAGAAGTACATGCAACAAACAGGTATCAAGAGATGGTGTTTAGCTGTGCACGCGAGACGAGGTAGTGTCATGCTAATAATGCAGGATAGGTTTAAGCAGATTCAACATTTTTTAAAATAGAATTCAAAACACTAGTTTAACATTTTTAAATATGAAGTATCAACATTTTGTTAAAATGTTGAAACTATACATTCCAAGTTTCGAAACAATACAAGAAAAATGTTGAAATGATACAAGAAAAACTGTTCGTGGGGCCTCTCTTCAGCCTTTGCCTGGTCGCTTACCCGGTTGCGCAGGGGCGCATTTTCTCAGCTCCGTGTGGCAGATTTTGCCTGGTCGCTTGCCCGGTTGCGCAGGCGCACATTTTCTCAGCTCCGTGTGGAACATTTTTGAACCATTCGGCTTTGTTTTGCACAAATCCTAAAGCATGTTACCTGGAGCTCCATATAGCACGCTAGATACAGGGAATGCCGTTAAGCTCGGCACGCTCGTGCTGGCGTGGGTTCGTGATATATTGGGCTCGTTGGGTCGTTGGTTATGTGTGTGTGTCTGGCTGTGTGTGGTTTTCTTGGCCAAACCTATATGTAGCTCGTCCTATAAAATTCATTTGATATGATGCTTTATGATTCGTGCGGACCGACATCGAACGGCTCATAAGTGCTGCGAGTTAAGGGGAGATCACAAATGGTGACACGTGGCAAATTTTGATTGGAGCGGGTGGCAGGAGAGAGAAAAAGAAACGTTTTGCAAACTTTAAATGCTCTCCTAAACAGTAAGTCTGTTTTCAAATCCGTTTGAACCTACATGTTGTTACAATTAATTCTACAAAATGATATCAAATTTGAATATTTTTTTTGTAAATTTTTAAATTTTGAAATTTTCATCAACATTTTATTTGCACTACGTCAACATTTTCGACGAAAATATTGAATCTGTTGTTTGAAACTATTGACATAAGCTTACAAGAATATTAAAACCGTTGTTGAAAAATATTGATGGGTTATTGAGTTGACCTATATCAATTGAATCTTGAGGTGGCCTTGAGGTCCCATTTTCTTGTGTATAAGGTTGGGGAGGGGTGGGGTGCAGTTAAACTTTGATAAAACAATATTTGAGATTCGTGCTAGGCTAGATCAACGCGTGAGATTCAAACTGGTGGGAAGAGGAGCCAGAAGGTGACACGTGGCGGCTTCTTATTGAGGCGGGTGGGAGGGGGAGAAAAAGAACCGGTTTACAAATTTCAAACGCGTTTTTCTCCCAAACCGTAAGTCCGTTTTCAATCGGTTTGAACCATCATGTTTTTTGAATGTTTTAAAATTCAAAACTTTTGTCAACATTTTGAATGTACTGTGTTAACATTTTGTTTGTATCACGTCAACATTTTTCTGTTACCGGATCAACATTTTTTTTCAAAATGTTGACTCATGTTTTAAAAATATTGAAATAGATTTACAGAAATATTGACTCTTTTGTTTTAAAATGTTGACGGCTAAATTGGGCTGGGCTTATCAGATTTGATAGGCTATTGGACTAATCTACAAATTGTTAACGATAATGGCCGAACTTTAAATGGGCGACACGTGCAACTAGCCTTAGCCTGACTGATTGAAGTGCCAGATCGTGTAGTAGTACGTGCAACTAGCCTTAGTCTTCACTGTGTTAGCAACCAACCATAGCTTCACCATGAAGCCAACCCTAATCACTAATGAAGTAGTAGTAACCTATATGATTGGAGAGACATAGAGTATGAGACAGGTAGCAAGCAAGGGGGATCGAAACTAGATCAGAGATACATTAGGGGATAACCAGTGGAGAACCCAGAGTAGAGAAGGAGAAGCAGCAGTGGGGAGAAGGAAGAACAAGAGCAGCAACTCTGTTTCTGAATATTTGTTGATTGATTGATCCCCGTCTATGCGCCGCGATTGCCTTTTTTTTTTTTTTTTTGAGGAGGACGATTGCTTTTTGTACTCCAACAGCTTGGACTCTTGGCCTTTGTTCAGCTAGTGCCATCCGACTCATGGTGCAGGCCCATTCAATTCAACGACTTGGCCCAGACCTGTCTACATACCTACCATTCTCTTCTCTTTGAAATGTGGCTTGCCCCCAAGCCGCTATACCACAACCACCGGATCCCAATGCACCTCTAGATGGAGTTTCAATTCAGAACCCATTTCACATTTGAACACGAAATAGAACGTTTTTGTCTATAAGTTTTTGCACAGATGAAGGGAGTAGAAAAACGATAAAGGAGTGTATATATACCCTATCAATACGGCATGAATTCCTTATAGTTGAAACGCTACAATAAATCGCCTATAAACCACAAATCGGTTAATTAGCATCTTTGCATTAAGCGCCGCATTTACTTTAACCATTAGATCGACCGTTTCCATTCTTATATATATATATCAAGGCGGAGGCAACCATGGCCTTGCTCGCCTCCCATCTGTCCCTTTATGGTTCATCAGTTCGCGTGGATTGAGGACCAGGTGTAAAGATCGAGTATGAGAGGCGGCAGCAGAGGCGGATCGATGGACATGGCGGTCCTTTTGTTCGCTGTGCTTATTGCGAACGTGGTCTGTCCTCTAAGATGTATAGTACTGTCACTATCTTGTGTTTTTATTATATATCTATATTAAGAGAGTGGAATGCATGGCCGAGTTCTCAAACTTGTTTTGAGAGGTCATTTAGCTTTCCAAATTCTTAATTTGCACATTTAAGTTCCTAAATTCGTTAAGCGTTTCATTTGAGGTCCTAGTGTTAATCCACTAGCTTCGTGTTTTGAAACATTCATTTCACTCAATTTTGTCAACTTACAATTTGTTTTACTATCTGGCCCACGTCTAAAAAGGAAAATAACAAACGGGCTTGTGCTTCCTATATGAGATTAACATTTTTTTTTTGCGAATGAGATTAACATATTTGTTTTGACTTTTTTTTATAACCTTGGCAGTAACATAAATTTGGAGTTAGTACTCATTTAGTTGCCAAAAATACATTAAAAAAGCAATCAACGCTAATTATGGAGATTTTAACCTCTGCTAAACTAATTAGCAAGTCTAGAGATCTGAATATGCAAATTAAGAGTTTAGAAACTTGAATGACGCCCCTCAACAAATTCGTGGACCCGCCATGCACTTTACTTTTATTAATACATCGTTATATGCTTTGTTCTGATGAATAGTTACTCAACATCGTTATATACTTTACTCTACTCAATATAATATATACCAATAGGTTATCCTCAGCAACCAGAGACGGGAGGTACAAGGAAGAGCTACCCAAATCAAAGTTACAACACGTCATTAGATGAGAAGTTCAACGTGAAATTCTGTACATATAATACATGTGGAAAAGATAAAGGCTGCTACTGCTGTCAGATCCACAATCCTAAGTCAATCTGTTACGAAACTAGGGACGAATGCAAGGCCCACTGCCCCAGCTGCAACCCCACATGCCCACCGTAGCTATCAACTTGAGAACTCCAATGTACTGTCGGCCATGACACACAGAAATAGACCAATGCGAAGATCAAAGGCTCATACCGAGCAAAGTAATGTACTGCTACACAACAAATAATAATTTAATATATTTCATACATTTGCCCACTACAACGAATTCTGACAGGTTCAGAATGGAGGACTTTTACAGTAGACCCAAACAAATGCATGCCGTACATTCCCTTCATCTTATGGCTCATATCAATTCATGATATTTTTTTCGACCCACGAGTATTATCATGCAAGGGTATGATAAGTATCGTATGGGTATGACTGGGAAAAAAAATATAAATGGCAGACTAGTAATATACTACTTAATTAGGTCAAAGTGTTAATCAAAATAACTATGCAATTGGTTTGCAGCGCCGCCGGCGTCAATCGCGGCGGTCTGTGGTCTTTTCAGATAATGTGACAGCGAGAGTTCAATGCCAAAGTTCAATTCGCATGTAGCATGTGGTGACTGGTGAGCCGTTGCGATTGCATCAGCTCGTCCTAGTCTTCCTGGGCAGGCCAAGGCGGATCGATCTAGCGGCAGGCCTTGGGGAACCAGACGGCAGACCTCAAATTTGCATTCAAAGGAAATGCTTCCTTTCCTTGCATTGGAATCACGAACACACAGGCCAATTAATAATGTAATACAAACATGACCTCTCTAAATCATGGATACACAGATCAACCATTGGAACAAATCAATCTTCGAATTGATTGTGATGGCAAGCCGAGGGGACAGAAGGCTGTAGGATCGAGCAGGTCACCGGCGCGAATCCAAGCCAGCGGGCTGGACGGAGGATGATGCTGGCAACAAAACAGAAGGAGATAGATGGCGGTACGGGAAATGCTTCGCAGGCTGGACGGAGAATAGCGCAGCGCCGTTGATGATCCAACTGGCCGCTGGACTAGAACAACAATTTCCAATTGGTAGGAAATTAGGAATGCAACAATTTCCTCTTGATGTGAATTCATTTCGCTCATCTACTCACTTATCCTGCAGAGCTCGCATGCTCTTAAGAGCCATCGGTTTAGCCACCCTCCTGTCGTCATGGAAGGATGATGCTTCTGATTCTAGGTTCTTCAGATCTCGATAGTTGAATGCCGCTTCTCTCGTGGCATCTGCTTTCTTCTCAGGCCAGTTTGGGAAGTGCTTGAGCACTGCCCTTTCATCCACTAGGTATGACAGTTGCCCATCAAGCGACATCAGCTGTTTCCTTGTATGCTGCATTCTTTTTCTTTTCGACGGAACAACGGGGGCCAAGTTGCCCACCTGAATTTCATTTCATGTATCGAAAAAAACGACCAAACGAGGCCGAGGTTACATGGCTGGTAAGCTCGATCAGGACCAGCCGGATGGTGGAGAAAGGGGGCGGGAAAGAGTTACACGTTTGTCACGTTACTCCTATTATATTTGAGTGTTGCACCAACCATCGAGGGGAGCGGTGTCAAGAGGCCACGCGGGGCTCGACACACCCAGAGTGCGGCGTGTTCCTTGATGAGCGACGCGATCGCCAGACAGTCCAGCCGGACGCCGTCGAAGACCATCCAGTTCCGCGACTTCCAAATGATCCAGAAGAGCAGCAGGCCAGCCGTGTTGCCCAGCTTGGCGTGGTGCGGGGAGAAGCGTGATGCGACAGTGACGGCCGCGTCCTCGACGCAGGATAGCGACTTCTGAGGTCTTGAACGCAGTCGAGGCCGCCCCAGACAGGAACCGCTTGTCTGCGCCGTCGCCTAACGCGACCGCGGACAGAGCGTCGCCGAGCAGAAGCGGGAATGTGAGCACAGAGCCGCCGGTGAGGACGACGTCGCACACACACAGTGCACGCCTCCCGGTTGGTGCAGTGGGAGTAGAGCGCGGCAAGGGTTTCGGAGAGGACGCCGGCAGTGATGCCAGAATGAGGTCGTGGCGCCGTCACGCAGTGCGGGCAAGAACATGTCCTTCTAGCACGGCGTAAGGTCGGTACAGCCGCCCTCCAGGTACCAGCGACGGACCCAGTCCGCCCAGGGGTTGCGCGCGGTCGCCGGTGAGGAGCTTATGAAGGTTCTTGATGAGCAGCGTTAGCTCGATCGGTTCTGCGTGTCGAGATCCTTTGAAGCTGAGGCCGCCGTCATTGCGATGTCCCAGGCCACCTGGCAGTCGCCCCCGCTACACTTTTGACCGCCTTTCCAGAACATTTGCCTTCCTGAGATGATAATTAGAACTGACTTTTTTCTCGATGGCAGTCCATATCTTTGTTGATATCCCAAATCATATTAGAAAAGTATAGAACTGATAGCTAACACTTATGAAGTAAAACAACGCTTTTGTGCACATATGCTGGTATCTGTCAGAAAGTGTATGTACTTACAGCTAAAACATAAGCTGTTCTGTTCTCAATCTCCCCAATCATCTCTCGGCTGCTAGTGACCCGCTGGAATTCCCGTAGATCCTGACTTTGAATCATTTTTGTCTTCACGTCGCACCAACGATCGGTAAAACTCGACTACTTTGTACTGCCTTTGTGCTCCTCTGCGAAGGTGTTGATGGTGGTGGAGGAGGAGTAGCCATGCATCCAGCTTCCTTTCTCACTTTTATCACCGGTTGGATGGGGAGGTGGATTTGGAAACCTTGATCTCAATAGCGTTGTCCTTGAAAATTGCTGCCTGTTGTAACACAATGAGCTATTAAGATCTATGACTTCCTTTGCTTCATCGTTGAAAGTTGCCTAGAGGGGGGGGGGGATAGGCAATACTAAAAACTTCTGCAATTAAGACTTAATCAAAACGTCAGTCCTGCCGGATAGTCCGGTACACCGCCGGATACTCCGGTCCTGGAACCGCCGGGGTATCCGGTACTGTGCCGGACAGTCCGGTCTAGAGATTAAATCTGCGGAATTTGAAATCTACAGAGATTCTAGCAATTCTACTTGAACCAAAAGACTTGTAAAGATGCTGTGAAGTGAATCTACACAATATATGCTGAAGTAAACTAGTCCACAAGTATATCGAAGCAATTTAGTGATATATAAAGGAAGGACAACAAGAACGAGTAAGAACAACAAGAACAAATGAAACAAGCACAAGTGACACACGATTTGTTCCCGAAGTTCAGGCCCACAAAGTGCCCTACGTCTCCGTTGAGGAGTATACAAAGGACCGAGTCTCTTTCAACTCTTTTCCTCACTCAAGCGATCACAAAGATCAAGCTCGAGTTGCTCACTATCAAATCCTTTTGCGAGGAGGGCAATACAAACTTTCCCGGAGCGTCACCACACGAATTGAGAGCTTCCGGGCAACCTCTAGCCGTCTAGGAGCCAAGCTCCAAGAGTAACAAGTGCAAATCACCAAGATGAGGATGCCACAAGATGCTCTAGAGTGGAATGGATGCTAGGAACTCGAATCTTGACTCTCACACACTCTCTAGGATGGATCTCACGAATCTTTGCCTTGGGAGAGAGTGGAGAGGGAGAGTTTGAGCCTTGGGTCGTGTTCTAGCAAGTGGGCAAGAGAGAGTAACCGTTGGAGCTGAGTGGGTATATATATGGAGTCTCCAAAATCGAACCGTTATGCTCAGGAATAGGTCTGGCCGGAGTATCCGGTAAACTGCCGGACACTCCGGTAGGTACTTGGTTCTTGCGAGATTAGGGCTTGCCGGACAATCCGGCAGGTTGCCAGATAGTCCGGCCTGGGACTTGGTCTCTGCGAAGTCTGGCTCCACCGGACAATCCGGTAGAGTGCCGGATAATCCCGTGAGCCTGCACGGTTTGCTCAAAAAAACACCACTCACTCAAACTGATTTCTAAGAAATTTCGTATCACCCAAAAGGTCCTATGGCATCTGTGGATCAATGATTTGCACCCCTCTTGATAGTACGGCATTCCTACACTCAATTAAAATTAAAACGGTGCCGATAACGCCCATTGAGTGTATGTTGCCAATTTTCTTTGAATATTTTCAATGTAGCACTTCATTTGACATGTTTGATTCTCCTTCTTGAGACCTAGCTGAACACATCTTCGATTGCGGCATCAGTCCTTTTGGATCGTTTTGATGTCAATCACACAAAACCATAATTAGGGGCCTAGATGCACTTTCAATCTCCCCCTTTTTGGTGATTGATGTCAAAACAACCAAAACATACAAGGATCATATAATATTCAATGAAAACGAGATAGATAGAGAAAGCTCCCCCTAAATATGTGCATGAATTGAATTTCATGAAATTGGCCTCAACATGCCAAATGCACATATCATAAAGAAAGAACATGAGAGCCCCCCCTAAAACCTTGCATGATCATCATATCAACATAAATACCAAATGCAACACATGAGATAGCAATTTAGGTAATCACACAACCTAGAATTAATAAAGACAACAAGTCATCATTACATCCACATAGTCTCATGCATTGAACATATAGATAAACTTAGTCTTACAATCACACACTTAGTTCAATACAAGTAGATAAACCTACAAGTCCATCACTAGGAGATAACGATACATAGATAACGATACATATTTCTCCCCCTTTTTGGCATCACATCACCAAAAAAGAGAGAAAAAAACAAGCGGGATCACTCGGAGTCGCCATCCTCCTCCTCCTCATCGTCGTCCTCTTCCTCATCGTCGTCCTCTTCTTCAACTTGGACATCCTCAACCTCGGTGTCCTCATCATCACTGTCCACATGCCCCTCAGCAGCTGCTCTAGCTCCACGATAGGGTGCAAAGGGATCATCGCTGTTTGAGGAAGAAGGAAGATCAGGAAGTGGTGGAGGTGGAGTGTACACAACTTTAGAGTGAGAGCAAAGACGCTGCTGATTTGCTGCAAAAGCAGCCCACTGAGCCCTTGACTCCTCTCTATGCTCTCTGATCTGGATAGCATTCTTGGTACACTTGTTGAAGATGGACTTGAGAACACGAGTGATGAAGGAGGAAGATGAAGATCTCTCCCTACTACCTGGCTGAGAGGGAGCTGCACTACGAGAAGAGGAGCCACCTGCTGAAGTAGAAGGAGTGGTCTTGGTGGACATTTTCCTCATCTTGTAGGAAGGGTGAGGGGAGTCCTTGTGAAACTGGATCCCCGTGACCTCCTCAATCATCTTCATGATATAGGGAGCATAACCACAACTGCGGCTAGGGTCAACAGCAGTAGCATAGATCTGCCAGAAGATGAAGTCAAAGACGCTAAACCCATCTGCTGCCTCTGGCTTGTCAGACATTCACCAGAGAAGATTCCTAGCCATGCCCATCACATTAGAGGAGTCACCAAACTTGGGAAGGAGAGTGTATCGGAAGAGGGAGTTGAGATACTTGTAATATGGCCTCATCTCATGTGTAGTCCCATACTCAATCACCCCATATTTCTTATGATACATGAAGGCAATCTCTCCATCAGTGAGGTTCCTCTCACTCATAATGCTTGTCTTCCCAGTATCCTCATCACCGAAACCAAGAATCTCAGCAAAACGAGTATAAGTCACTTGGAATTGGTGGCCCTCAGTCATCCACGAAATGACAGCCTCATCTTGATTCACATCATCAAGGTGGTAGGTGGAGTAAAACTGAGCAATCACCTCCACATTCCAAGGATGAGATAGGCCCATGATATGCATCATCCCCATGTCCCGGCACTTAGCAATGACTCGATTGAAGATTGGATCATTTTGCTTTGCCATATACTTCCAATCAATGCACTTCATAGGGAGGATAGGATTATTCTTGGGCTTGATCACATACATATACCAATCCCACTGAAAGTTGGAGTGAAAGCGGTAATCACCATTTCTCGGATCCTTCTCATACTTAAAAGGATCCTCTCTGCGCAAGGTGGCCAAGTCATGCCTTCCATTTGAGTAATCTGTACCTCTTCTTGGCGCATCCGTGAGAGTTTGGATAGGAGTGGACATCCGAGGAAACATGTTGTGAACCAAGGGAGGCGGTTCATTATCCACATTAGCTGGTGCCTTGCCTTTCCCTTTTCCTCTTTTTGCAGGAGCTCCACGGCTACTCCCTTCTCCGGTTCTCTTGACGGATTGCTTTGTGTTTTTTCTTAGAACATCACCACTCTTCTTGCATGGCCATCACCCAATCCGGATCCGCGAGTGCATCTTCTACTCTAAGTGGCTCCAAAGAAGACACAAAAGAGTAATGTTGACAAAAATTTGCAACTCGAGTTCTAGTAGTTACCCCTTTTTCGATATCACCAGTGATGTTGTCGACGGGGTGATCTCTTTGTACACTTTGGTGTACTCTTGGGTGTAGCACTTGTCTTGTGTTTACCACTTCTTCTTCTTCTTCTTCTTCCTCTTCTTCTTGATCATCTTGTTCTTGACCATCACCATCACCACTTGGAGCTTGATCTTGGGTGTGATCTTGATCTTGATCGTCACCATGATCTTGAGCACTCCTTTGATCTTGCTCTTGTGTTGTGGTGTGTTTTGTCGGGAAGGAGAAGGAGAAGGTTGGACTTGCTCAACTTGTGGTTCTTGTGGTCTTACATCACCTATGGCCATCCTTCCTATTGCCTCATGTGGAGCTTCTTCATTAGCTATCACATTTGGATCAACTTGCTCCACTTGCGAGCCATTAGTTTCATCAAACGTCACATCACGCGTGACCTCAACACAACCGGTAGTTTTGTTGAAGACACGGTATGCCAAGACATTTGATCCATATCCAAGCAAGAAACCCTCATCAACTTTTGGTGCAAACTTTGGGGACTTGGGTTTCTTGTTGAGAATAAAGCACTTGCTCCCAAAGACACGAAAGTAAGAGACATTAGGAACGTTACCAATGAGAAGCTCATAGGGTGTCTTCTTTAAGATTTGGTGAAGAAATAACCGGTTTGATGCATGGCAAGCGGTATTCACGGCTTCGGCCCAAAACCTATCCGAAGTCTTGTACTCATCAAGCATTGTTCTTGCCATCTCAATGAGTGTGCGGTTCTTCCTCTCGGCCACCCCATTTTGTTGAGGGGAGTAGGGTGCCGAGAACTCATGCTTGATGCCTTCTTCATCAAGATATTCTTCAACTTGAGTGTTCTTGAATTCACTTCCATTATCACTCCTTATCTTCTTGATCTTCACTTCGAATTCATTTTATCCTCTTCTCAAGAACTTCTTGAGCACTCCTTGTGTTTCACTCTTATCATGCAAAAAGAATACCCAAGTGAAACGGGAATAGTCATCAACAATTACTAAACCATATTTGTTACCACCAATGCTTATGTAGGCGATTCTACCAAATAGATCCATATAAAGCATTTCCAAAGGCCTTGTGGTAGTCATTACATTCTTGGCGGGGTGAGGAGCTCCAACTTGCTTTCCAGCTTGACATGCACTACAAAGTCTATCTTTCTCAAAAGTGACATTCATTAGTCCACGGATGTGGCTGCCCTTTTGAAGTTTATGGAGATTTCTCATGCCTACATAGGCTAGCCTTCGATGCCATAGCCAACCCATGCTAGACTTTGCCATCAAGCCTGTATTAAGTTGGGCTTTATCCGATGAAAAATTCACAAGATAAAGTCCTCCTTTCAACACACCCTTAAAGGCAATTGAGTAATCACTTTTTCTAAAGACGGTCACACCTTCATTAGTGAAAAGACAATCAAAGCCTTTCTCACAAAGTTGTGAGACCGACATCAAGTTGTACTCCAAAGAATCAACCAAGAGAGCACTAGAAATTGAATACTCGGGAGTAAGAGCAATTTTACCCATACCAAATACTCATCCCTTTCCATCATCACCAAAGGTAATAGAACCACAATCGGATGTGTTCTCTTCAAGTGATGTGAACATCTTCCTCGCTCCGGTCATATGACTTGTGCATCCACTGTCAAGCACCCAACTTGTTCCACCGGAGGAGTAGTCCTACAAAAACAAATCAAGCCTTTGTTTTAGGTACCCAAAAAGATTTGGCTCCTTTAGCATTAGTAACAAGCATTTTTGGCACCCACACACATCTCTTGATTTGAGTGTTATGTGTGCGGGGTCCAACATATTTAGCAACAACATTGCCAAGAGAATTTCTAGTCAAGACATAATCGGCATAGAAAAGATCTTGAGATGCATATCCTTTCTTCTTCTCCTTTGGAGCTTCATTCTTGACTTTCTTGGCATTTGAGATCTTGACTTGTTCAACCTTGTTCACCTTCTTGTTTGTCTCCATCACCTTGGTGTACTTCTTCTTGTACTTCACTTTTTCACCAATCACAAATGGTGGACCAAAGGTATCGTTGACGGTGAACATTGTATCCTTCTTGTTGTCAAGATCATCAATGGGAAGGGGAATAGCCTCAAGCCTAACAAAGCCATCCCTTGCCATTTTGAATCTTGCTTCTTTCTCATCTTCACCATCACCAATCATACCTCTCTTGATAATGGTGTTCAACCTAGTGACTTGTCCCTTCAAAAGCTTCAACTCTTTCTCGTTGTTAGCAAAAGCATCAAGATCAACATTATGACATTTTGCACAACCTTTACTTGTGGAGTCTTTGGTTGACTTAGGGGCATCTTTTGAAGGCTTGGAGGAGCTAGACTTAAGAGCATCAAATTGCACTTCAAGATTTTTGTGGGCCTTGATTAACCCATCATGTTTTTCTTGAAGAGCAACATTTGAGCTCTTGAGACTTGTGAGAGTCTCCTTGCTTTTCGCAAGTTTTTGGTCCAACTTCTCTTTTTTTTCCTTCTCACATGCCAAGAGTTCCTTGAGTTCAAGGTTTCTCTCCTTTTCAAGGATGAGCAAGTCCTCTTGTTTCTCAAGCAACTCATCCCTATCAACCAATTGCTCCATAAGTTTCTTTATTTTAGTGATGCCATTTTTATTCAAACCTTTGAGCAAGCCTTCACAATCACTTGCATCACTATCATCATTATCATCATCATGATCATTATCATCACTATCTTCAAAAGTAGAAGGAGTGATAACTTTCTTAGTTACCTTGCGCCCTTTGGCCATGAGGCATACGTGGCGTGACTTGTTGTTGTCATCATCATCATCGGTGTGGCATGGGAACAATTTCTTGCTTGATGATGACCCTTTGATAGCAATGGTGGCCATGCCTTCTTTTGTGGGAGCTTCTTCATTTGAATCTTCTTCCGCCACATGAGCTTGACCGGTGAACTTCTTTTTCTTGAAAATCTTCTTGTCACTTTGATGATTCTTCTCATTTTCTTGCTCTTCCTTTTTGTGTGGACAATTTGCCATGAAGTGTCCGGGCTTCTTACATATGTAACAAACTTGCTTGGAGTTTGTCCTCTTGCTTTTTGTACCTCGCTCCTTCTTCATAAACTTCTTGAATTTCCTAATGAATAGAGCCATCTCTTCATCATCAACATCGGAGCTCTCATCATCACCTTCACTTGAGCTAGCCTCATCCTCTTGCTTGCTCTTGCCTTTCTTGCTAGTCTTGAATGCCACTTCCTTGTTCTTGGAGTTGGAGACCGCTCTTGCTATTGACTTGACATATTGGGCTTCCTTCTCTATGATCTCACGATTGATGATCAAACCAAGCACTTCATCCGGGGACATCTTCTTGTAGTTTCTCATTTGACGGATCATTGTAATCAATGTGACGTTCCTTGGTGAGAAGGCTCTAGTCATCAATTTGACAACTTCGTGCCTTCCATACTTGGTGCATCCATATGCTTTAAGCTTGTTGATCATGACCTTGAGCCGACCATACATTTGTTGAGGGGTTTCATCATCATCCATCACAAACCTTCTAAGTTCTCCTTCCAATATCTCAATCTTGGCTTGCTTCACGGTGTCAACACCCTCATGAGCTCTTTGAAGAGCATCCCATATCTTCTTGGCACTCTCCAAACCATCAACTCTATCAAACTCTTCATTGCTCAAAGATGTGAGTAGCACACTAGCCGCTTGTGCATTGCGATGCATGTCTTGCTCTTGCTCCGGTGTGAGATCTCTATATCTCTTGGGTAGCTTCACACCTACACACACAACTCTCCAAATGCTCGGATTGAGCGAGATTAAATGCAACCTCATGTTGTGCCTCCACTTGGTATAGTGCGTACCATCAAAGTACGGCGCTTTACCTAATGGGACCGGCATGAAGTGAGTGTGTGTAAGTTTTCATAATTGAAATTGGTGGTGTGATACTCATTGGGTTTCTTGGATCGTTTGCTCTTCTTGCTCTTCTTCTTCCTTCGACTTGAAGAGGTATACGATCCTTCATCTTCGGAGCTTGAGCCTCCACTTGAGCTTTCATACTCAAAGTCATAGGAGTAGTCACTTGAGCTAGTGCTTGTATGGATGACTTCTTCTTCTTCTTCGCTGTAGTCGATGAGCTTGGGCTCCTTCGACTTGCTCTTCTTCTTCTTTATGCTACTTGGGTCACGAAGAGTTGCTTCCATCATTTCTCCAAGCGGTTAAGCTTCAATACGCGCTCTTCTGGATCATTTGGAGGCCGCGCGGGGCTCGACACACCCAGAGTGCGGCGTGTTCCTTGATGAGCGACGCGATCGCCAGACAGTCCAGCCGGACGCCGTCGAAGACCATCCGGTTCCGCGACTTCCAAATGATCCAGAAGAGCAGCAGGCCAGCCGTGTTGCCCAGCTTGGCGTGGTGCGGGGAGAAGCGTGATGCGACAGCGACGGCCGCGTCCTCGACGCAGGATAGCGACTTCTGAGGTCTTGAACGCAGTCGAGGCCGCCCCGGACAGGAACCGCTTGTCTGCGCCGTCGCCTAACGCGACCGCGGACAGAGCGTCGCCGAGCAGAAGCGGGAATGTGAGCACAGAGCCGCCGGTGAGGACGACGTCGCACACACACAGTGCACGCCTCCCGGTTGGTGCAGTGGGAGTAGAGCGCGGCAAGGGTTTCGGAGAGGACGCCGGCAGTGATGCCAGAATGAGGTCGTGGCGCCGTCACGCAGTGACACAGACGTCATGCATGGAGCGGTAGGCGGGCAAGAACATGTCCTTCTAGCACGGCGTAAGGTCGGTACAGCCGCCCTCCAGGTACCAGCGACGGACCCAGTCCGCCCAGGGGTTGCGCGCGATCGCCGGTGAGGAGCTTATGAAGGTTCTTGATGAGCAGCGTTAGCTCGATCGGTTCTGCGTGTCGAGATCCTTTGAAGCCGAGGCCGCCGTCATTGCGATGTCCCAGGCCACCTGGCAGTCGCCCCCGCTACACTTTTGACCGCCTTTCCAGAACATTTGCCTTCCTGAGATGATAATTAGAACTGACTTTTTCCTCGATGGCAGTCCATATCTTTGTTGATATCCCAAATCATATTAGAAAAGTATAGAACTGATAGCTAACACTTATGAAGTAAAACAACGCTTTTGTGCACATATGCTGGTATCTGTCAGAAAGTGTATGTACTTACAGCTAAAACATAAGCTGTTCTGTTCTCAATCTCCCCAATCATCTCTCGGCTGCTAGTGACCCGCTGGAATTCCCGTAGATCCTGACTTTGAATCATTTTTGTCTTCACGTCGCACCAACGATCGGTAAAACTCGACTACTTTGCACTGCCTTTGTGCTCCTCTGCGAAGGTGTTGATGGTGGTGGAGGAGGAGTAGCCATGCATCCAGCTTCCTTTCTCACTTTTATCACCGGTTGGATGGGGAGGTGGATTTGGAAACCTTGATCTCAATAGCGTTGTCCTTGAAAATTGCTGCCTGTTGTAACACAATGAGCTATTAAGATCTATGACTTCCTTTGCTTCATCGTTGAAAGTTGCCTAGGGGGGGGGGGGGGGGGGGGGGGGGGGGGGGGGGGATAGGCAATACTAAAAACTTCTGCAATTAAGACTTAATCAAAACGTCAGTCCTGCCGGATAGTCCGGTACACCGCCAGATACTCCGGTCCTGGAACCACCGGAGTATCCGGTACTGTGCCGGACAGTCCGGTCTAGAGATTAAATCTGCGGAATTTGAAATCTACAGAGATTCTAGCAATTCTACTTGAACCAAAAGACTTGTAAAGATGCTGTGAAGTGAATCTACACAATATATGCTGAAGTAAACTAGTACACAAGTAGATCGAAGCAATTTAGTGATATATAAAGGAAGGACAACAAGAACGAGTAAGAACAACAAGAACAAATGAAACAAGCACAAGTGACACACGATTTGTTCCCGAAGTTCAGGCCCACAAAGTGCCCTACGTCTCCGTTGAGGAGTATACAAAGGACCGAGTCTCTTTCAACTCTTTTCCTCACTCAAGCGATCACAAAAATCAAGCTCGAGTTGCTCACTATCAAATCCTCTTGCGAGGAGGGCAATACAAACTTTCCCGGAGCATCACCACACGAATTGAGAGCTTCCGGGCAACCTCTAGCCGTCTAGGAGCCAAGCTCCAAGAGTAACAAGTGCAAATCACCAAGATGAGGATGCCACAAGATGCTCTAGAGTGGAATGGATGCTAGGAACTCGAATCTTGACTCTCACACACTCTCTAGGATGGATCTCACGAATCTTTGCCTTGGGAGAGAGTGGAGAGGGAGAGTTTGAGCCTTGGGTCGTCTTCTAGCAAGTGGGCAAGAGAGAGTAACCGTTGGAGCTGAGTGGGTATATATATGGAGTCCCCAAAATCGAACCGCTATGCTCAGGAATAGGTCTGGTCGGAGTATCCGGTAAACTGCCGGACACTCCGGTAGGTACTTGGTTCTTGCGAGATTAGGGCTTGCCGGACAATCCGGCAGGTTGCCGGATAGTCCGGCCTGGGACTTGGTCTCTACGAAGTCTGGCTCCACCAGACAATCCGGTAGAGTGCCGGATAATCCGGTGAGCCTGCACGGTTTGCTCAAAAAAACACCACTCACTCAAACTGATTTCTAAGAAATTTCGTATCACCCAAAAGGTCCTATGGCATCTGTGGATCAATGATTTGCACCCCTCTTGATAGTACGGCATTCCTACACTCAATTAAAATTAAAACGGTGCCGATAACGCCCATTGAGTGTATGTTGCCAATTTTCTTTGAATATTTTCAATGTAGCACTTCATTTGACATGTTTGATTCTCCTTCTTGAGACCTAGCTGAACACATCTTCAATTGCGACATCAGTCCTTTTGGATCGTTTTGACGTCAATCACACAAAACCATAATTAGGGGCCTAGATGCACTTTCAATCGTTGTTCTGGGTAAACAGCTTCTCCTGGGAGTGGCTGATGCTGGTTGCAGAATTTTCCAGCTTCTTCCACTGTATCTTTTTATCACTATCATGTACTCTTTTTTTTTTTTCTCAAATACGCAGGAGTGCTGCGTATCTTTGTATTGAGAAGATAGAATTTTGTTACACACCACGTAGGTCACGAACAGACTCGCGCCTACCTCCTCCCGGCATTCCGGTCGGACTCCTATTACATGGTGGATTACTCGCTAAAGAGAGAGGGGACCTTACCGTTTACTCAGCTCACTTGATGTCTTGATTGCTTGTTCTCTTCCAGAGCGCGATTCCTCTCAACCAGGCCATGGTGCTTGCTTCTGGGAAGTGCAACACATGCATCACCCTCCCTCATCACCTCTTCCTCATCAGATGAATGATGTTTCAGTATGGTGGTATTGATTCCTCTCTATGTTTTATATATGCCTCCTACCTCCTCACTCAGATAACGGTACCTCCACACTCAGATAACGGTAGCATTAAAGGTGATGTTCTAAAGTGAGATGATGTATCATTGTTTGAGCCTACGCAAGAGAACTTACTAATGTGCAAGCAAGAATGGGTGGAGCATTAAGTTAGGTAGGAGCTGTTGCTGGGCTAGTTACTTGTCCTTAGAGCGTTCCTAATGGTAGAGTTAGCTAAGAGGTAGCAGCCATCTCTTAAAGAGAATAAATGAGGGATGGGTCCTATGTTTCATTCTCTCATTTTGCTTAGAGACTAGCTCTTGAAGAAGAGTTAGCAGCTTTCTCTCTCTTCTTTTTCTCTAATAAACAATTCTAAGAGGAAGCTAGGAATTAGCTATTGGGGACGCTTTTAAAGTGATTGCTATGGAGTAGCTGACTTGTTAATGGAATTTCGCCA
Source organism: Eragrostis nindensis (assembly GCA_012490785.1). NCBI lineage: Eukaryota > Viridiplantae > Streptophyta > Magnoliopsida > Poales > Poaceae > Eragrostis > Eragrostis nindensis. Next base: position 296,504 of record JAAXCT010000738.1, on the reverse strand, counting down.
AAGGAGTACAGTCATACAAGCTTACGTATTTTTCCATTTGCCTGTGTGCCAGTTCGAATGAATTAAATTACCCCTTATGTGAGTTCACCGAGCACGCACTTTTGAGATTTTAGCTATAGCTGTTGGTGTGCTACTCTACTCTAGCAAAGAGTCGAACAAGTCTGGTCTCTTCTTTCCTTTATTTTCCTTCTTTATGTTTTTCTTTTTGCTGTTCTTTATTGAAAACTATGTTGCTTTCTCTCTCTCTCTCAGTTTTTGCATGATCATGCTTTGTTGATTCCATTGGTTGATTTATTCTTACTGCAAAGCTTCAATGTAAGCTTTCTTCTGCCGCAAGCTGTGTAAAAGAATTCCGATGGAGCTCCTTTATCAGCCAGAGGGGTGTCTATCATCTTTGGCTAAGAGACAAGTCTTGAATCAGAGGAGGAAAACGAAATAAAAGGAAAGCCGACCAAAACAGATCGTCGAAACGTAGGAACGTAGGAGCACCGGATCGTGGAAAGGTACTCAAGCAGCAGTGCGTGTCTTTCAACTTCATCCTACCACTACCACGGCACCCAGCCTTTGAACATCTTCTCTGCCGCAGGCTTCGGCCGCTTGTCCCCAATGACGCCGACGGGCTTCAGCTTCTCCGCCGGTACCGTGCTCTCCAAGTCCCCGGATGGGTCGTCGGTCTTAACAACGACGACGAAACTCTTCGGCGGTGCAGAGACCACGCGCTGCATCGGCAAGCTAGGCGGCAGGCGGCGGAACAACACTGGGCTGGCGAAGGTGTCGATCAAGACGAGCACGTGCGCGCCGCCGTACGCGATGCGCGCGTCGGCGCAGGCCGCGGCCACGTACTCGCAGATCTCCTCCTCGGCCCTGGCCACGGCGTTGCGATCGAAAGGGTGGCGGACGAGTGGCATCACGTCCGTGGCGAGTGCCCGGTCCACGCGCTCCGGCTGCCGCAGCTGCCGCGACTGGCGCCGGCGCAGGGCGATGTCCTCGGCGACCTTCTCGACGATCCGAGCGCCGCCTGGCCCGCCGATGGGGAAGTGTCGGCGGATGACGACCCGCACGTCCACCGTCAGCGCCGGCGGCGGTCCTGTGCAGCCGTTTCGGCCACCACGGCGCGACGACGGCGACGGCGACGTCGAGGTGAAGAAGGTGGCGAGCTGAAGACGGCTGGCCAGACGAACCGCTGGGACGCCGCCGGCGGGAAGACGAGGATCCATCCTGCGCCTCTTCCCTTCGATTTCTCGAACCGAAGTTGGATGCGGTAGGAGCGCCACCGTGGTGCGCGTACATTTGTACACAACGCTATCACGGTTCTAGTCCGACTCGGGAACCATGTCCGGGTCGGATGGAATTTCGGAAGCAGATTGTATGAAGCAGTTTTTTTTTTTCAAATACTGATATGAAGCAGATTGAAATGTTGAAAGATGGACAAGATGCATCTCCATACCTTTCTTCCAGGTCTGGGATGGAAAATGGATTCACGAATTGGAAGGATTTAGGTTGTACATGGTCGATTTGTGTATTTGGTGAAGCAAATTGGAAGATTTTGGTTAATCTGCTCTAACCAGAGTTGTTCGCTATGCTTGTTTTATTTATTTTTTTCGCCTGGTTTGTGTGCCGTATCAGATTTAGACGCTACTAACCAATTTGGCGATGGGAAAAATTCATTCCTGCGTATAGTACTGCCCATATTTATCCATTACAAAAAAAATATGCCCATGTTCAAGTTAGTTTTTTTTTAGGCTAATTTGGATCCTATAATGTTCCTAACAGTTGTGGAATGAGAAAAAGCACGTTGCTACCGTCTTTTTAGCAATCGAACAAGTCATAATAGACACTCTAGGGGCATATCAGTCATTATATACTTAGGACAGACAATCTTTATCAAAATGGTCAGGGTTGCTAAACACTTCTTATTTTGACAGCAAATTCTCCTCACAGCTGCTTCCTACAGAATCAAGATTCCTACAGAATCACTTGGAAAAAGCTATCCCAAACAGGGCCTACTCATCGTGTTTGGACAGACGCCAGCACTGCTTTTCATCCTAACTCACGAGCTGAACTAAACCCCAATAAAATTTCGAACACAATATCCGGATGACGTGATACACATTGCCGCCTTGATTGGTGAGTTGTGCACGGTTACTCACCCACTTGACCATAGAGATCCACGCTGTCCAAGTCAATCTTTCATCAAGCTTTGTGTCTTGAACTGCAAATCGAACGATAGAATTAGCAAAAAAGAAATTGAGACACTTGTTGATGTTAAAGAATATAGACTCGTTAAAGAGTAGTTTTTATTTGCATAAGGACACCTGCCCCCCTCCCCCCCAATCCCCGTCCCTTGTGGCCTCTGACATCACCTAGGCATCACCGTTGCTCAATGCATCATTCGTACAACCGTTCTCACCCCCCCTCTTCAGAAGCTGCCTCGCCGCGGCACTGTCGAGAATCATGCTACCGCCTACTACTAACTTAGAGTCATCTCTGATCTTTTTAGTTCAATCAAATAAACTAAGGAGGGTCGGAAGTGATCTTAATAATAATACTTTAACAGCCCTATTACTAACCCATCGCTAAAACGACGCCTCCACAGGGCACGACCAACCTTGCCTGAAGCTATGGCGGCGTGGAAGGTAGTACAATGCTATATTTCAAGTCAACCGATCTTCTGAAAACAAGATCCGCATCTGATTATTACAAGAGAGGAGAACCTATGAACTGTTTATAAAATTCTCAGTGAAAAAACCAACAGACTGTTACAAGTTGACGAAACCCAATCGAGTAATCCATCGATTACGAATTGGAACACACAACAACAGGCCTAAGTTTCTTGGCTACATGTGAAATTTCCTGCTGCACGTAGGCAGACGAGCTAGCACCAGCGGTGACGCTCTTGAAAGCTTGAACTAGGTGCATCATGCCATGCCCTAGTCGCAACGGTGATTGTCCCAAGGCATTCGAGAAGCGGTGCGTGTTCAACTTCATCCTACCAGAGCAACCAGCCTTTGAACATCTCCTCCGCCGCCGGCTTCGGCCTCTTGTCCCCGATGACGCCGACGGGTTTCAGCTTCGGCATCACGGTGCTCTCGAAGCTCATGGGGCCAGCAGCCTTCACGACGAAGCTCTTTGGCGGCGCGCACAGAACACGCGGCACTGGCTTGTTGCTAGGCGGCAGGCGGCGGAACACCACTGGGCTGGCGAAGGTGTTGATCAAGACGAGCACGTGTGCGCCGCCGTGCGCGATGCGCGGGTCGGCGCAGGCCGCGGCCACATACTCGCAGATCTCCTTGCCGGCCCTGGCCACGGCGTTGCGATCGAAAGGGTGGCGGACGAGGGGCATCACGTCCTTGGCGAGAGCCCGGTCCACGCGCTCCGGCTGTCGCAGCTGCCGCGACTGGCGCCGGCGCAGGGCGATGTCCTCGGCGACCTTCTCGGCGACGATCCGAGCGCCGCCTGGCCCGCCGACGGGGAAGTGTCGGCGTATGACGACCCGCACGTCCACCGTCAGCGCCGGCGGCGGTCCTGTGCAGCCGTGTCGGCCACCACGGCGCGACGACGGCGACGCCGAGGTGAAGAAGGTGGCGAGCTGGAGACGGCTCGCGACACGAACCGCTGGAACGCCGCCGGCGTGAAGACGAGGATCCATCCTGCGCCTCTTCCTTCGATTTCTTGAATCGAATTTGGAGGAGGGAGGCGGATGAGATCGAATGTGCGGCGGGAGCGCCACCGTAAATTTATACATCGCTTTCATGGTTCTACTCCGACTCGGGAACGATATCCGGCTTTAGATGGAACTCGGAATCCGATGGATGTTCGGACAGACGCTGGTTGCAGCGGCCGTCCCTGATTCATTCGAACGCGTATGCCAAGCGATTGCAGCTCAAGTCCGTTTCGATTCGCCACTAGGATTCCGGATCGTGTTTTCGGCAAGACGCCAGCTAGCATTGCCTTTCCTCCTAATTCATGAGCTGATCATCTTAATTCCAATACGGTTTCGGACACAATATCCGGGTGACGTGACACTCATTGCCGCCTTGATTGGTGAGTTGCGCACGGTTACTCCCCGTTGACCGCAGGGGTCGACGCCGAAGTGTGGAACAGGCTGAATCTGACGAGTATGTCCAGACAATCCTTCATCTAGGTTGTTGCGTCTTCAACTGCAAATCGAACTGTAGAATTAGCAGGACAGAAATAAAGACATGGACAAATGCGAATGAACCTTACGGCTGCCACACTGCTAAAACACCTCTCAAGATGATCAACAACTTTTTGACAAAGAATAAAGCACGTAGACTCTTGCAAGAAAATATTGGTGCGAAAAAGAATGAAGAATGTAGACTCATTAGAGAGTAGTTTTTATTTGCAAAGGAACACTTGCCCCCCCCCCCCCCCCCCCCCCCAGGGTCAAATTAATGAATTAACCGTGAAACTTGTCAAATCAGTTGTACGCACCTGTCTATCAATATGTTAACATTCATGCTCGAATGAGTGGATTTTTTATCTTTCTGAAAATGAATTGAAGCGAGTAGTCAATAACACAAAATCGAAGGGAGCGAGTTAATAGAACAAAATTGGAGGGAGTAAGGTCTGTTTGTTGCTGCGTATAAATTATTTTATGCATCTGTAATATAAAAACCGTAGGAAATGGGCAGCTCCAAACGCTGAGAGGGGAACCCCTGTTGGCCTGCATTTGCATGTCATCTTTAAGCTCTCCATCCCCCGCTCCCTACCAATCCCTTGTCTCTTGCGGCCTCTAAAATCAGCTCGGCGTCGCTGCCTCTCGACGCATCATTTGTACCACCGCCTTCGCCCCTCTTCAACAGCTGCCTCACTGGTTCCTTCAAAAAAAAAAAAAAAACAGCTGCCTCACTGCGCCTCTATTGGGAATCATGCTACCGTCTACTACTAAGAGCATCTCCAGCAGTGTTGCCAAATTGGATTGCTATACCTAAAAACTGCCAGAATACCTAAAAACGAGCAAAAAATAGCTCCAGCAGTGTTGCTATATGGATTGCTATACCTAAAATGTTTACCAACTTACCTATATTTCTCTCTCCTGGACTCAAATATAGCAACGCAAGCAACAATTGCTAAAACTGCTGAACCGTGCGCGGGAACGGCCAACTGCCTCCGCGCGAACATTTCACGCGACCTGCCGCCGCCTGCTCCGGCTCCGCCGCCACCAAATCTCGTCGCCCCGTCGCGGCCTGTCGCCGGCGTCCATCGGCACGGTATCCCACCCCCCTCCGCACCTCCTCCCCCTGTTTCCCCCCTCCAAGGGCCCCTCCACCGCCCTCCTTGCCGACGCGGCGCATGGCGCCGCCGTAGCCCCGCGAGTGCCGCCCTTGCTCGCGCGCCCCGCGGGGAGCGCGAGGGCGAGGTCGCGCCGCGGTTCCGCGGCGTCGCAGGGTGGCTGGAGAGCACCCGCGCGAGGGCGAGGGCGCGCCGCGATGCCGCGGCATCGCACGGTGTGGCTGGCGAGCCCCGCCTCCCGCCGTCGCGCCTCTCCCTTCCCCTTCGATGCCGGTGGCGGCTTTGCATGGCCAGGGCCATCGTCCCCCGCTTCCTCCTACTCCCACCGACGCTGTCGGCCTGCCTCCGCACACCACAAAGGCTCCAGAACACCCAAGGCCGCGGGTGGCTGGATGTGGATAAGGCCATGGCCATGAGTTTTTGCAAACAAGCCCTTGGTGAACGATGTAATTTTCCTTAGTTTTCTTGTGTCTTAGAGATTTAATGAAACACCCCCTGAAGTTTAGAGTATTTATATGAAGCTTTTTAGGTCTCCAGTTTTAGGTATGCTGCTGGAGACGAAAATAAAATGGATTGCCAAATCTTCTCTCTCCTGTACTTAAACCCAGTTTTAGCAATTTTGTTTTACCAACTCTGCTGGAGATGCTCTAACTAGAGGTGTAAAATGGTGAACTTTAAAGTCACCTCCGATCTAGTTCAATTAACAGCCCTATTACTACCATCGCCCGTGACGCCTCCACAGGGCACAGCCAACCCTGCCCGAAGCTATGGCAGCGTGGGAGGTAATACAATGCTACAACAAGTAAAATCATCTTCTGAAAACAAGATCCGCATCTGATTTTTTTAGCACTGGAGAACATCACAAGACAGGAGAACCTACGAGCCGTTTATGAAAAGCATGTGTCTCCTTATGAGATTTTGCTAATCTTTCAGTAACTTTTTCAGTCATCGGATTTTGATCCAACCACTCAAAATTTTCATTCACTCAAAAAAATGTTTGAAAAAACGAAATTTTTTCACCTAAGAACTAATTGTTCCAGCAGTACAGTTTCATTGTTCCAACAATGCAGTTTGATTGTTCCAGCAGTATTTTTCATTATTCCAAAAATATGACTCAAGAGATATACGAAAGCTCAGTCACATGAGAAAGAGCAATCCTTTATGAAAAAATTCCGAGCAAAAAAAATTCAACAAACTGTTGCAAGTTCACAAAATCCAATCGAGTAATCCATTGATTACAAACTGGAAGACACAACATGTCTATGTTTTTTGACTAAATGTAAAATTTCCTGCACGCAGGCAGACGAGCACCAGAGTCGACGCCCTTGAAAGATTAAACTAAATGCATCATCCATGCCCGAGGTGCATTGGTGATCGTCGCAAGGCACTCGAGAAGCGCGGTGCTTGCTTGCACCATGTTCAACTTCATCCGACTACTACCACGGCACCCAGCCTTTGAACATCTCCTCCGCCGCCGCCCGCTTTGGCCGCTTGTCTCCGATGACGCCGACGGGTTTCAGCTTCGCCTTCTCTGCCGGTGCAGTGCTCTCATAGTTCATGCATGGGTCGGTGGCCTTCACGACGAAGCTATTCGGCGGCGCACACATAACATGCGCAACAGGCTTGTTGCTAGGCGCAGCGCGGCGGAACACCACGGGGCTGGCAAAGGTGTCGATCAAGACCAGCACGTGCGCGCCGCCGTGTGCGACGCGCGGGTCGGCGCAGGCTGCCGCCACGTGCGCGCATATATCCTTCCCGGCCGCGACCACGGCGCCGCGGTCGAACGGGTGGCGGATGTGAGGCACCACGTCCTTGGCGAGCGCCCGGTCCACGCGCTCCGGCTGTCGCAGCTGCCGCGAATGGCGCCGGCGCAGGGCGATGTCCTCGGCGACCTTCTCGACGATCCGGGTGCCACATGGGCCGTGCACGGGGAAGTGTCGTCGGATGACGACCCTGACGTCCACCGTCAGCGCCGGGGGAGGTCCGTTTCGGTCACCACGGCGCGACGAAGGCGACGGCGACGCCAAGGTGAAGAAGGTGGCGAGCTGGAGACGGCTCGCGACACGAACCGCTGGAACGCCGCCGGCGTGAAGACGAGGATCCATCCTGCGCCTCTTCCTTCGATTTGTTGAATCGAATTTGGAGGAGGGAGGCGGATGAGATCGATTGATGTGCGGCGGGAGCGCCACCGTAAATTTATACAACGCTTTCATGGTTCTACTCCGACTCGGGAACGATATCCGGCTTTAGATGGAACTCGGAATCCCGAATCCGATGGATGTTCGGACAGACGCTGGTTGCAGGGGCCGTCCCTGATTCATTCGAACGCGTATGCCAAGCGATTGCAGCTCAAGTGGTGAGTCACACACGGCTAATCGCAGTTGACCGCAGGGGTCCACGCCAAGCCGCGCGCAAGACGCTCGTTCGTTGGCGTGCGCCGTGCGCGGACTGGGCGAGCCTACTGTCAGTTCGTTCTCTTTTCTCACAGCTCCTCCTGCCATTGCCAGGAACCTTCACAGAAGCCCCCCCCCCCCCCCCCCCCCCCCCCCCCCCCCCCCCAAGAATCGCCGGCCACCATACAAGAACCGAGGCTGCACCCCCGATTAGCTGGCACCGCGCAACATTTCTCCATTCGATTCCATTCCTGCTCCGAGTCAGTAAGTCAACTCCTGCCGCGGATCAGCTCAAGATGTCTTCCATGGACCTGCTCAAGAAGAATGCTCTGGATCTGCTCAAGAAGCTCTCCTCCGCGCTCTCCGCGCTCGGCCTCAAGGAGAAGATCAGCGGGCCGTTCGTCGACAAGCTCTACTCCACAGGGACCCGCCTGTGGAACGTTGAGGAGGAGGCGGAGAAGCTGCAGCGCACGGAGAAGCGCATACGCGCGTTGCTCACCGACGCCGAGGAGCGCCGCTTCATCGACGACGACTTCGTCAAGCTGTGGCTCCAGGAGCTCAGGGCCTCCGCGTACGACATCGACGTCGTGCTGGACCGCCGGCGCACTTTCGCCGCCATGTCCAGGATGGCTGCCGCGGAGCCGTCGCGGAAGCGCAAGTGGCCCGGGCTCAACGTCGATCTCGGCCTGCGGCAACGATGGGAGCTGGATGCCTGGATCGCCAAGATCAACGAACGCCTCGAGGAGATCATCAATTGCAGACAGAGGTACAGGTTGCAGGCCGAGGAAGGAAGGAGGACTGCTCCTCCGGTGGAGCTGCGCCCAACAGTTCATGAAGCTGCTGCGCGTCGGGATGAGAGACCAATTGGCCGCACCGAGGAGAAGCAGATGATCATCCGTGCTCTAGTTGCTGACAGTGGCATAGAGCTTCCGGTGATTTCCATATGTGGAACTGCTGGGATAGGAAAGACAGCTCTGGCACGGTTGGTCTGTGCAGATCAGGAGGTACAAAAGCTTCTTTACTGACAAGATCTGGGTTTGGTTACCTGATAGATGTGATGCAAGGGAAGCCACCAAGATGATAATCGAAGCTGTGACGACCAGACAAAAATGTGAACTTCTAAGCCTGGACATAATGAAGTTCTTGCTCATAATTGATAACCTATGGGTTGAGGGCTTTCAGTTCTGGGAATCTTTGAAGCCTTCATTGCTTGCAGGAGAGAAAGGAAGCAAAGTTCTGGTCACTACTCAAAATGAAACGGTGTCGAGGATGGTATCCAATACTCTTCACATCAAGTTAAAGGGACTGGAAGTAGAAGAATGGTTGCAGATCCTTAAAATCGATGGGTACCTCGAGCAAGGCAGCAGTGACCAGCAAGATCTAGAATCAATTGCGAGGAGCATTGCTGAAGAATGCTTTGGTTCACCATTGGCAACCAAGTCACTTGGGGTGCTTCTATCTGGCACCAATGGACAGAGAGAACAGCTTGAAAACATACTTAATGCTGTCCAGTTTCTTGAACATAAAAGGAACACAGACATTATTGTGGCAAGGTTGCAGATAACTTATCAACACTTGTCATATCAACTTGAACAGTGTTTTGCATTTTGTTCTATATATCCTATTGGGCATGAATTTGAGAAGGATGAGCTGGTCAGACTCTGGATTGCTGATGGTCTTGTTGAGGGATATGGAAGGACGACGCCTGAGATGGAAGCAGCAAGTTACTTTAATGAGCTTCTACAGAGGTCATTCTTTGAAACTTCCAACAGCTTCCCAAATCCAAAGTTCATAGTGCCGACTTTGATGCTTGAGCTAGCACGACATGTTTGTAAACATGAATGTCTGACTCTCGACCCTGACTACTCACCGGTTGCTGACCATCCTGAGTCGATCCGTTATGCAACTATTGTGTGCTCTACAGATGAGCCGCTTGCATTCGACAAGATTTATCCCTATAAAAATCTGAGGTTCTTGAAATTGTGCCCCACAATGAAGTTGCCCTCAAAACAAGTTCCATCAGCATTTTTCTCAAAGGTAACTTGTTTGCGTGCTCTGGATTTGAGTTATACTGAGCTGGATGTCCTGCCAGATTCTATTGGGTGTTCTATACACCTCAGATACCTCAGCCTTCGGAATACTTCGATAACAACTCTTCCAGATTCAGTTTGCAACCTATTAAGTTTGCAGACACTTGACCTTAGGGACTGCTACTTACTAATGGATTTACCTGAAGGCTTGTGCCGCTTAGTTAATATGAGGCACCTCATGTTACATCTTGATTGGGATAGAGTTGTTGCTTTCAGATCAATGCCAAGCGGCATTGACAAGTTACAGTCACTTCAAACTCTTTCCAGATTTGTTGTTGTCGCCAGGGATGGAGGCAAATGCAATATTAATGAGTTGAAGAACTTGAACATCCGCGGAGAGCTTTGTCTTCTTAATCTGGAAGCTGCTACTGATGATGGCGCCTTGGAGGCCAATTTGAGAGGGAAGAAGCATTTGCACAGATTGATGCTGAAATGGAGTGATGGCACATGCAGGGATGAGCAGCAGCAACACGTAGAGGATAGTAAGAGAATCATTGATGCACTCTGCCCTCATAACAACGTCAAGCATCTACGCATTGAGAAATACCCTGGAAATGAACTTCCTTCTTGGGTGGAGAACCTCTCATCTTTGGAGTCCCTTGAGATAATTTCTTGCCCCAGACTCACTCAGTCTTCCATGGAGACACTACAGTTTGTCAGAAATGTAAGAATTCAAGTATGCTGATCTTGCGTTTGCTTAAGTAATTTAGACCTCATAGTTCAGAATTGATGCCCTCCAAACCTGATCAGTGACTTGGACATATTGCCACGAAAATTCTCTCGATTGGCTGTAAAGGATGCCCCTTGGAGAGATGGTGAGTGCAAGAAGGTAGTAGTACCTAGAGAGTGCAACCATTCCTGATACAAGGATCCAATTGAATAATTTGTGTAGTGCGTGATAGTGCTCCATTTCATTTTGAAAATTGTTGTACTCAGTTACCCTTTCTTGTAATGGGTGATAATCTTCCTGTATGTGTGGCATGTTGGTTGTTTTTTGTAAGACGTGCATTTTTCTTCTCTAAACAAAGAGAATTTCGAAAAAAAATATTTATTATACTATAAATTTACACGTTCCTGATTTTGATAATAGAGTAGAATCCCAACCTGTGCATCAAAAGAATGAAAGATTCATGTAGCTGAATTTACAGGTTCATTGCATGCCTGCCCTGGCATGGAAGGAAAGGAACACCATAATTGCTTTCTTTTGGTCACCTCACGCACAAACCGATGTTAATAATGGACAAAGCTCGCATCCAAGTTTCTGAACGAACAATAGATGACAGAAGAACCTATGAACTGGGAAAAAATTTCTGAGGAAATAAAACTCCACAAACTGTTGCAAGTGTAAACTGCATAATCACAAAATCCAATCGAGTACTCCATCAATTACAAACTGGTGCACGCAGTTACAAGCCAATGCTTCTTGACTGAATGCGATGATAATTCCTGCACTGTACGCAGGCAGACGAGCAGTAGCAGCGACGCCCTAGAAGACTTGAACCAGTAGTGCATCAATAGCCGGAGCAGCATCCGGGCATGTTGCAGGGCACCAGGCACTTCAGTTCAGAGCATCGTCGGAAGGCACGCAAGAGCTTCTTTCAACTTCATCCTACCACGGCACCCAGCCTTGGAACATCTCCGCCGCCGCGGGCTTCGGCCGCTTGTCCCCGATGACGCCGACGGGATTCAGCTTCGGCTTCTCTGCATGTACCACGCCGCTCTCGAAGTCCTGGGATGGCTCGGCGGTCTTGACAACAACGAAGCTCTTCGGCACAGGGACAACTCGCTGCATCGGCTTGCTAGGCGGCGGGCAGCGGAACACCACGGGTCAGGCGAAGGTGTCGATCAAGACGAGCACGTGCGCGCGGCCGTGCGCGATGCGCGGGTCGGCGCAGGCCGCCGCCACGTACTCGCAGATCTCCTTGCCGGCCCTGGCCACGGCGTTGCGATCGAAAGGGTGGCGGACGAGTGGCATCACGTCCTTGGCGACAGCACGGTCCACGCGCTCCGGCTGTCGCAGCTGCCGCGACTGGCGCCGGCGCAGGGCGATGTCCTCGGCGACCTTCTCTGCAACGATCCGGGCTCCGCCTGGGCCGCCGACGGGGAAGTGTCGGCGGATGACAACCCGCACGTCCACCGTCAGCTCCGGCGGCGGTCCTGTGCAGCCGTATCGGCCACCGCGGCGCGACGATGGCGACGGCGGGGTGAAGAAGGTGGCGAGCTGAAGACGGCTGGCCAGACGAACCGCTGGGACGCCGCCGGCGGGAAGACGAGGATCCATCCTGCGCCTCTTCCCTTGATTTCTCGAACCGAAGTTGGAGGATCGATGCGGTGGGAGCGCCACCGTGGTGCCGTGCGCGTACATTTATACAGAACGCTGTCATGGTTCTAGTCCGACTCGGGAACCATGTCCGGGTCGAGTCGGATGGAATTTTCGGAATCCGATGGATGTTCGGAGACGTTGCTTGCCGCGGGCATCTCTCTCTAATTCTGGTATGAGCGTGCTACGCGTATGCCCAAAGCGACCGAGGTCGCCCCCTGCAATTCAAGTGGTGAGTCAAGCACGGCTAATCACCGTTTGACCGCAGGAGTCCCATGCCAACCCGCAGGACGCAAGACGTTGGCTCATTTGCGCGCAGACTGGGTGAGCCTATTGCCAATTTGTTCTCTCCCCATTCCCCAAGAAGGCAGGAACCTTCACGGGAAGCGGCCAGTGAGTTCCCCACTCCATTCCCAGCCAAGAATCGCCGGCCACCGTACAAAGAGCGAGCCGCATCTCCGATTCGCTGGTTGTCTGCACCACGCAACATTTATCATTTCATTTGTTTTTTTCCCACAAGAGCTTTCCACATAACCTGATCTCTCATACTCTCATGCTCAATTATTCCTGTGTGGTATTAATTTATTTTATGTGCAATTGTATAGCACATCCGTGACTTATTTATGCCATGAAAAAAACCAGGATATTTCTTTCACGTAAAACACTTGCATGGAAGGTGGCGTCAGATTGAACTTCACAAGCGCGGTGAGAGATGTACTAATCATATCCATACTTGAGTGCTTTTTGCAAAAAATAAAATTTATACTTGGGTATCTGAAGCAGAAGTGCAACTTAAAGCACTTAAAAGAAGTCAATATTTCAATTAGAAGTCATACTCAATTGTGTGTTAGAGAGTGTTATCTATAACTATAGAGGCACGTGCCCCCACCCCTTTTCGTTTGACTTTTAGGTAGAAAGTCAAACCCACAAGTCAAGAATGGATTGTTGTATCTGTCAAATCAGTCATACACTTGTCTATCAGTTACTCCCTTCATTCCAAAATGTAAGCATTTGTTGACTTTTAGACATCACGTTTGACCGCTCGTCTTATTTAATTTTTTTGTGAAAATATAAAAACAAATAAGTCATACTTGAATAAGACGAGCGGTCAAACGTGATATCTAGAAGTCAACAAATGCTTACATTTTGGAATGGAGTTAGTAACATACTTACTCCCTCTATCTCTTTATATAAGAGATTCTACTCTTCTAGCTTTGTCCCCAAATATAAGGGATTGTAAAGATAAGACAAAATTTCAGCAATCAATTTGATGGTGAATGATTTGTGAGCTAGTTTAAAATGATGAGCAAGATAGTAACTTACTTACTTGACTATTTTGAAATTTGAATGCTTCAATCTCTTATATAAAAGGATGGAGGGAGTATATGTTAGGTTCAAACATACAAAGAGAGATTTCCAGAGCCAGATTCTCATGATTTTTTCAACGAAAAGTCTAACGTGCGACCCGTCGCGCGATAGCGCGAGTGCGCGTCCGCTCTGTCCCGGTCCGACAGCTTCCGGAGAAGGCGGAAGAGAAGCGCGACGCGAGGAGGATGGCGGAGCGCGGCGGCGGGGCGGGCGGTGCGACGCGGCGGCGCCGGTGGTGGATTAGTGCGGGCGGGGTTAGGGTTCCGGGTTGCTGGGGTGGCGGTGGCGGAGCGCAGGTGTGTGCGGGCGGTGCAACGCGGCGGCGAGGGCGCCGCCGCGTCGCCGGAGGTGGTTATCGCCGGCGGTTAGGGTGTTCGGGTTGCTGTGGTGGCGGTGGGCTCCGGCGACTCCATTTGTGCTGCGGACCATAGAAGGAGAGGTTCCGGGGGCGGCCGCGACCCGGCGGTGGGTGGCGGCGCGGCGGTGCGGCGAGGCGGCGCGGGCGCCGCCGGAGCCGCGGGCGGCAGGCGGGCGGTGGGCGGGGTAGGCGGCGGCCGGCGACGGAGACGAAGGGGCAAGCAGTAGGACACGTGGCGGGCTCTGGCGTTGTACGCGCGCTCTCCTAACGCGCGTACGGACGCGCGTTAGCGCGACCCTTTTTTCAAAGAGTGGTGAGTCCGCAATCAGCTGGAGATTCCTTCCATGCAGACACCGGAAATTCAGCCACGGTATGACCATTTTCTGTTACATATCATGGGATTGATGGAAATGCAAGAATTCGGACAATACGAGAAACAAATGAAGGTTTAACAAACGGGAGCGCAGTAGCAGCAATTAGTTTCCTTCGAACGGGAGCGCAGTAGCAGCAATTAGTTCGACAAATTTCTGAGCAATTAGTTTAACAAACGGTTTTAAGTTTAAAGTTTGCATCAATTACAACTTGAACACTGAATAACAACAGGTCAATGTTTCCTGACTCAATGCAAAATTTCCAGCACGCGTGCAGAAGCGCAGTAGCAGCGACGCCCTAGAAGACTTGCACTAGTGGCCCGAGGGGCATCCGCGCCTGTTCCGGGCTCCAGGCAGAGCCAGGCGGAAAAAAATTCTGTGAGGACCGTCCGCAAACCCGATCTGTGCGGCCCCTATCCGGATTTGTGCCACGTGGCCCCTTCCAGCCATCCAACGGGAGAAGCAATCGGCTCGCTTCCCGCAAAACACTAACACATCGCTCGGCTCCCCCACACGTACGGCTCGGCCCCTTCCCAAAGCAACGAACTTGTGTCCAGGCGCGAGCTCGTTCCGCCACCACCGCTGCTGGCTGCGCGAGCTCGATCTGCCGCCACCGTCGCCGGCTGCTTGAGCTCGATTCACCATCGCTGCGAGGGGAGATCCAAAGAATGGTGACGGCCTTCTCTCCGCACCCAAGCAGATGTGCTGCAGCAAGAAACAACAGACCCCTCGTATGACAGTGAGAAAAATACAGACATGATTAGGTGCTATTTGGTTCAAAATTGGTAACGCAATCGTAATCGTAATAAAGTCATGATTAGGCGTTGGAATGGGTGATTACATGATTTGTTTGGTTTCTCTCGGTAACGGTATTGAACAGCAACATGATTTTAGAGGCCTACTCTGGCCAGGCTTCAGAACATAGTAAGATTTCTTCGAGCATGATTTCTGCGAATCATCAGCGCTTGCCACCGGACGAGCTGGGGCACGGCACCCATCAGGTCGCTTTTGACCTGCGATTTCTGCGGAAACGCATCAGATCGCTATCCTCGTTCATCCGAGCTCACTCTCCTCGGGAACTGCCTTGCGGTATGTGCAGCTGATGCCTCCGCTCAGATCAGAAGACGCATGCACTTCCGCCTCCGCATCCTAGAAGAGCGCCGCCGGCTTGGCGCCTCCAATCCATTTGAAGCAGCTATCAGCCCGTGCGCAGAGAGGGATCAGGCAGTATGCGATGGGGAGGACTGAGCGAGCTGCAGGGGAGGCAGGACGTGAGACATAGCCTAAGGTGAAGAAGGCCGTGGAGGTGCTCCCGGCCATAGCGACGGCGGCGGGGTACTAGCTAGCGAGGCATCGCCTCTTGTTTGCCTGGAGCCGAATGCCGAGCCAAGCGGCTGTGAGCGGCCAGAGCCGTGAGCGCAGTCTGTGAGCCAAGCGCTGCGAGAGAGAAGCACGGGAGCGGAGCGACTGGCTGGCGTCGATTCGTGTACGTATACACACGTGGCAACCATCCGGAGCGGGGCTGCACAGAACGACTATGCGGACGGTCCGCACAGAATTTTTTTCCCAGGCAGGCAAGCACTCCCCTCAGATTTTTTTTTTTTTTTTTTTTTGACGAGAAATGGCAGGTGCTCTGCCCTTGCATTATAAGAAGAAAGAAAACAAAGTCTTATACAGTAGCCATGGTTAGCAGCAGCTAAGCCTGGAGCAAGCAGAATTGAACTCTAGGAGGAGGCCAACCTACTGGCCTAGCTAGAAGATAAGACAACAGGAATTTGACAAAGGAAAAGAAAACTGATACAAGAAGGCTACGCAACAGAGATGAAGTTACTGCTGGTCTTCCACTTCAGGAACCGTAGCTTCCAACTTTCCCCACGCCAAAAGGTACATGTCAAATTCCTCCTTTGCTAGGAGCGCAACATGTAATGGAGTGCGAGCTTTCGCCTCGAAGACTCGACGGTTCCTCTCTTTCCATATATTCCACCAGGCATAAAGAATCACTCCAGTGTATCGCCTTCTTGAGTCTCTATTCATTTGTTTCGCCATGTTGTGTAGCCACTGAGCTACCGTGATCTCATCATCCACCGGCATTTGATAGCCTGCAAAATTAAACCAGCTCAACAGAAGCTGTGTGACTTGTTGGGAGAACACACAGTGGATTAGCAAGTGGCTTGTGGTTTCCTGACTGGAATTGCATAGGCTGCATTCTGCACTCGTTCCCCATCCTTTTGCCTCTAAGTTGTCAGCCGTCAGGATCTTCTCATGCATTGCAATCCAGACAAATGTGGCCACCTTTGGTTCAGTGAATGCTTTCCAAATACCACAGTTGGGAATAGCTGGATATGTACCGAAAAGTTGTGCTTTATATGCTGATGCCGACGAGTATATCCCGTTTGGTGTCCACTTCCATGTAATGCGATCTCTTTGCTCCGTGTTTAGGTGAACATGTTGCAGTGTTCTCCAGAGCCAGACATACTCATAAATCTGAGCAGTGGTTGAGATTTTTTTCACCCCTTTAATCCAGCAATCATTTTCTAATTCCTGTTTTACAGATCTATTTTTCCCTGGCGTGAGCTTGTAAAGATTTGGGCATTTGTCCTTTAAAATCTCACCATGAAGCCATCGGTCCCTCCAAAAACTTGCCTTTTCTCCGTTGCCTAATTGGATTATAGTGGAGGCTGAGAATAGCTCCTTGTCAACCTCGTCGCAAGGGAGCGTCAGGTCCAGCCACGGTTTCCTCTCTTCTGTCCAGCTTTGCCATAGCCATCTCTGTCTAAGTGCCCTGCCAAAATTTTCTAGATCAAGGATGCCAAGACCCCCTAGCTGTTTTGGCAGTTTGACAGTTTTCCAATTCACTAGGCAGTGACCCCCTGAGGTGTTGTTGTTGTCCTCTCCTTTCCAAATGAAGTTTCGTTGAATTTTCTCGATCCTCTTGATTACCCATTTTGGCAACTTGATTACCATGGCATGATGAGTAACTATTGGAGTAAGGACAGATTTCGCGAGCTCCACTCTGGCAGCTTTGTTCATTTGCTTACCCTTCCATCCCGGTAATTTTCCACCCACCTTGTCAATCAGTGGTTGGAATTCGATCTTCCTTAGTTTTCGAGTATGTAGCGGGAGTCCTAGGTAAGTGCAAGGGAAGGACTTCACCTGGGCCGGGAAGTGTTCAGTGATTGCACCAATATCCAAGCCTTCGCATTTTATCGGGTATAGCTCTGTTTTCCCCAAGTTTGTTCTCAGTCCAGTGGCCTCTCCGAAATTGTCAAGGATAAGCTTGAGGGCGCTGAGGTTTTCTTTGTCAGGATGGATGAAAAGCGCTGCATCATCAGCATATAATGAAACCTTGATCCCCGCAGACCGTACCGTGACTGGAGTTAGAATGTTTTCTTGTGTAGCAGCCTGTAGGATTTTGTGTAGTGGATCGATTGCAAGGATGAATAGCATTGGAGAAAGGGGGTCTCCCTGCCTGAGACCACGCTCATGTCTTATTGGTTTACCTGGAAGACCATTGAGCAAGACTCTCGAGGTCGAGGTAGCAAGGGTTATGGTAATCCAATTCCTCCATCTCGCACCGAAGCCTAACTTCTCCATCAGTTCGAGTAGGTATGACCATGCTACTGAATCGAATGCTTTTGCAATGTCTAGCTTAGCGAACAAGGTTGGCTTTTTCTTTCCATGGAGCTCCCTGATTAGGCCTTGGACATAAAGGAAATTGTCATGCAGACATCTTTTCTTGATGAAAGCGCTTTGGCAGCCGGACACCATTTCATCCAGTTTTGGTGCTAGCCTTGTTGCTAGCACCTTGGAGAAAATTTTAGCAATGCTATGTATAAGAGAAATGGGTCTGTACTCACTGATTGTCATGGCCTTCTCCTTTTTTGGTAGGAGCACAATGTTTGCAGTGTTGACCAGATTAAAAAGCTCTCCACGCAATGATGTCAATTGCTGAAATGCTAACACAATGTCTTGTTTGACGATGTCCCAGCATTTGGCATAGAAGCTTCCGATGAAGCCATCCGGCCCAGGTGCATTATCCTTTGGCATTTCCATGATTGCCTGCCTAATTTCTTCCACAGTGATATCAGCTTCAAGCTCCTGTAAGTCAAATCTTGGATAATTTAGGTATTCCCAGTTCAGGGTCTTTTTCCTTCTTTCGCGACCTCCCAGGTGGTGTTGGAAGTGGCCCTGGATGATATTTTCCTTGTCTTCCTGAGTGACAGCAATGCTTTGTTCGGATTGTAGAATTTGAATGAACTTTTTGCGCCTTCTTCCATTGGCTCTCAAGTGGAAGTATTTTGTGTTGGTGTCGCCACATTTAATATTTTTCAGCCTTGCCCTCTGTCTTGCTCTCATTTTGTCAATTGCCACAAGTCCCAAGTATTTTAATCTTATTCTCGCCTTGAAATCTCTCTCTTCAGCTGAAAGTAGCCGTTGCTCTTGAGCAAGGTCAAGTCTCAACATTATTTCTTTAGATATGGCCATCTGCAATTTAATATTACCCACTTGTTTCTTTTCCCATTGTTTCAAAGCTTTGGCTGTTCTTGCAAGTTTGATGTGTAACCGCCTGATTGCGTCTGAGGCTTGCAGAGGCTTTTGCCAAGCCCCTTGCACTACTTCCTTGAATCCAGGCATATGTAGCCAATATGCCTCAAATCTAAAACCCTTATATTTCGCAACTGAGGTGTCCCCAATCAACATTAAGGGGCAATGGTCAGAGAGAGTAGAGGCTAGAGCCTGAAGGTGGGCTGTTGGGAATTTTTCCTCCCACTGTACTGAGCAAAAAACTCTGTCAATTCTTGTCATGGTTGGGACTTCTTGGTCATTTGTCCATGTGAATTTCCTCCCGTTGAGTTTTAGCTCCCTTACATTTAACTCATCCAATGCAGATTTGAACTGACCCATAAGTCTTCTGTTTAGCTTATCATTGTTTTTATCCTCGGCCTTGTAAATTAAATTAAAGTCTCCTGTTAGAAGCCATTCCTGTGGAACTCTATTCTTCATAGCTTTCAGCTCTTCAATGAATAACTGTTTCTGTTGATCACCTTGAGGCCCATACACCCCTGTCATCATCCATTCCGAGCCAGTGTCCTTCATTTGCACATTGACTGATAGTGTGTTGGTGGTGCGGAATGACGACACCAGCTGGAAGTGAGTATTAGACACAGCTATTAGGATGCCCCCACTTGCTCCTTGCGAAGGAAGATAAGAGTAGTTAGCACTGAAATTTGGTCCCAGAGTTTCATGGATTATTTGGTCGTTGACTAGGCCCAGCTTGGTTTCCTGAAGGCAAATTACTGAGGCTCTGGTGGATTGCACTATTTCTCTCACTGCATCCCTTCTGATTGGGGCGTTTAAGCCCCTGACATTCCAGTTAAGCAAAATAAGGTTTCTCTGGGCCATGGGTAAAGTGAGACACAACACTCATCCAGCCAAAGCCTTCCCTGTCGTGGGCAGGGCCAGGAGGCTTTTGCTTATTCCATTCACTGAAAGCGCACATGCGCAGGCTCACTGGAGTGGACCGGTGCACCACTACGGCAACAAACCAGCAGGTTTTGGAGTGCTCTGCAGCAGACAGCACTACTAGAAAAAAGAAGAGAACACAAGAAGCACAAAAAACAGACACAGGCCTAACACACACTGCCATTTGAACACTAATTGGACAACTTGTGGAACCAGACTGCATTGCGGTGTGGATCATCATGGTGCTACTGGTGCAACCCTCTTCCTGCCCTTTTTCGGACTTTTGATGTTGTCCAGGTTCATAGCCTTCAAGAGGGCTTCGATCGCTTGCATCATCTCAGCGGTGAGGGGGGTGTCAAAAAGCTTAAGGAAACGCTCCTTGGCCTCAGCAGTCATGCTTTTATTGGGGGACAGAACACCCATCTTCTTGGCAATGGTCTCTTGCGCCAGCTGCTCCACAGTCTTGTTGCCCACAACCTTCATTTTCTTTGCAATTCTTCCACTGCGCCTTACTTCCTTTCTTCCTTCTTCCTCAAGATCTTGGCTGTTTTTGTTTCTTTTTGGGGTCTGTAACAGAGGCTGCTTGATGTCACATGTAACCTTGCGTATGAAGTTTTGGGCTGGTTCCTCTGTTCCTTCTGGTTCCATCACTTGCTCCTGTGCATCGAGCTCCCTGGCTTCTATCTGCCTTGCTGATCCCGTCTCATTGAGCTGCTGCTGCACATAGACTGAACACCCTTGCGGAGAGGACAGGGCCAAGGCCTGCGTGGCTGCCGTGTCGATGTGGCCTGCCCCCACAATCTCTGGTATGTTCAAGCTGAGGCCAAGAAGGCTTGCCTCAAGCTCCATCGGGTCACATGTTGTGTGTATTGTGGCACCACCAGAGCGCTTGAAGATGAACTGCAGCAGCTCTTCCTCTGTCGCTGCAAGGGACCCGGTCTGGACGCTGTGCACGACATCCAAGTTAGCACTGCGTGCGGCGACCCGGGAGCGACAAGAGTCCCTGACAGCTTGCCGGCCCCCATGCTTCTGTTTGTCACACATGGGGCGCCTGAGAGCCCGATGCCTCTCGTGTTCCATGGAGCGCTCACGCGAGCGCCGAGACGCGGGGCTTAGAGAGCGCCTCCTCTTATCTCTGACGTGTTGTTGTCGCCGGTAGTGGCCACCTTCGTTGTGCCCCGGGTGCCGGTCCCGAACCAGGCCCCTCTCACCCGGCCATGCCGCCGGCGCCCTGCTGGTTGGGCGTATTGACGCCTGGCGGTGAGCGCGAAGGCCCTGGTTGGTTGGGCGTCTTGGCTCTTGGTGGCGCGCGTGAGGCCTTCGGGCCCGGCACCAGGCGGAGGTGTGGCCGGAGCGGCCACAGGTCCAGCAGCGCGTTGGGTCTCGGCAGAAAGCAACGCGATGATCCCGGGCAAGGCAATTGAAACACTTCCCTTGCATCTTCCTTAAGAATGCCACTCTTCGGTTCGCCAAGATGTGCGAAGATTCCTCCTGTGACCGTTGTTCGGCGAGCCGCGTAGAGGCCCTGCGCCGTGCACGTCGCGGCCGCACCACCTGCCACCCACCTTCTGAAAAGCTTCCATTGCCCTCTTTACTTTCCGGCACCGGCTTGTACCGCCGGAGTGGCGACTGCGAGCGGGCGGGAGCCCGCTGTGGGCGGGTACCCAGCGACTTCACGAGCGCGTCTCGGTAGGAGAGCGAGCTCTGCAGCGCCACGCCCGCCCTGGCTCCTCTTTGACTGAGGAAGGAGCTTCCTGGTACCACGATTTCTGAACGAAGCTTAAAGAAATCGCCTTCGCCCCCTTGGAATCTCGGGGGCTCCCCGGAGCGCTTCCCGGGAGCCGCAGGGGAGGGGATCCTGGTCAGGGCCCCCAGATCTGCAGCACGGCCAAGCGCCACCGGCGCTGCCGAGGTCGAGGCTGGCGAATCCGGGACAAACTCCCCGTCCTCACCTTCCGTATCCCAATCCAGAAGCTCGGGGGAGGAGGGAGAAGGCGATGCTGGGTCGTGAGATTGCTGAGCTGGTGGCTGTGAGGTGGGGAGAGGGAGAGAGGCTGGTGTAGGCTCTGGATTTTCGGTGGAAGCCGCCGGCGCAGTGGCGGCGGCGGCCGGGGTCGAGGTCGCCTGTTGAGTCGCCAGAGCGGACCGTTGGCATTTCTTCTCGACGAGACCTTCTCCCCTCAGATTATCGAGACACGAACCAAGCGAGACACCTTTGAATCATCATCCGAGTAACCGCAGAAGGACCGTGTCGTCGAAACTCGAACGGCACTCGAGACATGCTAGTGCGCGCGTGTTCAACAGTTTAACTTCATCCTACCACGGCACCCAGCCTTTGAACATCTCCTCCGCCGCGGGCTTCGGCCGCTTGTCCCCGATGACGCCGACGGGCTTCCGCTTCTCTGCCGGTATGGTGTTCTCCATGTCCTCGGATGGGTCAGCGGTCTTGACCACGACGACGAAGCTCTTCGGCGGCGCAGAGACGACGCGCTGCATCACCAAGCTAGTAGGCGGCGGGCGGAACACCACGGGGCAGGCGAAGGTGTCGATCAATACGAGCACGTGCGCGCCGCCGTGCGCGATGCGCAGGTCGGCACAGGCCGCCGCCACGTGCGCGCATACCTCCTTCCCGGCTCTGACCACGGCGTTGCGATCGAGAGGGTGGCGGACGTGAGGCAGAACGTCCTTGGCAAGCGCCCGGTCCACGTTCTCCGACGCGCGCAGCAGGCGCGACGGGCGCCGGCGCAGGGCGATGTCCTCGGCGACCTTCTCGACGATCCGGGTGCCGCCTGGGCCGTGCACGGGGAAGTGTCGTCGGATGACGACCCGCACGTCCGCCGTCAGCGCCGGCGGCGGTCCTGTGCAGCCGTGTCGGCCACAGCGGCGCGACGAAGGCGACGGCGTCGCCGGCGTGTAGAATGTTGCGAGCTGAAGACGGCTGGCCAGACGAACCGCTGGGACGCCGCCGGCGGGAAGACGAGGATCCATCCTGCGCCTCTTCCCTTCGATTTCTCGAATCCAAGTTGGAGGATCGATGTGGTGGGAGCGCCACCGTGGTGCGCGTACATTTATACACAACGCTGTCACGGTTCTAGTCCGACTCGGGAACCATGTCCGCTCCGGTTCGAGTCGGATGGCATTTCGGAATCCGATGGATGTTCGGAGACGTTGCTTGCCGCGGGCATCTCTGATTATGGTAGGAAAGCGACCGACTCTGCAACTCAAGTTTTGAGCCATGCACGGCTAATCACCGTTGACCGCAGGAGTCCACGCCAAGCCGCAGGACGCAAGACGTTCGTTGGCTCATTTCATTTGCGCGCGCCGCGCGCGGACTGGCCGACTGGGTGAGCCTATTGTCGATTTGTTCTCTTTCCTCAGCTCCTCCTGCCATTGCCAAGAACCTTCACGGAAGCGGCCAGTAACATTCCCACCCGATGCAATTTGCAAAGCCAAGAACCGCCGGCCACCATACAAAAACCAAGCTGCACCTCCGTTTCGCTCGCGCCGCGCAAGATTTATCCATTCCTTTCGTTTCGTTTCCATTTCCTGTTCCAAGTCATTAAAGTCAACTCCGATCTTGCCGGCCCGGCGCCGCACCGTCTCCCATGGATCTGCTCAAGAAGTCTCCCATGGATCTGCTCGGGAAGCTCTCCTCCGCGCTCGGCCTCAAGGAGAAGATCGGCGGCGCGTTCCTCGACGCGCTCTATTCCACGGGGACCCGCCTATGGAACGTGGAGGAGGAGGCCGAGAAGCTGCGGCGCACGGAGAAGCGCATCCGCGCGGTGCTCACCGACGCCGAGCAGCGCCGCTTCGTCGACGACGACTTCGTCAAGCTCTGGCTCCAGGAGCTCCGGGCCGCCGCGTTCGACGTCGACGCCCTGCTGGACCGCCTCAGCACCATGGCCGCGGTGTCCAGGATGGCCGCCGCGGAGCCGTCGCGGAAGCGGAAGCGGCTCTGGCTCAACGTCGACCTCGGCCTGCGCCAGCGCTGGGAGCTGGACGCCTGGATCTCCAAGATCAACGAGCGCCTCGACGAGATCGACAAGAGCAAGAGAAGGTTCAGGTTGCAGGCTGCGGACGGAAGGAGGACGGCGGCTCCGCCGATGCAGCGCCCGAGGTTCCTTGAAGCTGCTGCGCATCGCGACGAGAGGCCCATTGGTCGCACCAAGGAGAAGGAGGAGATCATCCATGCTCTGGTTTCTGACAGTGGCACGGACCTTCCTGTGATTTCCATCTGGGGAACGGCGGGGATTGGAAAGACAGCGCTGGCAAGGATGGCCTACAACGATGAAAAGGTAGAAAAATTCTTTGATCAAATAATTTGGGTCTGGTTACCGGACGTGTGTGATGTGAGGGCAGCAACTAAGTTGATCATCGAAGCTGTGACCAAACAGAAGTGTCAGCTTCTAAGCTTGGACATACTGCAGCAACGGCTGCGTGAACACCTGCACAAAAGGCGGTTCTTGCTGGTGATTGATAACATTTGGGCCAAGGGCTTTCAGTTCTGGGAATTTCTGAGGCCCTCACTGATTGTTGGAAAGGAAGGAAGCAAGGTTCTGATCACTACTCAAGACGAAAGAGTGTCCAAGATGATGTCCAACATTCCTAGCATCCATTTGAAGGGTTTGGAAGTAAAAGAATGCTGGGAAATCATCAAATTTCATGCATTCTCTGGTTGGAGCAACAATGAACAAAATGATCTGGAGCTGATAGGGCAGAGGATTGCTGCAAACTGCCGAGGTTCACCGTTAGCAGCCAAGTCTCTTGGGATGCTTTTGTCCGACGCTGGTGGACAGATAGAACAATGGGAATGCATACTAAGTGATATGCAGTTTCTTGAAGATGACAGAAACACAGACATTATCACGGCTAGTTTCCAGATAAGCTACCAACACTTGCCGTACCAACTGAAACAGTGCTTTGCCTTTTGTTCTATGTATCCTCTTGGTTTTGAATTTGAGAAGGACGACCTGGTCAGACTCTGGATGGCTGATGGTCTTGTTAAGAGCAATGGAAGGAGAAGGGTTGAGATGGAAGCAGCCAGATGCTTTGATGAGCTACTATGGAGGTCATTCTTTGAAACTTCCCACACCTTCCCTAATCAGAAGTTCAGAGTGCCAACTTTGATGCTTGATGTAGCACGGCGTGTTTCTAGATATGAATCTCTGACTCTGGACGCTGAGAGTTCACAGGTTGCTGAGCATCCTGAGTGGGTTCGCTACGCAACTATGGTGTGCCCAAATGGTGAACCTCTCGCACTCGACAAGATTTATTGCTATGAAAATTTGAGGCTCTTGAAACTATGCCCCACATTGAAACTGCCCTCAAAGCAGGTCCCATCAGAACTTTTCTCAAAGTTGGCTTGTCTGCGTGGACTAGATTTGAGTTACACTGATCTAGTTGCCTTGCCAGATTCTATTGGTTGTTCTGCACACCTCAGATACCTCAGCCTTCGGAATACTTTGATAGAAGCTCTTCCTGAAACAGTCTGCAACCTGTTCAATTTGCAGACGCTTGACCTCAGAGACTGCTACTGGCTGATGGATTTACCTGAAGGCTTGAATCGCTTAGTTAACTTGCGACACCTCTGTTTACATCTTGATTGGGATAGAGTTACTTCTTTCAGATCAATGCCAAGTGGCATCGACAAGTTACAAGCAATTCAGACTCTTTCCCGGTTTGTTGTATTCCCCAGAGATGGAGGCAAGTGCAACCTTAATGAGCTGAGGAACTTGAAGATCCGTGGAGAACTTTGTATTCTCAATTTGGAAGCCGCCACTAATGATGGTGCCATGGAGGCCAATATGATTGGCAAAGAATATTTGCACAAACTGATGCTGAAATGGAGTGAAGTCTGCAAGGATGAGCAGCAGCAACACATGGAAAATAGTGAGAGAATCATTGAGGCACTCTGTCCACATGCCAACCTCAAGCATCTACGCATCGAGAACTACCCTGGAGGGAAACTTCCTTCTTGGGTGGATAGGCTCTCATCTCTGGCCTCCCTCGAGATAATTTCTTGCCCCAGGCTCACTCAATTTTCCATGGAAAAGCTGGCAGTTCTCAGGAATTTCAGGATCCGTCAATGCACTGATCTTGCTGTTCTTCCGAAAGGCTTATGTAACCTAGACCACCTTCAGTGCCTGGAAATTGATGGCGCTCCAAATCTGAGAATAAGCGCAGTAGATATATTGCCAAGGAACATTGCTCAATTGGCTGTTAGTGGATGCGAAGCCCTGAAGAGCTGGTGCGTGCAAGAAGGCGCTGAGAGAGTACAGCAAATTCCTGATACAAGGATTCAATTAGGCTGATGGTTATCCATTTTTTTTCTTTAAAATTGTTGTGGAAAGTGTTTGAGCGATTAAACCATGCAGTAGCCATTCTAACTTCCTCTTGTCCTCTAGATAAATAACCCGTCGTGGATTTGTGTCTGCCTCGTACTTTTTGATGTGGTTCTCTTAATCCTGGGATCAATTTTATTAACATCTCAGTTTTTTTTCTTTAAAAAACTTATTTAACAGCTCAGTTAGGTTGTTGATTTAGCACCTGATTGTTGTCACTTCTGATCGGTTGCCGATATATATGAACATTTAATTTGCTATTTGGGTAACATGTACCCTGTCAATATCTATTTTCTTGATGAAGATATGGACTGGTACTGGAAGAACATGTGGAGCTTTGTCTCTTATTTGATGCCATCGCCCTGCTGAATTTGACTCGAAACGAACATCTTTGAATGTGGCTTGAGTGTTCCTGTTTCCACCTCCTTGTGAATTGACGGTCTGGTGATGCCATCCTTGTCAGATACTCCATTTGAACTGTCCTCAGCAACTAGAAACAGGTCTGAGAAATTTCAGCAGACCAACATGCATGTTTCAACAGGCTCTGCAGCTTGTATCACTTGAGCCAGATTCACGGCTGGAAGAGACGTCTACTTGTTTAAAAACCTGTGCAGTCAGCTCGAGAGACTCGAAATCCATTCCCGCACAATTCTCAATAATCGTTATTCATGGAGTATTCAGACAAGCTGGCACTGGCAAGGCAGCTCAACTTCAGAAGACACTCCTCGTTGCAGAATGTAATCAACTAATCTCTCGTTTATGGGCTTGTGTAGGCTGGATCGGGACCAATCTTTGAGCCCATTCATCGGTTACGTACAAGCCCATTCATTCGGCGTTCGGTAGACGTAAAGGAGACACGCCGCCGTTCAGTAGGCCCCAAGAGCCTAACCAGTAGGCAAGGGCCCAGGCTGAGGGCGAGTGGATAGAAGAAGAAACCCGTGAAAGCAAACAGCAACAACGCACGAATTCGTGGCGCTCTCCTATTTGCACGGGTTTTTGCTGCGCTGTCGAGATCGACGCATTGCACATGCCGACCGTCCCGGCTCTGCAACTTGCCGATGCGACGCGCGGCAGCAGATACGACGGTCGAGTTCGCACTCCCGCTGACCCGCCGTGATGCCTCCAGCAGCTAGCGTAGCGCCGCTAGTTATAGCGAAGAGCTTGTTTCAATGCCGAAACCGGGATTGCCTACTGAAAAGAAAAAACTGAAGTGAGAGTTCGAGACAGGCCGCTACGCTACAGAACAGGGCGTTGCAATTTGCAGGTCCAAATCCAAAGCAGCTTCTTCCTTCCGGTGCCGCGCGGCCGCTCGCAGTCGCTGGTCCATGCACATATGACAGGTCGGTCGATGGCGATCCGGTGCGCAGGTTGCCGCCGCTTGGTGTGGGTGTGTAGGCTCGGCAACTTGGCAGTCACCCGTCACGTACGTCTGGGACCCGAGGGCCCGGGGGGGAATCGAGTCGAAACGCGCTGCTGCTTGCCCGCCACGGCATATACCGAGGCGTTGCAAGTGGAGAGATACGGGCAAGGTCGGTCCCGTGAACAGTGCGCCGACTCGATCGCCTCGGCAAGGTCCCAGCGCGGCGCGTCGCCCCCCCGAGATCTCGGATCGTCGGCGGCATGTCCCCGCTGCTAGTCCGTGGTCACGTACTCGCGCGCGCACGCTACGCGTCGGCTACAGTCTCCCAAGGCACGGCACAAGGCAAAAGAAAGGCAAAGGCTGCGTGCATTGGGCCATCCAAGATGTCCCGATCCAGGATCGCGTGGCCGTCTGACGAGGCCCACGTCTCGCGCGTCGCGACCCTTTCTTCTTCCCGCGCTGGCACACGGCAAGGCGCAGGTTTCGGCGTCGCCGCGGCCTCCGAGACATGTTTGCCTGCATGAAGCAATCGCACGTGAGGTGGCGGCCTTGGTGGCGTGGGGCTGGGCCGCTGGGCGCGACGTCGCGGGGAGAACCAGGCTGGGTGCCCACGCAGCGTCGACGCGCACGTCGTCGACTCGACTGACTGGATAACTCGCTCGTCGCGGCAACACACCCCCATCTCCGGTGGACTCGCCATCTCACCCGTTGCTTTCGGGCAGCCTGGCTGGCAGGCGGCTAGCCCAGCCATACGACACGCCACGTCCACTTGCTTAATATATTTCCTTTTCCCTGTGTACAAATGCTTGACAACCATTTTGGGTTCTTGACACAAATCCTCACGACTTAATGGTACAAATCAATCCTGAAAATTCACGGAGCAAATTAACCCATTCCAGATACCACAGTTATTAGGCGCGTATCAAAACCAAACCACCTGGTCGCCTCCACGCTCCGCCCTCGCTGTCCCTCTCCAGTATCCACTGTACGTACCGCGTCCAGGTTCAACAGTCCCAGATGTTAGATCTCGCAATCATCCGCCGAACCAGAGCCGAGAACCGGCCGGTGACGCTCCAGCTTTCGTTCCAATCACCCGAGAGCTAGGCCATCACGCATCGATAAGCTCAAGCAGGCATGGATGGGTTCAGTTGATCCATCCATGCCTTTGCTAGGCACGCACACGTACCTCCACCACCGGCTCCAAACGGTTCTTCAGCCACAAGTGAATCGCAGTTCGTTAACATTCCCACTCAGGGCCCTGACACGTTTTCGACGAACTGAACCTCCTCTTTTTCCTCTCTTTTTCTTTAACGCCAATTTGGGCTGGCGTCTTGTTAATTAGTGCCTCTGAATTGGGGGTTGAGACCGGACAATCATTGTAGGGGTTGCTTTCTCCCCTCCTTTTGCCCGGTCCAAACAACCGGAATTTTTCTAAAAAAATAACCATGCCCGAATAAAGAATCGAGTGCCTTAAGCATGTGTTTTTAGGCGCAAATTTGGTTCTAACCATTTGATTAGTTGGGGAGTGCTGGTTTATTCCTCTGGCGGATGCTTCCTCTCACTATCATGGCTAAGCTCAGCGCATAAAGATATTGTACTAGGCGCTAGAGTTGGAGCTGTGAGAGCTATAGAGTATTAGGTTACGAAACGATTCAGCATGTAGGGCGGCTCGCGAATATCAAAGGGACAATTTGACCATTTCAAGTCACATTCGCCACCTGTTTTTTTTCTATTTTACTACAAATTATTAATAATAGAACGTTTTGTTAAAAATAATAAAGGGTTTCTTTAAAGGCCGGTTTGGTAGATCTCAAGAAGATGCAGAGCCGACAGGGCCCAGATTTGGTGGCCTATTCATAACGCTGAATCGTTAGCTTGGAACGGACTCGACCTGTTCATCCTTTTCCAGTCCAAGATTCACCACGAATTATCACAAGGAACCCTCTCCATAAAAGGCAACGATCCCAAAGAACAATCTTTGGATAACATGCCCAGCAACAATATTGGTATTAAAAAAAACTGTAGAAATGAAAATTGATGAGAATTTGGAACATCAAAAGGAGGCGTCCAAGGCTTCATAACACCATTTCGAGGGTCCATTTCAGACTAGATTTATCGCGGAATTCCAGCAACGATCTGAACAAAGGGCAATTGCTGCCCATCGAGCTGTCCCCATCGTGATCCCTATCTCCATCGCCTCCATGATATAATAGGGGGGCGCCCCAGTAAGCATGTGAGGCGGCCGGGCTCACAAGTCACACTAGCTTCACGAGCTAAGGATAAGATGTATGATGACAGGTGCCACCAATAAAGAGCCAAGGTGAGTCGTGAGAGGGCTCTTGCGGTGGAAGAAAGGACCATCCAATTCCTTTTCCCGTTCTTTCTAAGCTTGATAAAAAGGGCGCAAGTAGTCCTTGATGGGCATCAACACACTTCAAACGGTTTGGACGGCCTAACTTTCCTTAGGCTTGCCACTTCGCATTGACCCGGCTTTGGGGGAGAAAGAAAAGGTGGGAATATCAAACCATGCTTTCTAAGCATCTTGATGTGAAAGACAGTACTACTAATCTTTGACAAAAGGTTCTTATTGTGAAGATGTATGCAACAGAAGATGTTAGATTTTTACTGTGAAGTTCTTAGTGGCCGAGCAACATTTGGAATATCAACATAAAGCAAAACGGAGTCCCAGCAAATTTTCTGCCTAATACGACGGAAACAAAAGTATCTATCAGCTTGGCAAAATTTTCAAGGCATGACAGATACAGGACCAGGAAAATACGGGCATATTAGGTCTGAAACCCGGTCCTAGATCGACACCCACAACGTGGGAGCCAGAGGAAGTGCAACGATCAAACATTAATGCCCAAGAAGGGAACGAAATATCTAAAACAGAATTGCTCATGATGATTTGTTTGGTTGAAGAGCAGCAGTAAGCAAAGAGGAAATCTTCAACAGAGGCACAAGAAACAAACACTTCATACAGCCACCAAGTAGAAGGTACAAACATCACATAACCAAGCACAAGCAAATAAACCACTGACCATATGAACATCATTAAACTAAGAAATTAAAACTAGGGATAACATTAAGTTTCCATAAGAGGTTCACTGGCTGGACGGACATACATGTATAAACCAGTTCCGAGTCCCAGCCTTGTTGCAGCTACTGCAAAACCTATATGACAAAGACCTATAGACTTGGAGACAAGATGCTCCTGCCACGGAAGCGATCGGAAGCGAAGGGTGAACCATGGAGAAATTCAAAGCTTATGACAGTTTTTAAGCCCTACAAGTTTATTCTTCAGTAGAACCAATTGTTCCCATCGTTCTTCTGTTGCGCGGCACCTGGATATTCGACGGCACTGGACATGTTGAAACTAGAACCAAACCTGAACTCCGAATTACCAGTGATGTCGCCCATCTGATTCCCGAACTGAGAGTTGTCGCGGATGAAGAACTGCTGTTGCTGTTGCTGCTGCTGCTGCTGCTCCACCGGGGTCTGTTGCTGCATCATGCTATTGACATCATCGAACATGCCATTGCCCTGCCCAAAGAAACCATCATCCATCTGAATCCTTTGAGGAATCGCATTAGGTCTCTCCATGATGGTGACACTGTCGCTGGCCATGCTCTTGTTCACGAAGTTGTTGTCATACATGTTCATCAGCTCGGCAATGGACCGCTGGCCGTCCATGGGCAGGCTGAAATCCAGGTTGTTCAGAGCCTGATTTGGCTGGTTGAAGGTTGCTGGGAAGACTTGTGGTGGTGGTGGTGGCGGCGGCTTGTTCTCAGCGCTCTGCGGCAGGGGATCGTTGTACTTGCAGGTGTACTGGTGGCTGTTCCGCGCGTTCCTGTCAAGGAACCCATACCCATAGTCGCTGTGAGGACACTGGCCGTTGTTGCAGGTGTACACCCGGTTGTTCAGCATCAGCTCTGGCTCAGCAGCGGGCGCATTCCTCTTCTGGATGAACTCGACATCAGCAGTCTCCTCCTTCATCGGCGCCGGCACGAGGAACTTGTCACTCAGGATAGCCGCGCCGAGGTTGAACGCGGTTGGGTCTTGAACGGCTGCCTTTTGGTTGCCGGCCTCGTCGCCCTTGCAGTCTTCATTGACGTCGACGTCATACTCACTTGAGCTGGCGTTGAACGATATGGCGCTGGCGATGCCGCCGGCAGTTGACGGCGGGCGCGCGCCTGGGTGAAGCTTCAGGTACAGCTCCTCTTCCTGCTTAACGACCGCCAGCCAGGTGGAGATCTCCTTGGCAGTCATCTTGTCCTGGAGACACTTGGACTGGCGGACGAGGCGGCGGATCTTCTCGATGTCCGGCGACATGTGCTTGATGACGGCGGTGAGCACGCTCACCTTCCAGGCCTTCTTGAGGTCATGGGGCTTCTTGTACGGGGGCGGGCCCTGCTCCTTGGGGATGCCGAGCTCCGGCCACCACTCCTCGTCGCCGGTGGGCCACCACGGCGGCGGCACGCCCTTCTCGAGCGGGTAGCGCCGCTGCGGGGGGTCGCAGTGCTGCATGAGCGCCGAGAGCAGAGAGCCGAGCGTGGTGTCCTGCAGCTCCTGCAGGGAGTGCAGGCTGGCGGCGCCGGAGGCGAGCTCGCTCTCGGTGCCCGGGATGGCGTTGTCCGCCTGGTACTTGGCGATGGCGGCCGGGCCGTTGCGGTCGAAGCGGACCTTCTCCTTCCACCAGGCGCGAAGGTTGTCGGAGGCGCCGCTCACCGGCTTGCCCTTCTCCGGGATGATCCCGTACACGAAGCCCTGAGCGCGGCACACCTCCATCATCTTGAGCATGTACTTGAGGATGCCGTCCTGCGCGCGCGACATCTTCTTGCGCCGCGCCTGCTCCTGCGACTGCCGCGGCTTGCAAGACCCCTCGCCGCCGCCGCCGCTCCCGCCGGAGCCCTGGTCCTTGCCGCGGCTCTGCTGCAGCTCCCTCAGCCGCTTCAGCTTCATGCGGTCGCGCCACATGCGGCGCTCCAGCTCCTCGATGTCGTCCACGTCGTCGTCACTGTCGTCGTCACAGGCGTCGGGGAAGCTGTCCGGCGGCGGGTCCACGAGGTCGCCCTCGCCCATAACGCACTGGTCGCCGGAGGACGCCTGCGTCATCAGCGGCCCGAAGCCGAGGTTCTTGTCGCCGCCGGCGGCGTTCTGCTGCAGGAGATCCACGAAGTTGTGGACGCCGGGGAACACCATGCTCTGATCCATCATCAGTCCACCTCCCATCATCGCGAGTCGATCACAAACGCAGCAGCACACAGGCAGAATCACTCACGCCCACAGGTAACAGACTTCTTGTAGTTCTACTTGTCTTTCACTTGTATTAACCTGCACGGAATCAACAATCAACATGTCAAATGCTAATCTTCAAGAGGATTGCCGTGTTACTGTCAGTAATTAAATGCAAAACATTTAGTGTTACCTCTTAAGTTGGTAACATATGCTACAAGATTACGTGTAAAAAAGGTAATTAAGATGGTTGAGTGATGCATCTTAATACAGTAATTACATGATTAGCAAATAAGCACAATTTAACAGAGGGCCGGTGTTGCCTTGACACCATAGATCTACACAGCTACGAGACAACCATGTTACAAAAAAAGCAAGCTTGCCTATTGAAGCAACAGCCAGGACGCCTGAGTTAGCATGGGATGGTGAAACAAAACAGGGCCTTGATCTGATCAAACTATACATATGCACTTCTCCTCTAATCACGACATGGAACTCACACTAAGATAGGATCCTTAGCATTGAAGGAAAAAATATGCACCATCATAAACCTACTAATGGAAGAACAGTAAGCAAGGAATTCAATCAAAGCATGAAAACATATATGTAAAGTTTCCATCTTTTTCTCTTTTTCTCACAAACTATGGTGAAAGGTAGGAAAGCAAAGCTCCGATCAATCACAAATTCGCAAGCGAAAGCAAAAGAATAAATAATCAAAAAGCAGAGGAGGAAGGCTTTTCAGAAAAGAAAATCATTTTTTTGTGATTCATTAATAACACCAAGCCAAACAGGTATGGACAGTTGGAAACAATAACATGTACCCCATGTGCTTAAGAAAAGGAATCAAAGCCACCTAAAAAGAGGAAAACAATAGAGGGAATGGCTCAAATACATATCAAAATGGCAAAAATGGTTGAATTTCCCATCTCCAGAGATGAAGCAGAGAGGGACAGGATTCAGAACAAAACGTTCCATTCATACCCAACTGCTATGCATTTCCTAGAACCACCTCAGGCACAAGCTTGCAGCCTTTGACCAGGAACAAGTATTGAGATCCGAAACAAATACAAAAAAAAAGGACGCAGGTTTTTGGATTCCACCATGCTACAACATCCACGGATGCAAACTTGGGACTCTGCCATGGATTCAGCCACGCCTTCCTTCCCAAAGAAGGATCAAACAAGAACTCAAACAGGACTTGACCACTGCAGAGAGCTGCAGGATCCTAAGAAAAATCTAGCATAAAAAGATCTCACCGAAAGAAATCATAAGCTAATCAGATAATCACCGCACAAACAACACGACAAAAGGAGTAGAAAAGGAAATGATCAACAAAGGAGCAAAAGAAGTAAAGGCTAGCCATACGAAGCACGGGCACGCAAGAACAGGGAAGGGGAAGAAGGCCGGGAGAACAAGAACTCACCTCTTCCGCTATCTCCCACTTGCTATTTTTTCTGCTGTATCAGCTTTGCCATGACCTGGGAGAAGCGAGAGAGGAGGGGGAGGGGGAGGAGGAGGAGGAGAAAGAAAAGGAAGGAGGGGGTAGGCACGAGTGGAGATAAGAACGGGGGCCTCGGTATAATACTACTGGGCAAGTGGGTGTGGGTTGTGCTTGGCCACAACAGCGACAGCCTTTCTTTTATAATCCCCTCTTAAACTAATCCCGCCTTCCTCCACCCACGAACTGCCACTGCGAACGCTTTGCGGCGGTAAAACAATCTTTCGCTAATCGCCCCCTTTAATCACTAGCGCGATGACGTTTTCACCGCGCGGGAGCACCGCCGCACGAGGGGCAAAGCAGCTAGCGATCGTGGTGAAAAGGGATGTGTGGTTGGCTGGTGGCGTCTGGCGGTGCCATGCGGGGCCCGGTCGGCGGCGTCCTTGTATGGCGGGGTCCGAGGATCGGAGAGCGCGTAGAGCTACGGACAGAGGCACTAACGAAAGAGAGCGGAGGCTAATGGGCGTGGAAAGTTACCCTTATGCCCTCCGCGGCTAGGCCAAGACTTCTAGATGGCCTTGCCTACAACAATGAGAAGATATGATAGCTTTCAACATTTTGAAACCAGTGAAATTTAGTTTTTTTATTAAAACCAGTTAAATTTTGTGTTTACCACTAATCATGTAATCAAACTATCTTATATGATTCAAAATCAGATCTTGAAAAGGATGAGCGCACCTTTATGTTTGGTCAAATATTATTTCACTAGATCAGTTGTTCATATGAAATGAATGCGCTTGTTTTGCAGAAGTCCACTGCATGGGTTAGTAGGTGACCGTTCCTAAAAAGAGAATTCAATATAGTACTTTAATATGCATGCGTAAGGTTTGACGGTGTCAGTTCTCGACGACCTTGGATTAACAATGGTTCTGCATGCCATTGCGAAAAATCTGATGATTTTCAGGTAGTAGGCCATGGCTACGGCTTCAACAATTGGATCGTGGTTTAGCCATCAAGGATGTGATCAAGCCATCTTATATGGTCCATACATGGTGTCCTAGAGGGCAAGTGTAATTTGAGCATTTATACACTCTCCACCTTATGCAATTGATTAATTGCGCACCAATCGTGTGATACGAATTGATTATCCCTTCAGGTTGTGTGAGTTGAATGCGAGTTATTGGTAGTAGTCAACTTCACAGCTAGCATTTTTGTTTCTACACAAGAGCATTCATTGTGTGCTTTAATAGGCACAAGTAAGTTTTGAGTATCATTTCACAATGGCTTTCCCTAAATATGGTTGTTTGTGGCTATGCAAGATTTAATGATTTTTGGGTAATAGGTCGTGGATATAGCTTCAACAATTTTGAAAGCGGTTTAGCCATCAAAGATGTAATCACATCTTATATGATCCAGGCCTGGTGTTCTAGGGTACGCGCAATATCAAGTATTTATGCACTTCCCCCCTTATGCAATAGATTAATTGTGCACCAACATGATGCGGATTGATTATCCCACCAAGTTATGCGCTGGATCAGTTGTGCACCGTTGTCTAATACGAGTTGAATGCGCTTGATGGTAGAAGTCAACTTCGCGGTTACAAGCACTGTTTCTACAATAGAATTCAATAACTACTTTAATATGCACAGGTAAGTTTTGACCGTATCATTACACAGTGGCTTTTGCTTAATCTGGTTGTTTGTGGGTATGCAAGATATGAGGATTTTCGTGTAGTATGTTGTGGATATAGGTTCAAAAATTTCAAAAGCCACTGTTTCTACAATAGAATTCAATAACTACTTTAATATGCACAGGTAAGTTTTGACCGTATCATTACACAGTGGCTTTTGCTTAATCTGGTTGTTTGTGGGTATGCAAGATATGAGGATTTTCGTGTAGTATGTTGTGGATATAGGTTCAAAAATTTCAAAAGCAGTTTAGCCATCAAAGATTTAATCATGTCTTATATGATCTATAAAGGTATCTTAGAGGGTAAGCACGAGTGTTTATGCACTTTTCCACCTTACGCAATATATCAATTGCACATGGTATGAATTGATAATCCCATCAGCTTATGTGGTGCATCAATTGTGCACCGGTGTCTCATGCAAGTTGAATGCGCTTGTTTGTAGAAGTCAACTTCATGGTCAATAGATGACAATTTCTGCAGAGAATTCAATAAGTACTTTAATATGCGCGTATAAATTTTTACAATGACTTTCGCTTAATTTGGTTGTCTGTGGCCGCGGAAGATATTAGGAATCTCAGGAAGTTGGTCGTGGATATGGCTGCATTAATTTTGAAAACGGTTTAGCCATCAAAGATGTAACCATGACTTATGACCCCAGCCAAGGTATCCTAGAGGGTATGCATAATATCATGTATTTATGCACTTTGCACCCTACGCAATAGATCAGTTTTTCATAGAAGTTTCATACGACTTGAATTGAGTGTGCTCCTGAGATGTTTTTTTTTTAACGTTTGCTACTGCCAAAGATTATGCAACATCATTATATGGTGTGTGAGCTCGACATAGCCTATAAATTGAGGATAAATTGAGAATCATAACAAAAATGTATTCTCAATTTATTTCATGCAAAATTATGTTACTCCAAAATAATGTATTGGTCTCTAGTTCAAGGAAGACAAAACCTGCCCTCTACCTCGGCATGGGGGGCAAAACTGTCATGCAAAAGTTAGGAAACCAGGCAGACCCTTTTTGATGAAATCTGGTTAATTTTGACGAACCTGAAATCCGTCGCCGCCGCCTCCCCGTCCTGAAAGCACGACCACGTGCTGCCTTATGGGCTAGGGACACGTGTACCTCTGTGGGCCCGTCGGAGCCTCGGACCCGTGTGGCTTTACACGCACGCCCACCTCACACGCTTTGGTCGCTAGCAGCATATGCTGGCTTTTGCGACTTCCACTCCCCACGGCCACCCGAAGCAGAAAGTTATAACGCGTGCAGCCCAGGTCAGGTGAAAAACGAGTCAATCTGGCTGGACTCTGTTCGTTTTTCTCGCTGAATTTTTCCGTGCTCTGCGAGTATGGAAAGCTCAAATACGGGTGCAGGCTGATCTTGATCAAATCGCTGCGGATGGATGCGCCCGTCACCCTGCGCTTTCATGCGATTAGACTGCAGCATCACAGCAGCACGTCTGTCCCGGCAAGGACACAGCCTGTTCGAGCATCGCCTAATGTTGATTTTAGCCGTTTGAAACTTTTTTTGTTACTTCCGATTCAGATTGAAGTGTTGATGTTGCCCCAGTACCAGCTGTAGGACAGAGATTTCTTTCATTCAAATTCATCGGATCCAAAAGAACATTTCCATGTTTGGATAAAACAGCAAAGAGGGTTGCAGCTGGCAGAGTTGTGGCGCCAATCATCACTTGCCATATACAGTACCGGTTGCACTCTGTTAATGCAGTTTTTCACTGAGTTAATCCGAAATAAACTCGAGCTAACAATGCAAATTAAATCCTGGACGATTCATACAGGCTTGTGGATTTCCTGGGATTCATGGAGTAAAGTAACTGCAGGGCAGTTCGAATATTTGACTGGGACGATCTACATACAACTGGACTTAGAACGAGCATCTGTTTGCAACCGTATTCTAATTTGATATTTTGAACATCACATGCAATCCCTTTGTTTCCGTTTGACACGTACTAGAATAAAAAGGTATCGTGTCTAACACCGCAAATGATTTGTTGCACTCTGCACAAAAGCGGAGCACGTAGGAGTAGGAGTACATTAGTAGTACTAGTACGACTCTTTATAAGCAACGCCGAATCAGATCCTTAATTTTGCCAAAACAATTCAGATCACAAGCTGTGCGCGCGCGATGTCCGCACGACGCAGGCCAAAACAATCTCCGCCACCATGTGGCCTGCCCTGCACAATGCACATACAACTCGCAGCAGGCAGCCAACGAGGGCGCTCCATCTGGCCCGAGCCCATCCGGCCGCGCCAGGCTGCCCCACGCGAACTAGCGCGCCGATGCGGGCGGGGGATCCGCGGACACCAATCGGGGCCGTACACGTACGTGGGGGAAAAGCAATCGCCGTCCGCCGCACGTGCTCGTCTGCTCCCTGGCGCTCAACATGGGTGCCGTGTCTCGGGCGTCGCAGCAGTTCGTCGCCGTTCCCAACCACTCGCACGCACGCCGTCCGTCTGCGGTAAAATCGAAAGGCCAAGGGTTAGTGAATTCGGCCGTCGCAGCGGCGGTAACGATCCAAACAAATGGCCGTGCTGTGCTGTGCTTTGCTGAGCCGAGCTTCGAAAGAACCTGATTCAGGGTGCCTTGCTGAAATGCCGAACGAACTGCGTCCGTTGACAGTGCAAAGCCAGCATTGTCAAGAGCTTTTTGGAAAGATGCAGCTGGGATTTCATGAAGCAGTGGTAGTAACGCGCTGGTTGACTTTGGCTGTGTAAACATTTGCGTCGTCAACCAATAGTGCTACCAGCAATCAGGGAAGGAAATCAGAGTCAACAACTTGCACGAAGGAAACAGGCCACTGGCTGGCCACCGACAGCAACAGAAACGTCTTCTTAGGAGCATTATAATTCTTCCGTGCATTATTTGCTCGCAAGTCGCAACATAGTCTAATGAGCTGAAGCTGACCCGTGCGTGATGCGTCGACGCCTCAATGGCGAACCCATTTCTTTTCGAGAGATATTAACTGGAGGCAGGGAAAGATATCTATTTGACCCTGAATTCCCACTGATTATGCTATCTCTTTGGTCAAACACTCGTGGTAGTACGTGCTAGAGACGAGCTCGAAACCAGGGCAAATGCAGCCAGGAATTTCTTCAAACAGCTGCAGGATTGGATGGTGATGCTCGAGTCCTGGACCTCGCGCCTCGCTGAGTTTCAACTGCTCTTTCTTGGAGCATCAGAGAGCACACGTATCTTTTCTTGGAGCATCAGAGAGCACACGTATGCGGGCGGCTTGCCACCCTGTACCACCGTCCTCTGCTTTGGCTGATCTGATGTGATTATGTTACGTGGGTCCAAACGTCGCTAACGTAGTACTAACCTCCATTCATAAATACTTGACAATTTTGACTTTTTTAATCACCTTTTAACCATTCTGTCTTTTCTACAAATTTTTTTGCTGTTAGATGGAAACAAAATACATGCTTGAAGTATCTTTTGTTACAAATCTATTAATACAATTGTTAGCACCGGTAATTAGGAATTTAAAAAGTTATTGTCAGTCAAAATGTGTAAAAATCAATATTGTCAAGTATTTGTGAACGAAAGTTTGTACGTACTTGCAGCATCTCTCCCCTAAAAATTAATATGTTTTTTTAGGTGGGAGGCGATCCATCAATGATGCAGCTGCCTGCCATATCCTGCTGCCTGCCTTATCCCTTTGGCTGTAGCCATGAATGTCCGCCTGTCCGGGTCGCCCCGCCGGGTAACTAGCCTGCCGATGAACAGCTAACGTACTCCCGTGAATACACTCCAACAGAAAAACATCGGATTGGATAGAAAAACATCGGATTGGATGGATAGATATGAGTTAAAACGAAGACTGGCAACGATGTCGTATATTCATTCACAGCCTAGTGGAAGGAAGATCTGCAATGCAAGATGGATAACCTAGAAAAACACTGATGAGATTTCGGTGCGGTGTCAACTGGGTCAAGGACAGGGATAGCGCGCCCCTGAATGCCTTGCGAGCCCATACGTTGCAGCCGTATATGTCCAAATTTCAGTTCTACTAGTAGTACTAAATGTGAGTACGGGCACTTTCATATTCTTGACTCTTGAGCTTAGTGTACCAGTGTGTACAGCACAGCAAGTGGATAGGCAACGATATTTTTTTGGTTCTCTCGACTGTATCAAGATAGAGGGCGAGAATGTCAAAGCTGAACATATATAACAACATTTGTTTCTCATTGACAACTTTTTTTTTTGCGAGACTCTCATTGACAACTTGGTAAGTACTTATCTCTTTTCCTTCGCCCAAAAGGGGTAATTAGCTTTTTTTCTATTCTACACTATACACGAGTTTAAATCATTTTCTTTTACAAAATCGTTCACGATCATTTTCTTAAAACAAAATATCTGCATTTGACCGGTTTTCCTTATTTCTTCGGGACAGAATGAGCCTGAACCTGTGGGCACGTGGCTCGCTCGACTCGTTTCCTTACTGCCCGCGCGACTTGTCTGTCTAGAAGTGGAGGCTGCAAATCTAATCTGGTGTGTTGTCTTGCCCCCTCACTTTGGTGAAGTCTTAGTACTATTTGATCGATTTTCTTCGTCTTAATATAAAGATACACAGTTTTTTTGTGTATTCAAGAAAAAAAATTAATCTGTTTCGTTTGATACCAACTCACTCTTGTTTGCTTCAGGTTGAGGCTTATTCTTTCTATAATGAGCTGTAAGCCGTTTGCAGCGACGGGATAGAGAATCAATATTGCTTCTGTTGCACTTGCCACTCGACCTCTCTCGACCTTATCTCCTGCTACAGTTCTCAGGAGGGCGACTCGAGAGGAACGAGGTCTCCGGCGGCGATTTCGTCGTCTCCCCCTCGCCTCCGGTGGCCGTTTCGCCGCCGGAGGTGGGTGGGAGCGGCGGAGTCGCCGTGCGGTGTATATACCTTCCTTTTACTCCTTGCTTTTAGGTAGTTTAGGGGTAGGTTTAGGTTTCCTCGCGCCGGGTTCTTGGACGGCGGCGAGGCTCTTTTGTGCCGGCGATGGGCTATCCGAAGGCGGCGTCGACCTCCTACGGTGCCCTGCGCGGCAGCTGTTTGCCTCCTCTGGCTTGGAGGCTGCTTCCCGGCGGCTTCCCCCATGGCTTGAGGTGGATCTAGGTTTACCCATGCCGATTCTTCGGTGTGGGTCGAGTCTCCTCCGCTTCAGCGCGGGCTTCGTCTCCGGCGACGGCGACGGGCGTTCGTCTACTGGATGCGGGAGGTTAGTTTGCTTCCGTCCTTTTGTGACTGGGTGGGAGCTTTTGTCTGCGGTGGTTGTTTCTTTTCCTGAATGGCCACGGCTCTTCTGTCTGCGTCGCTGTCGCTGAGTGTTTTGGTGATGGTGGCGGTGGACTTTTCCTTCCTCTGTCAACGCCGGCGGAGCAGCGGCTGATTTTCTTTCATTGTCTTCAATAAGTCGTGCTGGTGGTGCTGCGGCTTTGGCTATTGCGGCGTGTCCAGTGTTTGGAGCTGTTCCTCGGTGATGGCAGGTGGACTTTGTTCCGGTGTGCTTGCTCTTCGTCGTCTCGCCGGACGTCGCCGGAGGTCACCGGAGCTGTTGAAGATGGAGGGGCTGGAGTGTGTGCGTTGTGTTGTTTTAGTTCTTTCCAGGGTCCTCCATGTAATTTGGGTTTGTATTGTGATTTGTTTTGCAATATAATCCCATCCGGTTCGCAAAAAAAAATATTGCTTCTGTTGCAACGAAAAATTGCTCGAGTGTTTCATACTAGGTCAGAACCAAACTCTGTTCGTACGAAGGAAACAATTCAGATGGTGCTTCCTGACTGGGAAAAGGGCGCGCTTTGACACCGTAACTTTTTGGAGATACTTCCGCCTTTGCACGCGGATAGATAATGTATTTTTATCAGGTGATTGGGAATTGCGATCCAAAGCAGCTTTGTCGAGTCTGTAGCGCACCCCTTCGCTAGATTCTTCAGTGGCTCAACAGATGACGCAAGGTCGGCTCCATCGATCGTCTGGAGAGCATTGTTGCTACGCGTGGGCGTGGTATACTTAAGAGTTAAGACGGTGGAAACGACGAATAACAGCTGGGATATGTGCTAGTGCGCGTGGGCGGCTCTAATTTTTACCTTTCGGTCGCTGTCAAGTTTTCACCATTACCATCACGTGGAGAATAGAGATGAATTGTCAATTCATGCTTTACATAATGGAAGTTGGTAGCAATGTTATCAGACACTGATCTTACCAATGTTAAAACTATTTTAAGCTCATCAATGAATGCTTCAGTTCTCTCGATCTTATCATGCAACTCTTCTGGAAGAAGCATGTACTAGTAGTATCCTGCCTGCAAGCTGCAGCTTAACCGTACCACCACGGCATACTTGTAATGTACGTAGTAGTAGTCTCTTGCGTCTATTCAGTCTACAACTGTAACATTTGTCCCACGCTAAACACATGCTAACCTGGCCAGCAAAGGATCGATGGACCTAAGGTTTGGTAAGGGAAGGACACTCCGGGTTTTGCCCCACCCCTACGCACACGCGCTCGTACGGTGGACCGTGACAAAGGGGCTTGGTGCTCTCCCAGCCCTCTGGTCCAATCCATGGCTCAATGACCATGATGCCAAGCACTGAAAGTGGTGTCGGCAGCAGAAGAATGTCATTTCGTGTCACTTTCGTTTCCCAGATCTAGGATTGCTAGTATACTCGAGAGGATTTTGTCCCATCATGTGAAAATGCATAACTGATTTTTATTTTCGTCACAAAAAGAAAATATTTCGCACATTCTCATTTGTGCTTATTGTCCTCTGAATTGATTTGAGTGTCCAAATCGGCCGAAATCAAACAGGAAGTGCTTGTGTGAGTAGCAGACTAGCGGTCACAATAAGCCAAACTATTTTTCCAAAGTCCATTGCATCTCCAAGAATATAAAGTAGCAAATACTAAGAGTTGTTCATGTCATTAATATAAGAAAACTGTTTTTTTACCAGTTTTTAAAATAATTTGTTTTACAACAAACATAAGTTGTACCGGGATCGATATAGAATTATGGAGGCTAACTTATGTAACATGATGTCCGCACTAGTTATGTGCGTGAGATACATGGACACACTGATTCACCTTATTAAGAGAGCAGATTTATTGTCACCATTAGTTTGATCCAACAGTATAGATTTGATCTCGAAAATTCACTGCTTATGATCATTATGTTTTCATACTTTCTCGCAAAAAAGTTTTATTTTCATACATAAAATCAAATTAGTAATCTGATTAATTCATGATATTTGTTAATCTAGTAACTAATATTTTTTGGTACAGTTGGTTTAGGGTTCTTCTCTCTCGTCATTTCGAGATA
The DNA here is from genome assembly GCA_012490785.1 of Eragrostis nindensis. Lineage (NCBI taxonomy): Eukaryota > Viridiplantae > Streptophyta > Magnoliopsida > Poales > Poaceae > Eragrostis > Eragrostis nindensis. The sequence goes on along the minus strand of JAAXCT010000738.1, from coordinate 253,491 downwards.
ACTTTCTTCTGTGACATAAAACATAAACTTCTTAGTTAATAGTGCAACTATAAAACTATCTTTAAACAATCGCAAAAAAACCATGTTTAAACTAATGATCATTAAAAACTTTTGAATGATCATTATTTTTACAGTAAATTGCTATATTAAAAAGCGTGTTTGTTGTCTCGCAAACGGGAAACTGATTAATGTGACCCATCATGGGTCTCATGAAGGCCATGCACGCGTATTGTTTCCTCGCAAATCGACATCCCTTGGTTTACAAGTCGGCTGCCGGCACCAGTAACGATTTGCAGTATAAGCACATAACCAATACGGCTTTACCACTTGTCACAAGATAAAAGTTGCTGAAATTTGGGGGCACCTTCCTTATCCCGGATCCCTAGAAAGAACTGCCTTGCTACCCGCCTCAAGATGGATAAAATATCACGTGCCGCTTGCTATCATCTTGTCCAAAGTGTGTGCAGGTTCTCTGAACAACTGCCGGCAGGCCGGCGGTTGGCTGCACGCTACACGGAGCCGGCAAGGTGAAACCGCGCGCGCCGGCCGGTGACTGTAATTCGCGGCTCGGCATCGGCAACCGCGCTGCTCCCCGCGGATCGGGCAGCAGGCAGGTGCCGCGTCGGAGGCGTCGTTTTCGTGCGACTTTGGAGTGGATTTCAGGGGCGCAGTTCATTTCTCGAAACGATTGGCTCGGTTGTGTTCCGTGTTCGTGCATGGGGATTCCGATTTGCTGTCTGAAACCAAAGTCTGGATCGTGTTCCGTTGCGTGTCTATGTTCAGTGTTCAGATGAATTTTGGTTTGGGAGGTGCTGCGGATGATCCAGTGCAGATCGATGGCGTGTTCCCTGCTGTGCATCTTTTTGCTGAGTAGGAGTAGGACCTGCTGCTTCACGATCGGATGTATCCATTGGGGAATGCTAGTGCAACTATGCAGAGTTGCGTTGGTTAGGGCACCTGGCAAATAATTCTCGCCGAATTTATTCACACTAAACTGTGGATGCAGTTGCAGGTCCCTGTGAATGGGCGTTCTCCATCTGTGTTTGTTGAAGAGCCTATCCACCTGCGCCAACCTTTCCATGGCGATGGTGTCAAAAAAAAAAAAGACTTTCCATGGCGATGAGCAGAACATACGTCTGCGCGTGGATCGGCGGACACTGATCCAGACCGTACACGAATAGGTAATGGAGCTAAACATCATCAGCCAGCCATCCGTGGTGTGCTCCACTCTGTGCCGCCACACGTACTCATCGGCTTGTTCCCAGTCGCAACGGAGCTAAACTTGTTTCCGGGTGCGTTCGTTGCACCCCCTCTAAAATTTAGACCTGTCACATCAAAGAAAATATTACTATTTAAGAATATTTTTATTCATTTAATGATAAAACATATGTCACGACTCTCCCTTCTAAATAGCGAGACGAATCTAATGAGCCTAATTAATCTAAGTTTCACTACAGTAACCATCATCTAATCACTGTTTAATTATCCTCATTAGATTCGTCTCGCGAATTCGAGCGGAGTCCTGAAATTAGTTTTGTAATTAAACTTTATTTATAATCACAATATTCGTTGCAAAAACCCTCTAAAGTTTAGACCCATGCAACGAACGCACCCTCCATCGGGCCACCAAATGAGTCCCAACATGTCTTCTGAAGTTGTGCTGCCTTGCCAGCTTGTCTGAATACTCCTACATTTAGTTCAACCCCGCGAGAGTAGTATGAATAATTAATAAAGATTGTATAGTGAATTGTCAGCCATCGGAGAAATGGATTTTGAGTCTCTAGATCTGACTGCAAAAGTTTTTAACAAGCGGACGTCTCTCCGAGCAATGAATATGCCTCAAGTGATACAAGCAGCAGAGCCTGTTGAACATGCATGTTGGTTTGCTGAAACTTCAGACCTGTTTCTAAATGTATTATGTCCTGCAAAAAGAGTATACAGAAACTCAACCGTCTCGATCAAGGATAGGATGTCAAAGCTTCAACTTGGTATCTTCTCTCTCCTTTTTTTTTAATAAGAAACACGACTGTATCAGAGTTTGAACCTTCCTGTTCAAACTTGTATAGACCGTATGATTGTACGCGTGGCCCTCACCAAATCCACATCCCAGTCTTTTCATATGCGCGCTCCAAATCTATGTTGCTGCCCTCTCTTGCTCCATGAATTAGGTAAATTAGTCAAGACACTCCACGGTTCAAGTCTAACAACTCACTCTTCCTTGTTGGTATGCTGAAATAATAAAAGGCTGTAAATGTTTAGACGTCGCTTAGGTTGTTTCTCAGCAGTAACTTTGACGCCCCAAGCTTCTAACCTTTTTTTAAGGATGAGATAGTAACATAGGCGCACGACGCCATCAATCGTTTCACCTTGGGCTAGAATTTTCAGACGATTACCACACGATTCCATACGCGCAACGGGACCCGAACGCTGAAAAGATTGCGAGCGCCGGCGAAGTCACGGGCCCTCGGCTGCTGGTAGTAGCTCCTAGGGGCCAGGGCTCGTCTGTCCGTGACTGCCAAGTTCTCGCCATTTTCATCACGTGGGAAATGCTGGGTCGCTGTCGGTTCACGGTTTTACCAAAGTGAACGACGTCACGATCGATCCGTGGTCTCGCCGATGTAGAAGAAGACGACGGTCTCTTTTGTGTCCCCACTGCCCAGTCTATACGTTTGTCTGCTCTAGCCTCTAGAGAGTAGGGCAGCCAGCGTAAATCTGAATTCTGAACCATCAATTAATCGTTGATTTGTACTACAAGGGCTGAAATCAGCCTCAGAGACCTTCGCCGACGGGAGAATATGCGGCGGAATCTCGCGCCAAGCACGGCCACGTGCTGGCAGGTGCGGCGGGCCATGCATGACATTTTTTTGTGCCTGCTGAACGATCGAGACCACGACTGAAACTTTGTGGTGGTGGCGCCCGCTAGGAGTAGCGTCGCTTTCCTTTCCATTTCCGAGTGTTAGAAGCCCCAGTTTTCCGCTGCAGGGTTTCAGGCTTTCAGCGGGGGCAGTAAGGCCAGGGTTACTATTTTGCTCGAGATGTAGAACACGGAGTATACTTTGAAGTGACACCGAAAGCCATGTGATTTTTCTGTCCAGATCTAATGCGTATCCATGCAGCATATATACTATTCCCCTATATAAAATTTCGATTCATCGCAAACTACGAGTCGCAGCAACATCCAACTTTGAGGTTCATGAACGCATCATGAATCAGGGATCGCCGCCACAGAACTATTTTGCTTGGAACTTCTTGGTGTTCCTCTCTTTTCCTGGAGTACTACTATACTAGCTAGACTTATCGACAAGCTGTTATGTAGGACATATTATTGTTGCATCCTTTTATGCTCGCATTATGAATTTCAGAGTTACAAACACGTGCTTACTACTCATATAGTGGACTTGATCGCCTAACAAAAACATATCTACAGGAGAAGTCAACTGGAAATTTTGCAAGCTACTAGTAGCTAGTAGCACTAGCGACAGCCATGATTGGGACATCGTGTTCGTCTGCACTTTTACTTTTTTTTTTTATGTACGTACTCTACTGTCAAATATTAGTCGATAGTTTACTAGTAGTATGTCTGTCAAATATTAGCTTTGTTGCGAACGGAAATAGACAGTGCACCTAACCGTGCTTGTGCACACACGGACAGGATGCGCCTTGTATTTCTCCGTGGCCTCGTGATCCATCGAAATGATGAGCGCCACTTGCCTTCTCGCATGCATCAGTCGATAGTTTACTCATGTCAACCGTCGAGTTCATGAAGGGTTGTACACACACAAGCATCCGGTCTTCTGGTTTCAAAATAGTTTACGAGAAGACTGCCGGTTAGTCTCTGGTACGGTTACTGTGAATTTCCTGGTCTTGCTGTGACCACCTTCTTCTTTAACTGATAATGTGCCGAAACTTGAGGCATCAAAGCGGCCAGTTAAACTCTGTTGCCGTAACTCGAAGACGAGTTGCCGGCAATCGAGGGGCATCTTCCTTGGCACACGCCCCAAACACCTGTCTGCTCGGATAGAAACTCACGTGCCGATTGCCGTCGTCTTGTCCAAAGCGCCCCTGGGCAGGCCAAGTGTGCAGTTCAGGTTCTCTGAACAGTTGCCAAGTCTGCTCGATCGCTGCACGTTACACGGAGACTGTGCGAGCCGAGCCAGCCAGCCATTTGTCAACGCTCGCCGCGGACGCCGCGCTCCCCGCCGATGAGGCAGGCTCGTTCGTTAATCATTTGCCCGGGACTCCGAGAGGATTTCAGGGGCGAGTAGTTCGCGCGTGGGGATTCGAGCTCGCTGTCGGAATCGTGTTCGTTGTTCAGATGAACTTGGGAGGGTCTATTAATTTGGGGAGGCGTTGCGGATGATCTAGTGCAGATCCTGTGCTCCCCGGCGAGCGTCTTTAATTTGCTGAGTAGCAGGACCTGCTTCATGTAGTACTAGTAGTACGATTTTTTTTGGGTTTCGGAGCAAGTGATCATCTAGAGGAGTTTGGTTTGCTCTATCAAGGTATCTCAACGAACTTCATTGGACCTGCCGTTCCGGTCGGTTCATGCACGTACGCATGCCAGATCGGGGATCCCATCGGTCGTTGTAGCCGCAGCATGACACATGGCGCTCGGCAGAGTAACCCATTTCTTTCCGGGAAAAGAGTGGGAGCTTTGCCGTTTATTGAAGCACAAAGTATAAGCTCGAAAATCACATCATGTTGAAAGCTATGAGAGCCGTAGAATCGGCATCTTTGTTGGGGACTGACGGTTTCGTTTTTTTAAAAAAAATTTTAGGAACGACTGTTTTCGTTTCTGCAACAGTGCCAAAGTCCTTAAAAGGGCTTTTGACACCAGGCCTAGCTGTTAATCGGCTCTGTATCAGTCATTGTCCAGCCCATCACAAGCGGCTCGCGCCAGAAGGCCCTGTCAACTTTGAGCCCATACAGTGTGGGCTGTACAAAGAGGGACACAAACCATAGCAGGCGGGAGAGTCTGGGCCCGCGTGGCACAGAGTTAGTTGTCGGCCTAGATGCAACTTGCAAGTGTCCAAATTTCAGGTTGGACCTACTGCTAGTGTTGGGCCAATGAACAAAACGATCCAACAGACCCAGGTAGGAGGTAGTTCGTTTTTCATCAAAGTTGAACTAGGCGTTGAACTGTGAGATACGCATGAGAGTTGTTTGTACCGAACGACTTAGGTTGCGTTACGTTTGTATTTCGGATCCGGAATCACACACACGCACGATCATCGCCGCCGCCGCCGCGCCTTTGCCAATTAATTAATTATAAACACACGCCCGGCCTTAAACTAGCCGCATGATGCACCGCACGGTACAGAGAGACCTCGCAAATCGATATGGCCGACGACGACCTAGAAAACCCTATGATGCTCGACGACGGCGGCGGCGGCGGCCTCGAAACGCCGGTACCCGACGAGATGAGCAGCCTGTGCTTCTGCTTCATGATGGCCTGCGCGATTGGCCTGATCATGACCGGGTCCGTCTTCCTGGTGCGCATCTACAGCTCCCATCCCACGACGCTGGGTTTCCTCCTCCGCGTCTTGGGGATCCTGGGCCTCCTCGTCGGAGGGGTCGGCTGCATCATGGTCGTCCTCATGTTCTTCATGGGGAATACAGATGGCGTCATCAGCGGGGAAGATCAGCGACGACGCTATGCCGACGAGGTGATTGATGACTGATTGGTGTCCCGTCGATCGGCTTGGAGATTTGATAAGTTGGTTTCGACAGGCTCTCCATCTTTTTATTTAGATTTAGATGTATATAGTATAAAAGTTTCCTTTTTCTTTTCGATGTCGCTGTTAATCATATACCAATTAAGTCAATCATCATGTGCTGTAGTTCTTCAGGTGATCGGAATCGTCTCTATACGGACGGATGGATCAGCAACTGAAAATCCGATGTAATTAGTCGCCAAATGAATTGACGTGTCCGCGCCGCACGTCATGTGGCAATACCTCTGTGTTGCAAAATCCTTTTTTTTTGTTCTTATACTACAAGATAAAAACTAAAAAGTGTGGAGATGCTGTTGTCTTCCCAGGTCAGCAGCAGTTGATCGATCAAGCTCAGTAGAAGCGGACTGCCGAATATTTTAAGCCAGCTCATTAGCGGCATGTCGACAACGATAATCCACCAGCCGGCGAGCCCCCACCGGCCGGCCAGGCCAAAAAGCCAGCTCACAACGACGGCGCCGCGCCGCCTGCCCTGCCTTGCCTTGTGTGCTCTTTGGCACGCATGGATCCATCCAACAGCAAACGGACCAAATATTGAAGTATATAGTACTACTACTCGCGTGTGACCCCGCCACCATCAGGGCTAAACAAGCCGTCACATGCATCCCGCGCCGTGCGCTACTGCATTAGTACTGCGCTCGTAGGCTCAGCTCAAGCGACGAAAGCACAAACAACAAAACGCAGCTCCGCGCGGGACGCAGCAAAGCGCCGAGCTTCCTTTTAACGATTTCACGCGTCCCAGCGCGCTGCGCTTTTGCGGCCTGCGAGCTGGGGCGTTCCCGTCAGTCAATCAGTCGCCGCCGCTTTGCTCGTGACGTGATGTGATGGCCACGTCCGCCTGCCTGCGACGCCCGGCCATCACTTCGAACCGAGGCCTCTCGTAGTGGGCATGGACGAATTGATTCCAATCGGTGGCGGACAGGAACGCGTGTGTACATTTACACTTGTACAAATGTGAGGTGCCTCTACGCCGCGGCGAGCCGTATTGTACTCGGCCTGGAATTTAGTACAGCAGCAATAGCAGCGTTGCGGGGAGGACGAAGCAGTGAGGGAGGTACAGATGTCTCGAGGCCTGTAGCTGCGCCGTCGCCGGGCCGCCGTTCGCCGCCGCCGTCCCCGGTGCGGATGTCGGCGCGTCGGAACCTGCCACCGCGCGATGAGATTTAGTCAGTGCAGACGTTTTGTCAGGAGCAGGCGGGTTGATGAAACTATTCTACTGCGTCAAATCGAATACCCAACATTACTGAAACCTTTTTTTTTTTGAAATGAACATTACTGAAACCTACATGTATATAGGAAGTTAGGATTTACAATTTGAATGTGTTTTTCATGTTACCTAGTACTCCATTCTTTCATTTACTGGTGGAACTGTGCAGCCTAATAACCTGTGGAAGTTCTGAAATCGAGCGAGCCAACTGAAACTGAACTTTACAGGAGACATAAGATAATCTAGGCAAAAGCAAAACAATGCAAAGCTTTGACGCGTGGGTTATCCTATGCGAAATGCTTAATCGGCTGTTTACTCGAACCTCACAAGGACAGAACAGCCACATTAAAAAACGCAAAGAAACAGCGTATTATAAACCGTTAAACCTCGCGTTGACACCACGCAGAGCGGAGCAGGGGCAGGATCAGACCGCAGTACCTGACTCCGCCGGCGCGGGGGCGCCGCCGGGCGGCTCGGCGACGGGCATGCCGAACGCGGCGCAGAGCTTGGGCGGCGGCGCGTCGACGCGGCAGATGGTGGGCAGCGCGAGCGCGCGGGCCGGGTCGACGCGGACCCCGCGCGCGCCGTACCCGGCCACGAGCCCGCAGAAGCAGGCGGCGCGGTCGCCGCCCACCACGGCCGCGAGCGCGCCGCAGCAGCCCTTGTCCGGCCGCGTCAGCGCGCTGCGGCGCTCCACGTACGTGAGGCACGGCGACAGGTTCAGCAGCGCGCCCGTGCAGTCCAGCGACGGCGCAGGGGCGCTCCAGGGCGCGGCGGATATCTGCGCCCGCGCGGCCGGCGGTGCCATCAGCAGCAGCGCAGCCGCGAGGGCGAGGAGCACGAGCGCCGTGGCGGGCGGCATCATGGCGTCGCCGATGCCGCCGCTGCCGATGCTTCTTTGGATTCTTGATGTCCGGACCGTGCTGGCCGTGCTCTGTTTGACATGTGGGTATGGGGAGCTCAGTGCGCAGTGCGAGCCTGTGTGTCCGTTTGCATTCGCGACTAGGCCGAGGGATGCCAGTGCGTGGTTGTAGTGGTAGCTTGTGGGCAACGCTAGCTGGCCGTGTTGTTGCGTTACGTGTCGGCCAGGAAAAACCCCACATCAAGTATATATTTGTTACCATCTCAAAAGAAGCAATATTACGTACTCGTAACAAATCTAAAAAATGATTCAATCCACCTGCTGCTGATCGTGTTCGAATATCCGAGGTCCAGATCGGTCGGCCGTACAGGCGCTCCGGCCTCAAATCTAATGTCCCGAGGCACGACAATGTCATGACAATAGGATCGTGATTCTTTAACCACCGGTTGAGTATGTCCTGACTTTTAGTCACTTCTAGGCACTAGAAGAGAAAGGAAAAAGATGATATATTCTGATTGAAACAGGTGATACTCCTATTTCATCACTGTTATGCAAAGGATAATTAGATTCTGAAATATCATTAGCGTCTCATTGTACGTTTCCCAGTTTTTATATCAACAGTAATGGACCAAGCGGGCCAAACCATTCAAATGATCTATTCAGCATTATCTAACTTCAGAGTTTAGAGCCTCCGTTTCTTTCTAGTGCAAACTAAGCAGCATATGCTTCACGCGAGAACCATGGTTTGCCCTAGGAAGATAAATATTACGAAGCACAAGTTTTATAGCGACACATGCAACAGCTTCAGAATTAAGGTTTCACGGGACTAGAGTACTAATCTCAGTAAATACGAGAAAAGTGCTAATGGTCGATTAATTGCGACACATTATGACGTTGATTGCCACAATGAATGTCATTTGAAAAGAAAGCTGGGCGTCAGCCACAAATCAAAACTGAGGCAATTTCCGTTCATGTTTCGTGAGCAAATGACTAAAGATGCAGCAGACAATGAAAGAACCGCATAGGTCCAGCAAAATAGTAATAGCATCTAACACGCAAAATAGTTGACCCTATATTGACAGGCCTCAGGAATGGCAAACCGATGGTCAATAGTGAATGAAAACAAATACATTATGATAGCATCATAAATCTTATTCTGATTTATCATTGCTGAACAAAAACATATGGGAATATCAAGCAAATATTGGAGATGGTCAGAAGCTTTAAAACGTTAAATAATCTTCATTTTCTTTGAGTAACGGTACACAGAAGGCCTAGTGATGGGCTGGTGACGGCCTAAGGCTAGGAGTCGATATAGAATTATTTGAACTCATTCATGCTTGTTCCATCCAAGAAAAGAAAGAATCATGGCCCCCCATGGTCATATTATCTCAAAGCAGCTGAAAATACACAAGCACCAATACACAGAAAGAGGAACCCTGAGGAGTATGGATCGCTCCTATATTTTCCGAAGGCACAAGGGCAAGAACCTGTCCCTCAAAACTGAGGCCTGAAGTGATGTACATTGTTCATTCAGGCAAAACCATCTGCATATACCTCATGTGCACCCAAAGCAATTGCTTTAGCATAATTACTCTCCCACAGTTAATCCAAAACCAAACTTGTAATTCTTCTTTGGGTGGTCAAGCTACACAACAAAATTGCAAGTTAATAAATCTTTTTGCAATAAACCTCAGGGTATTTATTTCTTTATGATTCAAAAAGTGCAATGGGGATCTGATGAAACGGCAATATGACTCGGTGCTTACCTCTGCAGATAGAATGAAGTTGACACCCATGTTCAATCTCTCCTCCAAATACGCAGCAACAACACCATTTGAGTCAATTTTGCCTCTTAGACGGCACTGTAAAGAATTGATTTCGACAAAACTATGAGAATGGACCTAAATAACAGAGAGAAACAAGGAACTCATTTGATATAGGGTGAAGTCCATTTTACACCGCTCAACTATTGCTAAAGCCCAATTTTAAACTCTTGACTCTAAAACCAGTCACTGCACGTCCTTCGACTATTGAAACCAGAATTTTGAGCCGGTTTCGACATATAAGCACTACTTTTCCTTGTGTGGTAGAAAAATTAGATTAATTAGCCATTAAAATAACATATAAGCAGGGCCACATGGGGTGGTTTTAGTTCAAGAGGGTAAAGTTACCAGTTTAAAGAGTTTTAAGGGTGTCCAATGTCCAGCGTTGCAGTTTAAGGTTGAATTCAGACTATGATTGTTTAGGATGAAAAAAGGTCTTTGCATTGATATATCCTCATGAATTGGGTGATGCATGAGTTCATAATTCCACTGTGTTCATGCATATCCATTGATGCAAACAAATCGGTGGTGAAATGTAGTGATGGGAGGAGCTCAGTACTAATGATATGCCAATTGATCCGGAAAGCCAAGAGAACACTAACCTGCCTAAGCAAGTAATCATAACCAAAACTGGAAGTCACATCTTTTGACATGTGATTGTACATGAAGTCAGCTGCGAGGGAAACCTGTGAATAAGCGAATCTTTAGAATCAAGACATATACATCATGAGAAAAAAAATTATAGACATTGTGGAAGCCCAACCTTCTCAGAAACTTTCTGGACGTAACTTAAGGCGACTATTCCAGTGCTTGCAACCTGTAGAGTACCCACCTGCAACGTTTGTGCAAGTAACAGTGACCATGTTGCATTCGTAAAACAGCTCAGCCCTTTATGCACAATGTAAACGTACATTTAAGGAAATTGTCAGCTGGAGATGTGGCTATACCGCTATACATCAGGGATAACGTTTAGTTTCATGAACCAATAAGCTCAATGAAAGCTAAAGCTAATGGGGAAAGGAGGTCACTGATATTAATCATGATCAGCTGGAACATAGTGTACCCTTGTCTCTTCGGTCAAACTACCATTGGAATCTTCATGATCAAAGTTATTTTGTCCATAAAAATGTATCAGGTAGAGGTAGGTCTTGAACTAAGAAAACAAGGATCTCTAGATTTGATGCCATCTAGAGTTTCAAAAGAAATTAAGAATCATGATCATAGAAGTGGGTTCCCAACGACATGTGACTCAGACCAATGGCCTGTACTTGAACTGTTTCTATTAGTTTAATGATCTCAAAAATATTCAAAACAAAGGCAGCACTATGAAATGAGGTAAAAAGGATGTTTTAATGCCAAGCCAGTCTGAACATATTAGTGGTTGATAATTAGTTCAACTCTTGATGTGAACTAAATAGCCAGGCAGAACACAATATCAAAATTAGCGTGTAAGTTAAACAAGCAAACAAAAAGGACTGACTAGGTCCTTACCATTTTATCAGTATTATAGCGCGACGCAAAACCAACTCCTGACTTCCTCTGTTGTCCAAGCCAGAACACTTCAGTTCCCATCGATAGGTTTGGTGTGACACTCTGAAACACACTCAGAAAAGTTAGTACCTCTTCCTAGTCAAAACAGATTCAAATAATGATTAACTGAGTTTGGTAACAGTAATGGTGCTGGCTAATTTGATGCAAAAAAGAAATTGCACAATAATCCAATTAGCAAGTCCCACTTCAATTTCAGTACAAAGGTAACTCGTATATAAAGCAAAGATATATAGTAGGCAAAGGAGCTTGCCACTTAGCCATGTAGAAAATCAAGTGCCAAGCATATAAATAAGCTGTGACTGCTGAAAGTTGTACGTGTGATTGCAATAGACAGCACAAGTACATAATCAGGTGTCAAGTATGAATAAGAGAGTACTAACAGTTGTATCGTACAACCATCTATAACCAAGTTATTGCAGGAAGCTTCACTGTGGACAATTTATTTGAGTTCAGCATTGAATCAAGCAATTCAACTTGGGCTAACTATAGTCTGTTTTCAAATATTAAAGAAAGTGTGAGGTTTATCCAAAAAAAAAAAACAAGTGTGAGGTTCAAATAAGTGCAGATTAATCTTGTTACTTAGCATATTACAAAAATCAGGATAGGAAGACCACAAGTAAGCAACCAAATACAAATAAAAAAAAAGGGCAGGCTACGTGCACCTGCTTGCGCAGGGTCCGGGGAAGGGTCCCACCAAATACAAATGTTTAAGGAAAAATATATTACGCAAACAGACAAGTAGGTGAATATAAGACATGGACTGAGGCTACTAAATTTACGGTACAATTAAACAACCAAAGAGACCTTTTACGTTATCATCTTCCTACAATGACGCAAAAGACTGATGGAGTTAAAACTTGAAAGTTAACTCTAAACTGTCTTTACCTGAATATAATTTCCACCATAAAATGCATTGTTTCCAATTTGAAATTGTGTTCGATAGTCAGTTCCCTGTACAAATAAGTGAAGTGTTACAGCAAGGAACTATGGTAGAATGAAACTGGAAATAATAACAGCTTTCTGATTAGTGATTACACATGCTATTAAGCAACTAATTATAAATGCTTGGTACTATCTAATTAACTGAAGAAGCATAGTCAGAAATACTGACCTTGTAGTCAAAGTTAAACATTCCTTGGGAGTAATGTGCCTCATGCGTAAGCTGGGCAAAGAGCAACCATCAGTACACCCAGGGGAAAAATCATCAACAAAGGAAAGAACAAACCAGTCAACCAAATCTCTTGATCCATCTACCTGCGCATTTACTTTAAGCGTAAGATTGTCAGTCAAATCACATTTCACTCGAGCATTCAGCCTTCCATCGGTCATCACCCTTCCAATGAGCATTAACTACAGAAAGTTTCACGGGCAGTAATAAAAAAAGTTGAGAATGCACCATAATTGAAGATGTCGCCAGAATATTGAATGTCATTAAACAAACCTTTGGATCTAAGAAATTGGCACCAAACTCGTAATGTGCAGTAGGGACTTTTATAGTCTCAGTTGACTGAGATGGAACTTCCAAGGAGCTCATCAAAACACTGTTGAAGTGGTTAGAATATATCTTAACCAAAAATGATATAAGATGTTCGCTGAAATTTACGTGGCAATCTCACCTGTGGCTAAGAGAGAACTTTTGATTTAAGCCTTTTGTGAAGTCAAACCTGAATCCTTCAAAGAGTTCAGGCTTCAGAGACACTGCAAAAAGAGAATGCCATTAGAGCTTGTAAAAGCAATACTAAATGAGGGAAACCGAAAAACAAAATAATCAGTTGGGCCATCTACCAAATGTTCTACTGCATACTTGGTCATACAAAAACAGTACATAACATACGCATGACACAAAAGCAAATCAAATGAAATGGTTAACTAAATGGATGGTTAACATATATGATAAATATATGTAAATTTAATAGTATGATATGATGCTGCGGTTCGATGATCAACTTCCTCCATCATTCTACTAGATCGTAAGATTTAGCTGACAGATATTTTTTCATGTCACATCATTTTGCCATATGGTTCTAAAACGTTCATAATTTATTTTCATAATATATAGAAATAAATGATGAAAAACATATTTGATAGAGGTTAAGGATAGAAGAAAGGTAGCTTGCAGGATTGAAGTGTTTTTGCAGCTACTGATCAATTATTCAAGAACATTAAGCGATGACAAACATAGAAGCTGGCGTGCGGCTTCAGCTATACTATCAAGTTGCAAGTAATTTAATACTAGCTGTGCTGTTTTATCTTATGTAGATCTCAACCAGGGAAGCTCAGAGAGATCTTAGACGCCCAGGATACACACAAAAGCTTGCTGTTAATAACTAAAAAGCTAAGCAGTCTAATATGGCCACACCACAACAAAATAGATTGTTGACGCCTGAATTGTGCTACCTATGTCTGGCTATCTAATAGTAGCATGCATCACAAAACTTGGGCTGAAAGCTGGTTACTCTGAACAACAAGGCACTATGCCAACTTAACAGTAAAAAAATAAGTTAATCCTTGTTAGAGATTTCCTTACAGGTGAGGTATGCTGTCTTTACAGAATATTAGGCAAATGAAAAATCCACCAACGCCAAACAGAGTCTAAGCAGCAACGTATGAATTCCCAGACTCAATTCCCCGCAGCAAAAGCATGTCATCCACAGCAGCAGCTAATGAACTGTGCAGTAAAGATACACAGACGGCACACAGCTAAACAAACAATGACCAAGACACACGCATCAATGCAGTCAATTGCAGTGCAACAATGACAATCGACGCAGCATTGAACCACCACACATATCGGATCCAACAGCAAACCGTCAGAAATGCAAAGCAGCAACCTAGCAAATTATCCGTGTCAAGCGATTCAACTGCAACCAGATAACAAGTCATCCCCCCCGAATGATGGGTCTACCACCAACCACAGGCGGTCACGCGCACACAATTGACCAGTTACCCAAATGCTGCAGCAATGCACACGCAGTGGCGGCTAAGGAGTTAAAGGACAGAGAGAAAAGGGAACGAACTGAGGGCCTCGCGCTGGATCTCTTCGAATGGCACGGGACATGGGAGGTTGAGGTAGTCCACCTTCTCTTCCTTCTTCTCCTCTTCCGGCTTCGGCGGGAGGATCCCGGCGAGCCCCGGCCCATACGGCGGCACGCCTGCAGGGGGAGGCGGCGGCATAGGCGCGGCGGCGGAGGCGGCGGATCCCATGGCGGCGGAACCCTAGGTCGGAGGTTCAGTTCCTGGGGTTTGGGGCACTCGCCTACCTCGCGCAGGCGCAGCGGAAGCGGATTTTCTCGCACAGCCCCCTTTTCTCTTCTCTCTTTCCTGCCTACCTCGGCTTCTCTGCGGCTGTGGCCCTGCCTCGCGTGTGGGTTTTGGGAGGGTTTCTTTTGTCCATGGCTAGATTCCATAAAACTAAATTTGTAGTAACAATTTCTGCCATTCCAACACAATAACAATATAAAAAAAAGAATTACCAATGTCTACGGACCTACTACATCCGTTCATAAATTGATGGTGCCGCTTACTTTTTAAGTTACATTTGATTGCTCGTCTTATTCAAAAGTTTAGTTCAAATTTGCAACGTTATAAATTATGCTTTAATTTTTATAGCGATAAAACAATCTGTAACAAAATATATGATATTTTTTGAATTTTTTTATTAAGATGAATGGTGAAACGTAACTCAAAAAGTCAACGACGACATCAATTTAAGAACGGAGGGAATACGGTCTTTCTACTACTATCTAGCAGCTTTGCACTTTTTCTTTACTTCCAGTTAACAAACTGTTGTTACTTACTCCCTCCGTCCGTTTATATAGAGCGTTTTGGAGTTTGAATTTTTCTTAAATGTAGGGCGTTTTGAAGATAGGACAAACTTTATGGTTGGTGGAGGGATGGGTTGAAGTAAAAATAAGGATAAGGTGGTCTTTTGACTGCCAAATTATTTTTGTAGTTGAATGCTATAAAGCATTATTTTAGGGACGATGGTGGTAGCATATTTTTTTGAGAATAGATATGCATACAATCTACCATAGAGGCCGGAATGTATACAATCATTTGTACTACCATATTCATAGCCATTGCACCGCATCCACGAATCAATACTCAAAGTTCACGTTACGAGACAGGTACTGCTAGACACACAACTTCATCTTCATCTGATCTAATTTAGCTAAATTTTTGAATGCACAAGAAAAAAAAGTTGTCATGATCCACTGCCCATCACGCATGAAGTAACAAATCTTTTGATGGTTTCATTTTGTTTTTCGACTGTCGCTAAACATCATGATGGCAGAACCAATGTGCCTTTTGGAAGAGAGTTTTTTAGCACACCCTTTAAGAGAGGTTTTTTTTTTTTTGAGCAAGCAGAACCCCAGAGAGAGGTAGAAGCTCAAAATGACTACAAGCACACAAGTCATGGGCTAGGGCCAGACGATACAGCCCTCACAGATCAGCCTGAACAAATGGCCCAGTTAAACCTGTGCCGAGACAGATCAGTGCTGGGCCAGGTCGAAACCAAGCATCTTTCTTGTTTCAAAAGCAAACTTTTTTTTCCTCTCTTTTTTTGTCGCTAAAAAAAACTACATTTCCCATTTTCTCTTGAAACGTATTGAGGGATCACGCCAGTCAAAATAACGATAGTAATTATGCATACTAAAACACAAGATTGTTGCAAAGCTACTACTCCCTCCGTTTCAAAGACTTTCAGACATCACGTTTGAACATTCGTTTTATTCAATTTTTTTGTGAAAATATAAAAACAAAGTTATGCTTAAAGTATATCTAATAATAAAACAAATTTTAATAAAATAAATAATTTTTTAAATAAGACAAATGGTCAAACATGATGTCTGAAAATCAACAACTGTATATATTTTGAAACAGATGCACGAACCTTTCGATCTCGCTATGAGGGGGGAGAGGAGAAAAGTTACAAAACAGATGCATGAACCTTTCGTTCAATCTTAAATGTTATACATCGATTAGACTGCAAAATTTTGCGAATACATACCAAGTCAAAATGATTTTCCATACATTTTTTGTGATAACCCTTTATACTAGATATTTGTGTCTTTATCCAAAGATACAGCTGTTCACGTAAGTTATTGTACATTAACTGCATCTTATTAAATTATTGCCTCGTACTCCTAACGCCGCAGAGGCAAGGAGATGAGTGCTACTAGCATATGGCACTTTTTTTGAAATTACTAGTACTTGCTCCGTTCAGAAATACAAGGACTCACAGACATAAGTTTGATCATTCATTTTATTCAATAGATTTATAAAAATATTATTTATTTTGTTATGATTTATTTTATTATCAGATATAAGTATAATTTATTTATTTTTATATTTTTATAAATTTTAAACAAAATGAATGATCAAACTTGATCAATGTCAATCATAAAAATTTTTTGAACGAACCAGTCACGAATACTTATATTTTTAGACGGATATAATATGTCATTTTTCGATACCCTTTAGTACCTCTCCAGCACCCTTGGACAAATTAGCATTTGACGTTTTGCGCCGCTTGTGGATAGAAACGCATAATTAGGATAGACGAATGCACTGTGCCATACGTAGGTGACGTGACTACTGTCCAAGCAACCCAAAGTCTCGTGGCCGTGCAGCTGTATGGCTGTAAGCGCAGCTCGTTCGTTCGCCAAGCAACAGCAGAAGAACAGAGCAAGCTGTAGCGTGGTTGCTCAACTATACTCCCTCCCTCTTAAAATATTTGGTATTTTTATTTTTCAAAACAACTTTCTCTCTTTCTAATACACTTTTATCTTCATTTATCTCCCTCTCGTTTTCTTTACATTCACCTTTTTTCAACTTTTTTTATCTATCTCTATGTCAACTATATTGAAACGGAGAGAGAATGGTGCGGTCCCCAAGATCCTCCTTGTTCATTGGTTTGAGCTTTAAAAAACCTCGATTGGCCATGTATATGTTTTTTTTCTTCAAAACCTACATATATTATATAGTCCCTTAAATTAGGAAGAGAAAAAAATCATCATAGGTACCGAACAATGTCAGGAAGGTAAAACAAGCATCACACAGGCTGCTCAAAAGAAAATACGACATTCAAGCCGACAATAACAGCAGCACGCAAGCTGCTCATGATGAAGCACGGCTTGAAGGCCGAACATGAGGGAGATCATGAGTCAGGGATTGGGGTATAACATTCTAGGTAGCATTTTCACGACTTCCTCTGAGCGAAAGCAGCGCCGCAGCGCCCGCGACACCCCAGGACATGGCCTCCTCTTGCATCTGTTGCAGCACGCGCGTCTTCATCATTTTCGTCCGTTCCCCCCCCCTCCCGAAAAATCTGTCGGTTGCGCTCCTTCCACCATTCCCAGAGCACAAGGATGATCAGGGTCCTCACCCCTCGTTTGAGTGATGCTGGCTGCACCACTCGTTCCTTCCACCATGCCGTGATGGATGTCGAATTGATCCACGTAGTGAGGGCAGGGTGCATCCAATTTGCTACTGCAGCCCATAGACTTCTGGGCTCTGGGCACTGGATGAATAAGTGTAGCGATGTCTCCAGGTTGTGGCGGCACATAGGGCAAAAGTACGTACTGATTGACACAATAACAAGTTAGAGGCGTTGTGCTGTCCAAGCGCGATCCTGGACCAACACCTAAGCAAATAATTTGCACTTGGGCGATGCCCAAGCCTTCCAGAACATCCGCTTGTATTCTTTGTTTGGTAGATGGTCGAATTGCACAAGATACGCTGATTTTTTCGAATATTTCCCGTTGGCCGCAGGCGCCCATCTGAACGTACGACATGTCTTGATATCTACGGCTGCCTGCCTAAATAATGGTGGCTGCACGTACGAGCAAGGCAAGAGCTGTCTCCGCCACACAAACATGCTATACTACCGGTGATTTTTGACTAGTACAATCGGTGGAATATATGTCGCCCAACGTACGCTGCTATCCATAATGTTTGTATTAAGTCTGATCGTAAGGAGTGCACGAATCAAACGATCGAGAAACAGAATCATAATATATTATATGTATTTGAAGTTGATTTGTTGTACTTGTCAATTAAAGTAAAGCCCCTTATCGGATCATCTCTATTCTCTCATGCTACTCTTTTTTTTTTTGAGGAACTATTCTGTCATGCTACTGCGTCAGTTTGCTTGGCAATCGGCTGCCGAGGTAGGTTAAGCAAAAAAAAAAAAAAAAAAAAAAAAAGCGAGAGCGACCCATCGATGGAAACCTCGTCTAGAAACACGTCGTTTTCGTGATGACCGCTGCTCCGTCACACAAATTCACAGCCAGCCTCTCACGCTAATTCCATCGGTCTAGAAGCGGCCCAGGTCCCGCAAAAGATTATCTCCCGTGGAAAAAATGTGTGCATCTAGATTCCAGGACAGAGACCCAGCAAAAACCACGGCCACGGTAGGTCGGCTGACTGTCTGCCACCGCAAACTGTCTAACGCTCCAACATCTTTAGTTTTTACTCACTACTCTGCTGTGGCGAAACTACCACTTTCAGCATACACATGATAGCTTAGGTAGTGTTTGGCCCATACCGCATCAGATGATCCTGAATCGGAGGCGTTCATGTGTTCGGTTAGTTGAATCGAACGAGCTTGTACAGGACAGACCCATACCGATTCAAAGAATATTCCATAAAAACGCTGCACGTACCATCCCGTGCGGGAAAAAAAGACCGCACCACGCCGTTCAGATGGACCGCCCGTGGTTCACTCACCACCCGTGAATCTTCTTCCCTGTTCCTTCTCGCGCATCTCTCCATTGTCACCCCGACCTCCTGTTGGCTCTTCCAGTGGCATCCGTTTTGTATAAGATGGTGCGCGTAACTGAAAATCTGATCCCGCTTTGGATCCTGATGCCAGTGTACTCGGGTCACTCCATGTAGCATAACCCCTGCTACTCCGTATTTTGAAATGGAGACAATAATTAAAGCCTATGTTTTTTATAAGGATAATCAAAGTCTACATTATAGAGTATAAACAATTTATTACTGCTCATAATAAACAAATGTAGGGGATCAAATAGACAGCACTAGTATATATCTTTAGAGGAAACGAAAATTGAAAGTTTAAGATAATAGTCTTAATCTATTAATAAAAAAGGAACCATCGCTTGGCTTTTGCCATCTGTCAGATCAGGTTGTTGCAGGTCTCTTCGTTTCCCTACTCTTCGCTACAGTAGAGACAGGGGAACCGAAGGCGATCTCGTTGTTCCCCCGTCGATTCGCCGCTGTCCTCGCCTCTGGCGTCCTCGTCGGCGTTGGAGGAGGAGGGCGGTTGGTCGAATCGACGGAGGATGTGTATAGCCCGACCTTTCTAGCTAGTATTAGGGTAGATTAGGTTTGGGGCTCGCCGTTTCTCGGCGTAGCCAGCGGTCTGCGACGGTCTTGTGGTGGCGCTCTGCGTCGTGGTGATGGCTCTCCTGTGCTGCTGTTGCTGCGATGTGAGGCCTTGAGTGGGTGCTCGGCCCGGCGTCTCCTCCAACTGCGGCGGCTCTGGTGGCGGCGGCGAGTTCTGTGCCGGCGGAGCTTTGTTCGGCTTTGTGGGCGGCTTTTGGTTCTGTCGTTGGCCTCTGGCTGGCGGCGGATCGTTGTTTCCAGGCTGCGTCGAAGGAACGGCGGCGACGGCGCGCTGGGGAATAATCTTCCCAAGCTCCCGCCGTGTTGATGGCGCCTCCCTCTGGTGCGGTCGACGAGCTTGTGGACTGAAGGAAGGGGGGCGGCTGCGGCTTCCTGGCTCGGCGGTCCGATGGCTCGCCAGCGCGTGCTTGCCGGATCTTGTTTCGGTGTCGGCGTTCGGAGTTCCTGTCGTCGGTCGAGCAGGTGGATCGTGAAGCTTCGAGGGCCTTCTTGTTTTTTTTTCTTTTTTCTAGGGGCTTCAGTGTTTAGTCGTAGCTGTTTTTAGTTTTATGGTACCTCTCACCGCGTGGTGACAGTCGGGCATCGGTTTTCCGATAATCTCTCGATGGACGCGGGTTCTTTCCTCTGAGTATAGTCGTAGGAGTGTTCGTGTGTGTTGGAGTGCGTCAGTTGGCGTGTTTTTACGTGTACGAACAGTTACTACACCTATATTCAGATTTGAGAGGTTAAAAAAAAAGATCAGGTTGTTGCATTTAAAGGATCACACCGCAAAATTTAAATACTAAAGCTTGAAGAAGCAAAGATAGACTTTCCCACAAAAGGTGATGTGTGTGTGATCATCACCTAGCTTATCCAGACCAGCATCCGCTTTTTCACCGATTGGAATGGGCGGGGCTTTATTGTTGCCAAAGGTGACATATGACCCCTCCTAACTGATTTTTTTTATTTGATTCTTAAAAAAAAACTTTGATTTTTTAACAAAAAAAAAGAATCCTTTGTTTCACCATGTAAATGTAACTTTTTTTAACTATGGCTTCTCTTACTATTTCATTCGTCCTAAAATTCTTGGCATTCTCACTTCTCGATAATACACCTCTATCTCTATCTCTCTCCTCCTCGTTTCTGCGCACTTACTTTTTTCCTCATTTTTTAATCTCTATGCCTTGAGCCAGGATGCTAACTAAATTGAGACGGAGGGAGTAAGTTTCTAAAAGTGTTGGCCATCCCTCTAATTTAATCCAAGCTTCGTGATTGCCTCTTACCCGTCAGTGACCGTATACCTTGATCGGATTGCCGCCATGCAGCTGCTAAAAGACATATAGCATAGCAGCAACCATGTATTCCCATCACCCCTTGATTGATCCTATCGTGAAATTCATTTTATTACTGGAGCTTGAAGTATGATGATACCATCGCCTAGACAGATGATCGGTACTAATGTTTGCTTTTCAACCGGTGGTTTTCTCAACTTACCGTTCACGCGGCGATACAAATCGGCCAGGACAAGATACTACCGCCGGGCTCACGGCTGTGACTTGTGGACTGCAAGGCCTTCTTTGGATTGAAGGAATTTCACAGAAATTTTTAAAGATTTGAGTTCCAGAGGATTTATTCTTATAGCTCTTTTGGTTTATAGGAAAGAGAAGGAGAGATTCTATAGAAATGCATTCTGATAAAGCCATTCCACATTAAAAGTAGCAAAGAGCCACGACCTCTTTTTGAATTTTCCTATAGTTTTGGATTCCATAAGATTGAAAGAGTACGTGCCACTCGAAGCGTTCCAGAGGAAGGCTAAGGGCCTGTTCGTTTCCTTTAGCCCTAAATTTAGTCCTGCCACTAATTGCTATTTAGGAGTATTAAATAAAGTCTAATTACAAAACCTTGATACAGATGTGCGCTATTTTACGAGACGAATCTAACGAGCCTAATTAATCCATGTTTAGCTACAGTGATGCTACAGTAACTATCGTCTAATCACAGCTTAATTACCCTCATTAGAATCGTCTCGCGAAATAGAACAGGGTTCTGTAGTTAGTTTTATAATTAGACTTTATTTAATACCCTTAAATAGTAAATTAGTGCGAGAACTAAATTTAGTACTAAAAACCCGAACACCCTAAAGCCCCGGTGAGTGAGTAAACGACATCCAAAGAGAACAAAAGGAAATCGATAACCGACAGGCACCTTGTCGTGTCGTGTCTCTCACTTGGGCCTTGGCACGTCAGGCGTCGCTGTCGGTGGGTTGACCGGCTTCCAAAGCCATCTAGAAGCCCTGATGAGATCAGATCGGTGGCCTGTCAGGGAGCCACGAAAACTTGGCCGCAAAACCGCGGGAAACCACACGACACGAGGGGGTCCGTACTACTAACAGGAAAAACTAGCTCGTCCCTCCTCCGTCCATTCCAGAAGCGATCCAGAACAGAAGACCTTGTCGTCGCTCACGCATGACGCAACCCCAGCTCGGTGCTATATAAAGCGGCAGGTCCGCAGCCTTGCGACGCCACGCTTGCAAAGCGAGTGCGAGACGGACACGAGACTACTGCTTCTGCTTAGCTAGCTTACACGTTTCCCGCGTCACTTTCCTGAGTGGAGTCCTATTAAGCTTGGCTGCTCGGCAGCGGAAGGGGGAGGAAGGAGGAGAATTGGAGATGACCTCGCTGTGCGCGGCGAAGCCCTTCGTGGGCGCCGGGTGCTTCAGCGGCGCCGGCGCCGGCGGCGTGGCGGCGAGGTGCCAGCCGCGGCGGTCGCGGGTGCGCGTCGCGTGCGCCGCGACCGCGGCCGCGGCGGCGCCACCGAAGGCCTCGACGGCGACGATGTACGAGGTGCTGGCGGTGGACGAGACGGCGGGGCCCGAGGAGATCAAGGCGGCGTACAGGCGCGCCGCGCGGCGGTGGCACCCGGACGCCTGCCCCGGCGGCGCCGACCAGTTCATGCTCGCGCGGGAGGCCTACGAGGTGCTCTCCGACCCCGAGCGCCGCCGCGGCTACGACATCCAGCTCCGCTGCGGCGGCGGCGGAGGCGACGCCGCGTACCTCGCGGCGAGGCGCGCGGGCTTCGCCGACTGGGAGGCGCAGCTCGCCGGGCTGCAGTGGCGCGCGGCGGACCGGCGCGCCGCCGGCCGGGAGACGTGGGGCAGCAGGATGCGCGGCCGGGCGGCGGCGCAGTAGGCCGGTCCCCGCGGGGGTCCTTGATAATCTAGTTTCCCTTTCTCTTCTCTCGCTGAGGTCGGCCGTCGGCGCGGTCTGTGAAGCTGTAATTTACGCCCTCCTGCAGCGTCCATTTTGGCAGTTGTAGCACAGTGTACATAAGTAAATATTCATCTTTTTTAACAATCTCGCACTCACGATTCTCTCCTCCTGCATCACGTTGCCTGTAAAACTGTGAGAGCATAAAATTTTTCGTATTCGTACGTTCCTACTAAAGGAAACCACACAATTCTATTTTGAAACTAAAGTAGCCCTCGGGCATATACGAAGAACCGTGGCAAACGTGGCGTTTAAGCATATCGGTAAGTAGTATACGTGTCTACTTTCGCGAATAAATTCACCTAAAGAAATTCATGAAAACAACAAAACATGCTTGATTGATAGACTTGTCATCATCTGCCATCACATAAATTTTGAGTGACAAAAAATAGTGGAACCTGCACAAAAAAAAAGCTACAGAAGCCTACGAAATTGTGTGAGTTGCGTTTCATGTCTAATCGATCCACATCCGCTATTATTCATGTGCTGATTTGTCTCTTTTCCACTGCATTTTATATTCTCTATCAATCCAAGTCATTATTGAAATTAATTGTGCATCGGGCATTTTCAAACATTATAATAAACCCGTGGTAACAAAATATATTCTCGAGGCAAATGACCCTTTGGTTTGGCGAATGGGCAAAAAACAAATGTAGAGAACAATGGTGAGCAGAGAGCCAGAGGGACAACCAAGCCAATAAATGACATAGAAGTTTAGGGCGTGTTTGGAATAGAGGAATGCAAAACACAGGAATAGGAAAAAACACAGGAACGAGAAAAACGCAGGAATGTGGAAAGTGAGAAAACCACAGGAAACGAAAACAAAGGAATGATTAATTTGAGGTGTTTGGACTGCAGGAATTTTTTGAACGTGCACAATATTCCATGGATAACAAAGTGACCGTTGCAATTAGCCGTTGCACACATGCATCACACCTGCACCTAGCCGGCGAGCACTACACGAGTTGCTACAAGGCGGGAAGGAGAGAGGAAAGGGAGAGAACAGGAGGGAGAAGGCGAACGAAGCGAGCGTTTCCTGAGGTCGGAGTGGAGTTTTTATTTCCTGTGAAATGGGCGTTGTCTGCTCCCTTTCCTCCGGAAAGGAATGCACGTTTCCTTTGTTCCAAACACACACATGTCTTTCCTTTCCTAAGGAACTAATTCCTCCAAAATTCCTACGATCTTCCTTCAATCCAAACACAGCCTTAACTTGTACTACACCTTGTTTGCACCTACGTGTACAATCAATACGCAAAAAAAGAGGACACAACAATAAGTATGCGTATAATCAATTCCCAAAAAAAGAAGATGTCTGCATCCAAACTGGCGGTATCACATTCGAACGCTTTCAATTGCATAGACTTTCTCCACTCCAAACAAATGTATCAGGCCTTAAACAGTGACAGTACGCAGCTTTCAGTTTTTTTAGGTAGCCATCAGGGTTTTTCTTACCGGGGTAGCCAACCGGTAAGTCCGGTAACCGGTCAAAATTTGTCTAAATTCATTTTAATTCAAACTTGAACACCGGTGAACCAAGAAAACCGGACTGGTCCGGTAAGTACGGTTTCCGCGAAAACTTATCCAGTTTCCGTCGGTTTTGTGAACCGTGGTAGCCATCCAGCGGCTTTTCAATCCTTTTCAGTAAGGAATCTCCTTGATAAGTTTATCTCACTCGGATGGGTAGGGCAACAGTTGCACTACACTGCGTTCACCTTACCGTTTAATACTCATCAAAATAAGGTACAATTTGACTCTCTAGACAAGCATTAAATCATGTTCTCCAAGCCATTGGTAAATAAAAGACACATTTTGTGCTAACAACACCTCAGCTCACATCACTTACCGGCCCACTGGTGCCACACCTGCCCAGTTGCAACCGCCGCGTCATTGTCTCGTTCCGCCAGTTTCCGTCCGGGTCGACATGCCCGCAGCAGCCAAACCACGGCACGCTTCCGAGCCAGCCGACGGGAAGCAACTTGCCCCGGCTGATAAACAAGTGCCTCGATAACTTGGATAGTTGGGTGACCACCTGAATCAGAAAATCAAATGTGTAGGGTCGCCCGGCAGCGCTAAACAATTCTGATATTAATCCTCCCCAGATCAAGCGGAAACAATGAACCGGTCCATTCAGCTAAGGGTACATGAAAGGATAGAGTCAAAGAATATACACATTCCATGCCACCTATAGAATTCTAATATTCTCCAAGTCTTCCAGTCACTACCGACGGCAGCTACTATGTTTCCTACCTACTCACCTTGCTAGGTGCATCAGTATGACGGCTTCACTCAGGTTCCAAAAAAATGCCGTCTACGATCTTCCTCAATCTAGTTCACTCTTAACTAAAAGAACAAGCGAAGTCCAAGATTCACATTAGAGTGTCACCATTCTTTATGCAACTTTAGGCAAAAGGATTTCCAGTTGATACAGTGCCAACAGGTATGCTCCTGTAATAACAAACGCTGAATTTCAGAAAATAGCCAGGATAATGGTTTACACTATTAGCAGGCAGCATGCCAGAGTTACTTACCGCAACGGAGAGTTGGGGGCCTGCTCGACAAGGCATGGTAGTCCACCTGAACATGCATGGGTTGTTACAGTCATATCGGATAGTCTTAATATGCAAATAGAACAGTAATCGTTAATAGATGCTGCCCAGGAAAGCATACCATGTGCTGCTGATGGAACATAACCGCAGGGACTACTGGAGAACCATGCTTCAGGTAAAACATCAAGGAAAGCGGGTAAATCTGGATTAGGCAAGGCCTCTTGAAATGAACTCACGTCCATGAACTGCAAAAGGTACATCAGGTACATCACGTAAGAAAATTGGTAGCCAATGCAATCAAGAAAATTGGTTGCGCGCGAACCATGGTAGCCACATCACTGGATGCAAGCTGCAGGTTGGGAGCTGGGATTAAGACCAAGTTTTAAGTGTAGGTCATTATAACTTCCATATTACCCAACAAACAGATAGGATATTATTGAAAAGGGAAAATTGAGTTTCTCATAATAACCCGCACATCTTTCTCCATGAAACCCTTGGAACTAACCGCAACCAGGAAAAGGAAACACACGGGGAGTGGTAAACAAACAGGGGGGCTTTTGCTAAGCGCCGTCCATGGTGGACAGTGACATGGATGCCATGCCATTCCATTCAGCAGTGAAGTTCAGTTTTTACCTCATACATACCACTCTAACATAATATGTGATCCGTTTGAGCAAATTGCAAGAAGAATGACCTACTTGCATCCACCATGCAAGTAGTTATACTTGCCACACACTTTACTCTCTTATATTTATTTCCGTTGTAGGGCAGCCCGGTGCACGTAGCTCCCGCTTGCACATGGTCCGGGAAAGGGTCCGACCACTTATATTTATTTCCGTTATCCAAAAAAATATTACTCTTATATCTATTGCAGAATATTTTGGAATACAGTGCTAGTTGTCGTGTGTTTCATGTATAGCATACCCCAACTTGCTTGGGACTAAAAGGCTTTTCTTTTGTACAGTGACTTCTAAAACTATACAATTCTACCTTTTAGTCCCCGTCACATCGAAATATACTTGTGCATTACTGAGGATACACACAAGTCTCATACTCAAATTGAAATGATACTTCCAGTTGAGATGTTGAATAACGAGTTAAGAGTTGAGATTTGAGAACTTTCTACACTATCAGAACTCCGACAAATATGCTGCCTTTCCAGATGTCGCATGACTTTGTGCTGTTACAAACATATGTCAACGGTGTTCTAGACTGTAATTGAATTGTAGATTATATAATGCGTGGCTTTTACAGCATCATACAATGGTGAGGCAGTTTAGATCTTAAAAGCACATTTTACAATTTACAAGATTTTGACTCGTTAAGGGAGAAAGCAATTTATAGTCAGCGATGAGCATGACAAAAAAAAAAAAGGTCAAAGAAAAATGCAATAATTATTTCAGTGTTACATGCAATGGGAAAATATACTGCAAGGAAGACCGAAGAAATCTCATACCAGATCGGGAGCCTCTGGACCAGCGCCAAAAGGAAGATCAAATGGATTGAATGACACCTGCTCAGCAGAGGTTCCTCCCTTCAAATAAAAGGTAATGTACAAGTGCAAAATAACTTCAGAGACAAATTATATGTAAAAAGTTAAATGGCATAGGAAATAAAAAAAGACATCTCACTTAGGGAACAGGACATACCAGAGGTGGCTCAACAAAGGCAAACGGTGTATCCTGCGATAACCTATCCATGGATACTCTGTTGGAATCATCATCATGAGACTCCTACAGGTAACGAAATAGTTTAGCGGTGGATTACTAATAAACCACACAAAAAGGAAGAAGGAAAAGCTGTACCTTTGAAGCTACAGAGCATGTAAATGGATTGCATGGAATGTTTACAACATTTGTGCCCTCAACACTTTGCGGCAACTCACTAGGTGGATCATGAGCAACAATCCCATTTATATCATCAAATGACTGCCACTGCTGCAAATACACAACCATAAGGAAAAGTATGGAAGTTCTAGAGAATCAGTTAAAACTCACATTCAGCAATCAACATAAAAAATACCATATTAAAAGCCAAAAACTCAATTCACATATTGATGAATTTACATGATTTTCTCACCTGGGAACTAATTATGTCTATTGGTCCTTTAGGCTCTTGTGATTCGGTAGTCAGTAATGAAAGCTCTCCAAGGAAAGTGGATTGGGTACTATCACCAGTGCCATAAGAAACGCTACAAGGCTGAAAAAATAACAAAATGTTCAGATTTTAAACGCAGGATTTGAAGCAGTTCCATACTGGAACCTTGATGCACCCAGCTGGTTTCACACATTTTAAAAATGCATAGATTAAATTTCACATGGAACAAACTGCATTTGTTGCATTCATATGATGACAAAAAGAACTAAGCAATGAACTTGTATAATGCAACAAATATGCTCATCACCTGTGAACTGCTTGTATCAAGAGACTGATTGGTAACTGAAGCATTCTCTTTAGAGACTTGGAACCATGTTGGTTGATCATTTGGCTCAAACGAAAACAAATCACGACTTATGACCTGCTTGTCTTTTCCTGTGGCAGCAAAGGCAGAAAACCCAGTGACTGAAGGTTGTTTTTCTTCAGGTGTATCAAATGTAGCCCACCCAGCATTGACCAATGATGGAGCTGCTGATAAGATTTTATCAGCAGACGGAGTTACCGGAGCCATATTGGCAAAAAGATCAACAGATTGATCAAAGCTGTTGGCAGGATGTTGCTGCATGGCTGTTGGAATAAAGAGATCTTCATTTTCAGCACTTATGGCATCAGAAAAGGCTACAAAACTTGGGGGAGTAGAGTTTGTGGATTTCTGAGTTCCGCGAAGACTATCGTCCTCAAAAATCAAATTAGATAAGCTTGATTTACCCAATTTAACAGAGATTGAATCTACGTTTCCTGCTGATACAATTCTCTGCAAGAGAAACTAAAGATATTAATATTTTATTAGATGTGATAAGAAACTAAAGCTAACAGTTTTTGATAATGACATCTTCACTACCTGGGAATTAGTGAATACATGAGAAGTCTGTACATTTGATTGATCTTGCTGCACAGGTGCGCTGCTATCAAGAAAATTTGGTGATTGTGGGGCCGTTCTAACTGCATCACTCATGCTTGACCCGGAGCAGTTAGAAGTCCTCGATCCACAACTCTCACTGGCAAATCCATCCTCAGACATCCTCTCATGCAGGCTATGAGGACTATAACCAAATAAAGAAATCTTCCCGTCATGCCCTCGATCTGAACCAGGCTTCCTACTCAGAAATGCAGATTGTTTGCCATTGCGTCTTTCTTCGTACTGGTAATCATTAGGTGGGCTCTGAGAAAATGAATGGTACGAGCTCGCCCTTCTATGTTCTTCGTCATGGGCCTTTTGGTTCTGCATAGATTGAATACACTTCAGTATTGCATCAGTGTGCTTTAGGAATAGTTACAAAAAAAGTTTATAATAAAACCTAAATGAACATGAATCACAAATATGCCTTTTCAAATATCCAATGACATCCATGAATACATAAGCATCTTGCTAAAGCATCTGACTGTTAAAATTACAGACTGATGAAGGATTATTTATTCGACGGGAATGAAGAACAATTTTCAACCATACTTCTACAATCCAACTAAATTGACCTGTTTATCTCTTGGAGGTCTTTCAGAGAATCTCCCACCAGTGTACCTTCTCTCCACATACACAGCTTTTATGAATTCCCTTAGACTGGTAAGGTTGCTGCAACAACAGGTTTGGTCAGAGCATGTCTAAAGCAGGCACAGTTAACAGGTACAGCGACTGAATTCTTCTTTACCTGCTATCAGGCAGCCTCGTTTTCTGGGTATCAAAGTCCTTCAAAAATGTTTCCCTGGCTCGCTAAACCAATCAATTCAACAGTTAGCACCTTATAGCCAAAAGGGCATCTCCAATCTGAGCACACAACAACACTACAAACACGGCGGACAGCCTCACCTGGTTCCCACCCTTTTGGAGAGCCTCGACCTCTTGCGTGCTGAACGTCGACATGGAGACAGATTTCACACGGTGCGTGAACTCACGGCTACAAGTGCATCAACGTGTCAGGCTAACAGAAGGCATCAAACATTAAGAATTTGCAAACACACTAGTTATTAGTACTTTATCTACGGGTAACAAGTTACTAGTCATTCAGTCAGTTAATCATGTCAATTCCACGAACTCAAAGCCCCGAATAATGCAACAGAACTCCACCGATGCATTGGATATAATAGGCTTCCCAATTCCACGAACTTCATCAGGGACTGAAAACAAATGCTGCGTGCTGACGAGTGACGGCACATGGAAGGAATCCAGTAACGGGAGAGGGGGGAAGGCAGCACTCACTGGATGCCGCTGCAGGAGATGCAGACGAAGGTCCAGAAGCTCGTGCACACATACTGCGGCCCCTGGATGATTGCCACGGACGAACCCACGCAACACGAAGAGGTGAATAAGTATCAAGCATCGGCACGGTTCACAGTCAGATAGACAGAAGAATGGTGAAAAGTTGGGAACGGCTTACGAGTCCGTTGCAGTTGACGCATCTGCGGTTGGGGGGCAGCTTGAGGAGCCCCCGCACGATCCGCTCGTTCCGCTCCTCCTCCTTCCTGGACCCGGCCGCCATCGCTCCGCCTCGCACTCGCACCCGCGGGCCTCAAACGGCGCCGCTCCGGCCGGATACGACGGAGAAGGGGGCCTCCATTCTCTGCCCGCTCCCCCGAATAGAGTGCGGGACCCGGCCGGCGATCTCGACGCGAGCGCCGCGCGATTTCTGCAAGGACGGGGAGCCGAGCAGAGCAGAGCAGACGCCGGACCGGAGTCGGGAGTGAAACGGGTGCGGTTTTTTTGTAGCGGAAGCGGCGGAAGCGAGGCGCGTGGGAGGGGAGTGGCGTTCTGTCTGTCGCTCTCTTTTGGTGTTGGTTTGTGCCCAGCTGTCCTGTGTTTCGAATTCGGCAAGCGTTGTGTGACGGGGACGGGATGCAAAGCCAGCGTGACCTTGTTACGTTAGTATAGCTGCAACGGCTTTAATTTTTAAATAAGCATGGTGATTATATGCTGCCTAGAATATGTACTGTATCGTTCTTTTTTTTGCCATTAATAAACTACTCCCTCTGTCCCAAAATAGATGTCGCTGTTGACTTTTTTGACTGCTCGTCTTATTCAAATTTTTTGCGTAATTATTATTTATTTTTTACAATTTGTTTTATCATTGAATATATTTTAATCATAACATATTTGTTTTTATATTTAAATAATTTTTTTGAATAAGACGAAGAGTCAAACACGATGTCTAGTGACAATTATTTTGAGACGGAGGGAGTAGTATAGATTGCCCATGATGATTGATGTTTGTTCCGTTGGGTCGTCGCACAAGCAACCAATTCTTACCTTTCTAGATCCCTTTTGCCGTAATTAGGTTTGATTTTAAAAAGCACGTGGAAACTTGTGGACAGTACGGAAAAAGGAAACAGTACCACCACAGGACTGATCGGCATGGACCCATTGTCATATTCCCTCAATAGCCTACGGCAATAGTACGCGGGAACGTTCCACCGTTCGCATCGCGGCAAACACCTCTTCGACGCCAAAGAAGGCAGCTGTAGGAACACAAGAAGCCTGGATCGAGTGGTGTAGCCAAAAGGCCGGCAAACTTTGGTGGTTGAACAGCTATACCAAATTCAGCTAGATCTCTTTCTTCTTGTTAGGTGCACACATGGATGAGCGTTGGCACCGGTTGGGTTTGAAGTTTGATCGATCTGGCACTACAGCCCGGATCAATTCACAACCACCAGTATCAAATGGAAGGTGCAACCGCACATGATCCGGGGGTGTTCGGCGCACAGGGTCTAAACTTTAGAGGGTTTTTTCAACAAATATTGTGATTACAAATAAAGTTTAATTACAAAACTAATTTCAGGACTCCGCTCGAAATCGCGAGACGAATCCAATGAGGGTAATTAAGGCGTGATTAGACGATGGTTACTGTAGCATCACTGTAGCAAAATATAGATTAATTAGGCTCATTAGATTCGTCTCGTGATTTAGAGGGGGGGTCGTGACATAGGTTTTGTCATTAAATTAATAAAAATATGTTTAAATAGTAAGATTCTCTTTGATGTGACGGGTGTTAAAGTTTAGCGGGGTGCGTCGAACGCCCCCCAAATCCATAGATCCATGGGCGTGGTCCTCGATGATGCTACTATTAGATCTCCCAGTTTCTTTCCTTTTTTTGAGCATCTCAGTTTCTCCTCTGCTGTCATGCTGAGCTGTTAAAGTTAGGCCCCAGCGGCCAGCACCTCCCTCATTCGACTCTCTCTCTCTCCTTCCTTTTCCATATTGTTTTGGGTCGGACCAGAAATCTGAAGCCCAAATAGGCTCGCCCTTCCGGGTCTTGGTTCGGCCTTTCAGGGTGTAAACGGGCTGAAGGCCTCCTCTTCTTCTTCAAAAGAGAAACAGAAAGCCCAGTAGGTACTACCCGCACGCAAGCAAGCAAGCAAGCAGCAGCAAAGGCATCGGCATCGCCGCTGTAGGGGCCACGCGTCCCTCCTTCCAGTAGGTACGTGCGACGCGCCGGCGCGTACGTGTCACCACGAACTGTCAACTTACCTGATCCACACGTGTCCACCTCACGGGTGTACGTGTCACGCTCCCATTTCTCGCGGCCGAGTATATTATATGCTTCGCCCTCCTCGCTCAGTTCACTTGTGTGTGACACACAGCGCTTCCAAGCTCATCAGACCACCTCGTCACTGCTAGCTTTTGCACCCATCACCACCACCACCACCACTACCGACCAACTACTCATCGTCATGGCGTCGAGGCAGGACAGGCGTGAGGCGACCGCCGAGGCCAACGCGCGCCGCGCGGCGGACGAGCTCGCCCGGGCGCGGGACGAGCGCGTCGCGCACGCGGAGGCGGACGCCCGCACGGCGGCCGACGAGATCGCGCGCGCCCGCGCCGACCGCGGGGACCTGTCGTCCGGAGCCGCCGACTACAACCGCGGCGGCGGCGGGATCCTGGAGGGCGCGAAGAACTTCATGAGCGCCGTGGGGCGCACGCTGGGCGGCGCGACGGACGCGGCCGGCGACAAGACGGCCCAGACGGCGCACTACACGGCCGACAAGACGGGCGAGACGGCGCACTACACGGCCGACAAGACGGGCGAGACGGCGGAGGCGACGCGGAACAAGCTGGGCGAGTACAAGGACGCCGCCGTGGAGAAGGCGAAGGAGACCAAGGACGCCGTGGCGCAGAAGGCCGGGGAGGCGACGGAGGCCACCAAAAACAAGGTCGGAGAGTACAAGGATGCGGCGGCCGAGAGGACGAGGGAGGCCGCGGACGCCGCGGCCGAGAAGGCGCGGGCGGCCAAGGACACCACCGCGCAGAAGGCGCAGGAGACCAAGGAGGAGACCAAGCAGAAGACGTACGAGACGAAGGAGGCGACCAAGCAGAAGGCCGGCCAGTACGCCGACGCCACCAAGGAGACCGCGCAGGAGGCCCGCGACAGGTCCAGGTCCACCGCGCAGACCGCCGCCGACAAGGCCAGGGACACAGCCGGGGCACACGACGTCGATAGGTATGTCATATGTGCCGGTGCAAAAGCACATCATCGATGCTCAATATTTCTTCGCGTCCGTCTCATTTTGCGCATCAGTCTTGACTAATTATCGTGTGATTTTGAATGGTTGTATATGTCATGCACAGGAGCCAAGGCCCGGGGCTGTTCGGCGCGCTGGGCAACGTGACGGGCGCGATCAAGGACAAGCTGACGATAGGCGGCGGCGGCGGCGGGCAGCAGCTGCACCTGGGCGGCGAGGACGACCGCGCGGTGAAGGAGCGCGCGGCGGAGAGGGCGGCGGAGGTGTACTTCGAGGAGAAGGACAAGCTGATGCGAGAGCGCGCGGGGGAGCAGCGGGTGGACAAGTGCGTCGAGAAGTGCGTCGAGGGGTGCGCCGGCTCCACCTGCGCGCACCGCCACGGCAAGATGTGAAGAGTGAGTGCGGTGGTGGCCCGTGTGCTACGTGCCGCGCCCGCGTCGGGTCTCTCGTGAATGGGCGAAGAATAAATAAACTGCAACTACTATAAGTGCTGCAGTAGTAGTAGAAAGGGCGTCGAACGTGTTTCAGTGGCGCGCTTTTTCCCAAGTTTCTCTAGTAACTTTGTTTTCCTAGTTTCCACTACCCTTGTACGTTGCTCAAAGTAAATGTTTCAAGTCGTTCAGCTTTTGCTTTTTTCCACAAAGGGCTAGAAGGATCTTTACTCTCTTGATGAGGTTGGTACGAAAGTCATCTATGCACAAAAATCCTTACAAGAGTTCTGACTAACATATGGACCCTTAAGCATAATAGAATTATAGAAAGGACATAAAACGAAATGAAATTTACAACCAAGTCCTGACAAGAGCAACACATCGGAGAAGACGAGCAGCTCCATAGCCAAAAAAAACTCCTGATTAGATGCCTCCAAAAACTCCTGATTAGATGCCTCCGACGATGTAGACGACTTGGCGCTGATTAGATGCAGTTGGGAAGAAAGCTTCACTGTGCGAAGTAATGGAGGTCGAAGCCATGGATGTGGAATGTGCAACACCGAACTTGACCAAAGATTGATTCTACCTTCAAATTTAGGGACCAGCAACGAACGGCGGTCAACCCTAGCAAGGGAATAAAAACATCCAACCAGAAATTCAGCCATGGCTTCTCAGATGCGAGCACCATATGACACCTCCTCACCATGAAAAGAACAGCAAAGAACAAGAAGGAGAGGGAGCACCGTTGGAGCAAAGCCAACGGGAAAGCTAAAGGCACACGCCTAAGACTGACTCTAACCGTCTATGCAAAACGATATGCAAACAACATTTGCATCTTCAACAGCGATTGTGCATCACTAATTCATTCTCCAACAGAGTAGGCAGCAGGCGATCTAATTTTGGCTTCGAAGAGAGAGAACATGCAATTTTGCAATCCCTCTCTCCTCAGATGCATCCGTCAGAGGCGTCTGTCAGCGAGCACGCCGACAGTGCGCGAGACGGGACGGAGGCGGTGGGGCGCGAGGAGCTCGAGTCGCAGGGATCTCGACGGTCGGCAAAAGTGCCCCTGCGCGGCCGAGTCGCACGAGCCATCATCGAGGTGAGCACCAGTTCGTCCCCTAGCCTTTTCCTTCCCTCTCCCGAGCTCCATCAGCCATGGCCGCTCCTCCCTCAAATTAACCGCTCACTTAGTCCTTGAGCCAAATCTCCGCCACAAATGGATACGCCATGAAGTGAGGATCCGATTCCCCCAACTCCTGGCCGCTCTCTCTCTCCTTCCCCATGCCGAATTTGAGTTCCAAATTAAGCTCGTCCATGACGAACAGAGGATGAACTCCTCAGTATCTATCCCCATCCCGTTCCTTTGTTGGGAAATAAATCCCACCGCTGTACATAGTGACATGGTGAAGAAGGTGTCCACCAGGCACAAGCAGAGCACGTCGTGGCTGGCGCGGAGAGCCGGGTTGTCGCTCGGGCTCGCGGCGTGGCGCAAGGCGAGCGGGAGGCGCTCGCGCGTGCGTGCAGGGCGCGCGGGGTCGTCGCTCAGACTCGCGGCGGGGGCGAGTGCGGGGGCGTCGCTGGCGCGCGCGGGTACGGGGCAGAGATGGGGGGCACGCGGAGGAGGACGCGAGCGCGGGGATGGAGACTGGGTGTGGCGGAGCGGAGGTGAGGTGGGAGAGAAGACGATGAGAATGAATTGGCTCTCCTTGTTGCAGCTGCTATTGAAGATCAATTGATTAGAACGAAAGGCAACTATTGTTCAGCAATGCAAAAGGGCTTTTGCCCTTCGATTGGCTCTTTTTTGTTGGAGTCAGTCTAATGTTCACCTTACAGTTGCCACCGTTTCAATCGAGTGGGAACAGTAAGTCCGGTTACCGACCAGTAATCACGATAACCAATCAAAACCGATTAAAAACCAAACAAAATTCGTCAAATTTTCAAATTCATTTTAAATTCAAAATCGAAAACTGACATACCGAAGAAACCAAACCGAATCGGTAAAGTCTGTTATCCAGTTACTGTGGATATTTCCATCCACGTTTACACCCATAAGGGAAAACAGGAAGCGCTAGATTAACACCGGCGCCAACAGAAGAGCAAATCGCCAGCCAAGCACGACGGCGGTGGTCGGCTAACCGAAGGAAGCTCCAGTTATTACTAGACTAAGGGCCTTTTTTTGAGCTATTGCTTTTGAGCTTTTGAAAAGCTGATTGTTTGATTTTTAATGTTGATTTTTGTAATATATATTAAGCTTCTCAGCATGCTAAAAGTCAGAAAAGCAGCTCTCATCAAGCTTTTCAGCTTTTAGTTCATTTCATCAAAAATCAGCTTTTCAGCACTTTAAAAGCCAAGTCAGAAATTTACTGTTTATTTCAGCTTTTCAACTAAAAAAGTCAATTGAAAAACTGAAACAAACCGAGAATAATACTATCCTACTAGAACGTAAGGCTGACATGAGAGTGTCCCTCATCCTACTCACCGCCGGAGAGGTTTCGAGAGAGCGCTTCACTACTCAGAGGAGCCTTGTTGTTCTTTTGCTTTTTAAGACCGTGCGGAAACGTTTGTGTGGAACTTCTAGCAAATCTTGGGGTAC
Source organism: Eragrostis nindensis (assembly GCA_012490785.1). NCBI lineage: Eukaryota > Viridiplantae > Streptophyta > Magnoliopsida > Poales > Poaceae > Eragrostis > Eragrostis nindensis. The sequence goes on along the minus strand of JAAXCT010000738.1, from coordinate 217,520 downwards.
TCAACGCCGGAGAGGTTTCGAGAGAGCGCTTCACTACTCAGAGGAACCTTGTTGTTCTTTTGCTTTTTATGACCGTGCGGAAACGTTTGTGTGGAACTTCTAGCAAATCTTGGGGTTGTGTGACGCTGTTTCGTAGCGTACGTGGCCGCGAGCCCTCGTGAGATGGTTGGTGCTCGTTGTGTGGCCGATTGGGTCGGCACGTGCAAAGATCGTACGTACTTATCGTGTGTGACATGCAACTGAGCTCAAAGCCTTCCGCCTCACATCCGTTCGTTCGTCACCTGCGCTCCACCATTTTGGGACTTGTTGGACGGACATTCAGGATTTTCAGCTTCAGCTGCCAGTGTCGACTCGAGAAGCAACATTTTCCCCAAGGGAATCGACTCCTGTGCGAGTCAGGCTTGGCATGTTTGGGTGTCACAATGACGCAAAATCGTGTTGCCTCGGTTCACTTCAGGGCCGAGAATTGCTCAGTTCAGATAGGTCTACAACTCTAGACTCATGAATTTGCACTAACCAGCGTCATCAAATTAAAAGCAGAGTCCCTTACTGATTACTATGTATGGCTCCACAAGGTCCAGCTCCAGAAGTGGGAACAAAAGACAGTTGTTCCTTACTGATTATGTATGGCTCAGTTAATTAATTTGCATTAGCCTGCATCATCAAAATAAGAACATACCGCAAGAAAGGGGTTTTTATGCTTGTTATCGATAAGGGAAATCAATGTGGTCCATATTTCACGCCACATTATGGATTTCCCACTACCAGTTTTCCAATAATGCTTCTGGGTTCAAAATATTCAGATACATGAAGATGAAATTTATTGCTTTATATTTCCTTGAATCAGCAAGTCCCATAAGCTAATTCACGATATGTACAGGGAATCATGGATAAGGCCTCAACCCTCTCAAATCTACAAGACAACATATGCGCACCAAGATAGCCCGAAAAAGTGGGCCAAAGAGGCATTTAGGAAACAAGAAATCGGCACAATAATGTACCACATCAGCATATCAAGATCTCCGCTATCCAGACAACATCTCAGGTTTAATTTACTTGCCCAGCATAGTGTACGATGGCAGGTCCTTCACAGCCAGTACATCCTCCAAAACTAATTCGCGCTCCAACTGAGTTCTTGTAGATTTCAAGACCTCCTGGTATAACAAAAAGCAAAAAAGGTACGAATGTGACTATCTGAAAGGTTCCTACAAAAAAAAGGTCAATTTACTGAACAGACCAAAGGCTTACATTGAATTCCATATAAGAGGCACGTTTCACGAGCCACTGAGCATCAAGCAGCCGAAAGGCCACACAGTATAGGTGATCAAACGCATTCTCATCTTGTCCAAGCAGTTCAAGGAAACGAATTCCAGACTTTGAAGATGGAACAGCTGCACAAATCAGATACCATAAAGTTAGGAAATAGGAAGTCTGCCATTTTAGTGAAGGATTTGACAATCGAATATTACTTGACTGTAGATCCAACATCTGGATCAACATGAATGAAACGTTGATACCAGCAACAGCAAAAGGGTACTCCCAATGGGATCTCTGCCCTTGCACTTTGTTCAGAAGCATCTGAAACGAATTCTGCACCGAAATATATGTACTTAATGAATGATAAAAAGATCAAGCAAACCAGAAGACAGCAGCATGTTTTAGTTTTACATTAGATACTTACAGGGTAGTTCCTAGCAAAAAAGATGAGGTTCTCCAACGATACGAGTCCACCACCTCTGCATGGATGTGGTCAATATTAGATAGTTTGTTCAATGGAGCAACTACAACCAAAAAGGAAAAAACACTCGCATGTGATGCTCAAACTATTAATAGAAGACCTGAAATCAGTAGCTGGATCAGTGCCTTGCCAACCCATCTCTTTCCATAATTCTGATTTAAGAGGAGGAATCTCACGAGTGGGGTAAGCTAAACGCCATAATTGTCTTAAGGCATCCTAATAACAATACAGATCAGTTACTTTGCTCGAATGAGATGACAACAAGGAGAAAAAACAATCCAAATAGGTTATACACATACTTGATGTTCAATACGGGACCCATCAAAAGGGATCTGCAATCTGCGTTTCAAATTATTCAGCCTTTCTTCCTGGAAATAAAGGTTCAGTACTAACCAATTATTGTAAAACTATTGCATACTTTTCGCCTATCCATTACCTGCAAAGGGCTAAGATACACTGGACTGTTTTGGTTATCCGAAGTGAAGGGAAATAATCTGCCAAAAATTGATCCTGAGCCTGCAATAATACTTGCTGCAAAGAGAACATAAAAATGTATATCAGTGCTTTTTAATTAAGGCTCACAGACTCACAGTTCAAGATAGAATACTAACATAATACAGCAATATCAGATAGGAACATGAGAAAGATAGTCGCCCTACATTGTTCAGGTTACGAATTCTAATACGAACTGAACATTTCTAAATGAATGCATAGTTTTTTATGATTTCTGAATCAGTTATCTAAGTAATGACTCGGACATGGACTTCAAAAAAATCAAAATTATGGGAAAAGTAATGTTTCTGAGTAGGTTATCCAATAAAAGGGAAAAGAAGAGAATGTCCCGCAATACCTTTTTAAATGATGGTAATAGGACATAATGAGAGGCAGACTATAGCGCTACGAGCAGCAGCATCCAGTTTCTATACCAGCAACTGATCTAGTAAGTCCTCAATTTCAAAGCACAAAAACAGAATGAAACTTGTGCACACTAACTCAGACAGTGGCACTTTGACAGTAACCAGTGCTCTTGTGATAGGGTTTCAAATGCAAGACAAGAAAGTTAGTTCTTTTGGGGAGCAGGTTGATCCAAATGTCACATGATGGTTTGGATTTTAGGCCAGAGAACCAGTACTGATAATTTGATTCCAAAAGGAACAGCCGATCCCCAATGACTAAGAAAGAGCGTTGTCAGCTTGTTTGAATCAGCAAATACATAGTGAATATGTGAACAAAGGGTGTATTGGCCCAGAGTGTCAAGTCTAACATATGGTATGTATAGGTTGCTAAATATCTAACAAGATTACTATCTGAAATTATATGCGGTAAGGACTAAGGAGGACAACAGGATTAATCTATGACTCCCATCACAAAATTCGGAAACTGAAAAGGATGATAACAGTCCACTACTGTCAAAAGGGCTAAAATAGACATTACCTAACCACTGCGCCCATTGTGCAATTAAATTTGAGAAAAGAAATGACCAGTGCAGTTGTTCCTTCTTTCTGTCATCATCCCACAAGTCCTGCCTTCTTGGATCATACACCTATTAAGAGGCCCGGAAATTTGTTAATACAATTGCAAAAGATATAGAATTCTGCATTGGCCTATGACATTAAAAGAAAGGCTTGATGAAATTGTAAACAGAAAGGCAAACCTCTGATCCACTCCCTAGCAAAGGTTCATCAAGGGAATCAAAACCAGATACGTCGACATGCTCATTTTTCCGTCCATCAACGTCACCATGATGGAGCCGCCGCCTCAGATTGCTAGTTGACATGGAGTTGCACTACCAACACAAATTTAACAATCTGTGGTAGGAGGGGAAAAGGATAGATGAAAATCAACATCTGTCGAATAAAGCGTAGAAGTGCAGCTTCTAGCATACAATCCAAGACTTCAATACTTCATCATGCATTTGCGTGCACCTCTTAAACCATAAGCTTCACAGTTTGCAAAACTGTAATGTACTAACATTGCAAAGAACAATCTAAAATGCGGTTTGTACTAAACAGTACATGATATCAAAACTATAGGTACCAAAGCCTCGGAAGTTTCTGACTTTCCGAGTTCATTATTTTCTAGGAGTTTCAAAGAACCCTCAAGTGCTCAAAATATTAGGAAAATTTGAACACTATGGTTCAGGCTAAGCTTGAACAGTCCTAGAAAATCCCCAAAAACCGACGCCATGACCCAACTAGTTAGCCACCAGATTTTCAATTCCACAATGCTGCAACCCCACCAAGTTGCTTCCCCTAACTTCAAAACCCTAGACCGCTATGCATCTGATTGACCTAACGACGCATGCAAACCTCGAGCCTCCAACTCTACCGGAGCAATCAAAACGGAGAAAAAAGAAACTTCGCACGGTTTAGAGAAGCATCGCATCAAACTCACCGAGGACGGAGGCGCGGAGGAGAGGGCGACGCGGCTAAGCTTCCCTGCGCTGGGGGAATTCGGTGCGTGCGGAGAGAGACGACTTTGGGGTGGAGTTCGGAGGGCGATTCGGCCTCGATGCTTTAAAAGCGAGGAGAAGAAAAAAAAATTGTAGGGGAGGCGGAGTCACAGACGGACAGGGGAGAGGAAGCTTGCGGAGAAGAGACTTCGGGGCAAAGGCACTGTTGTTGGGTTGACGACCCTTTTTTTTTTTTGAGCCAGTGTTGGGTTGACCACTGACTTCGATGCAAAGGCACTATGGTTGGTACGGTACGGCGGCCGTCATACAGCCGAAATTATGGGCTGCAAGCAGTTGTGTGGGCCTTGGGCCAGTTTTCTTGGGCTCTAGTCTGCGTGGAAAGAACGAGCCACGAGCCCAGACGCGCCGCGCACGGCTTCTTCGCCATCGTCTCTCTCTTTTCTCCGAGTCCGACACCGTTCCTGTAGTGTTGGCGCTCCGTTTCTCAATCGGATTAAACGCAATTCGAAACCGTGACGGAAACAGATTCGCGTCCATCTCCTCGCTAATAGCGAGTGAACGCCCGGAGGTAAGCCGCGTTCATTCGTGGAGTTGCACGTCCGTGGCGTTCCCACCGTCCGTCTCGCCAGCCGCCTCCATCTTGCCAGTACTTTCTTCCCCTGCTCGTCGACGACCAAAGTCCGGGCAAAAACAAAAAATGCAACTTATGGGCCGGGTGTCGTGTTGTCGGCTGGTAATGGGCCGAAATGAGTGTTAGTCATGATCACATTCAAGCAACTCGATTTCTGAGGTCGACCGCTGAGCGTTTGGTAATGGACCAAAGCTTTTTTGTTGCGATGGTGGTCACAAACAGGTAGCGGACCGTTTGATGGTTGCACAGCTACACAGCTACAAGAGTTGTTCTCTCTCTCTCTCTCTCTCTCTCTCTCTCTCTCTCTCTCTCTCTCTCTCTCTCTCTCTCTCTCTCTCTCTCTTCAAGGGATGTGTACCATCAGGAATGGAGATTTTCTTACCCTGTAATAATGAAAGTTTTATGCATAACGGTCGAACTATTAATACACATTCCCGTACGTCACCCTCATAAAATTTTATGAGTCTTTATCTAGTGTACCAGCACCACTTAACTTTAATTTGTGCGAGTGCGACTGGTACAACGTTGGAACTTGAAGTCTCGACCTTGACCTCGGACTCTTAGCATCGATCGAAGTCTTTAAGCAAGTTGCCAAGTAGTAAAAGCAGCTAGCCACTTGCAGCACATACACACAAAGTTTTTCTTTTCTTTTTTTTTGGCAAAGGATACACACAAATTATTTCAAGCACAAACACTTTTCTTCCTAGTCTTTGGGGGCGTTTGGATACCCCTCTATTTCACCCTCTAAACTTCTACCCTCTAAAGTAAAAAAGAATCTTACTATTTAGGGGTACTAAATAAAATTTAATTGCAAAACCTTTCTGCAGACGGGCGTTATTTTTCGAGACGAATCTAACGAGCCAAAGAAATCAATGTTTTGACACAGTGATGCTACAGTAACCATCGTCTAATCGCGGCTTAATTACCCTCATTACGTTCGTCTCGCGAAATAGAGGGGGGGTCCTGGACTTAGTTTTGTCATTTGACTTTGTTTAGTACACATAAATCGTGCCGGAAGTATTGATGTGACATCTACAGTAATAATCGCGCCCTATTATTCTCATCCGAACGGGGCCTTTGCCTCTTTTGGAGGATTATAACGAAGCGATATCAGAGCGTGACATGGCTTGTTTACAGGCCAGCAACAAAATATAGAGTACACAACTCCATCCCATTTTTTAAAAAATAACATTACCTAGTTCATTTTTCAACTGGCCAGCATTATATATATAAAAAAAATCCGGATGGAGTATACAACTAGTGGCCATATAACTTTCATGGTAGAGCGCTGGAGTCGGAGAATATATGAGTTACCACACAAGTTCCAACTTGCATGACCAATGCACATCAAGTATATTCTGTCTGGCACATATAACTTCAATTGTTATAACCCTCTAAGTACGTATCTCAAAGTAGTCTCAAAAGCAGTTCCGTTAAGTACTCCGTTAAGCATCGTATTAGTACTGGGCCCGTTGAGACACCGTGCGCTGACCATACTAGGAAAAAAAAAAAACGAAACAAACAGATAAAGTCATGTTGCCGGTACTATAAAGAAAACCAGACATTATTATCCAAAAAATAATCCGAAACCTTTATGCTTTGCTGGTGAATGGAATTAAGCTTTTTGCGAATGCCCATCAATCATAAAATTGTGGTGCTCACCAAAAGCCCTGCCGCAAGGTCACTAATAAGTTCCGAATTGGTAAAAGCGGGGATCCATAGGACTGCCCTATGTGCTGCTTGTGAAGATTTAGAAAGTCCGATGCATAAATTATTAGCCTAGTTTTAATCATTTGCGCATAACCGTGCGGGATTATCTTGGCCACTCAAGAGAGAAAAGGAAAGTCACCCGCGTGAGCTATCATCAGTATTTTAGGAGGACTAATCTAGCTAGTTCTATGTTTTTAGCGGTACATATCTCCATATTTACTGCTACTGCATATTTTGAGACAGTGAGGTTTTCGGTGCTCCTTTAATCTCTCGACGCTGAAAAACATTTCATGCAAGACCTCCTAGTGCAAACTGCAAACCTCAAGTTTCAGTTCAAGATTTGAAGCTTTCACCTGTATCTTGCTATTAGGATGATGTCCCTTACACATTTGGCATATTGGGTTGATGAGTGCTAACTGTAGATATAGTGCCGGGACAATAGAATCCAGGATGAGAGGGCAGAGTTGAGGCCGGGAAAGCATACAAAGAAATTAGGGTTTATGGATAAGCAAGCACGAAGGAAAGTCATTACTGTGCCACCGCACAATCACATCTTAGAGTAACTTGGCATAGTTATGTGTGGCGGCAGTCCAAACCGAAGAGCCCCAAATTGCACAAACCTTTACTACAACGTTTAATACCAAATGCGCAAAAACATTCCATCATTACTCCAGCATTAAGATTCCATCATTATTTCACCCAAATTACTGCAAGATTCGTATCAGTACAAGGGAGTGTGATGTGGCCTCTCTGTCTGTGTCCTGTGTGCTCTCTGTCTGTGTCCTGTGTCCTCCTGCAGACGTCGCAGCAGCACCACCCAGCACGAATGTATTAAGGTCCCGTTCGGTTCACCCTCTAAAACACCCTCTAAAGTTTATACCTCTCTAAAGTAAAAAGAATCTTACTATTTAGGGGTATTAAATAAAATTTAATTACAAAATCTTTCTGCAGACGGGCGTTATTTTTCGAGACGAATCTAACGAGCCTAATTAATCAATGTTTTGACACAGTGATGCTACAGTAACCATCGTCTAATCGCCGCTTAATTACCCTCCTTACGTTCGTCTCGCGAAATAGATGAGGGGTCCTGGACTTAGTTTTATAATTTGACTTTGTTTAGTACACATAAATCGTGCCGGCATCTTTGATGTGACTGCTACAGCACCCTCTAAAGTGATCCGAACGGGACGTAATTCGCTGAGCAAAGCAGGGCAGGGAAAAAAAGCCATGAAGCATGGCCTCGCCCTGCTGAAAAGGCAGCCCCTCTTTTCAGATTTCACCCTGCTCACTCGCTCTCTCTCTCTCCTCGCCACTGTTTACCCACCTCACCCTTTTTGGATTCTTCTTCCCAGGCATCACCTGTCTGCCCCCATTGGCCCAAGCCCGCCTCCCCCTTTGTGGAGTCCTAAATTCTTGCCCCCCCTCTGCTTCTTCTACCTGCCTCTCCAACTTGGGAAACCTCCCCTCCTCCCTACGAGTAACAAGCAGCAGCAGCAGCCGCGCCCACAACGTCTCTTGCTTCACCCTCCTGGCTTCCTGTAAGCAGTGCCCTCTCCGTAACTCCAGTTCTTGTTTTCACGAAATCTTGCGATGATGACAGGTGTCTCTTGCGGGTTTGTTTTGTTGATCGACTTGTGTGTGTCTCTTGTGTGCATTTGATGCAGGGATTCGTGCGGTGGGGTGATCGCGCGCGCGGGCGGTCGCTGGTGAGTGAATGGGCGCCCAGGCAATGTCGTCCCACGGCAGCGGGGCGGGGGCCCTGTCGCGGCAGGGCTCCGTGTGCAGCCTGACGTTCGGCGAGGTGGACGGGCAGCTGCACGGCGTGAACCTGGACGAGCTCCTCCGCGCGGCGACGACGGCGGCGGGCGGCGGCAAGAGGACGGCGGACGAGGTGTGGCGGGACATCCAGGGCGGCTGCCCGCGGGCCCAGTCGATGACGCTCGAGGACTTCCTCTGCCGGGCCGCCGCCGACGCCGGCGACCGCGGCTGGGCGCACCAGCACCAGCAGCTGGCTCCGGACCCGCGGCTGGGCCTGGGCCACCACCACCCGGCCGTGGGGCGGCCCGTGCCGCGGCCGCTGGGCGTGGGCGCCGGCCCGGTGCTGGACGCGCTGCTGTACCACGACGGGCACGACAAGGCCGGGCTGAAGCGGGCCGCGGCGGCGGAGGACGGCGGCAGCGCGGGGGAGAGGACGAACGAGCGGCGCAAGAAGCGGATGATCAAGAACCGGGAGTCGGCGGCGAGGTCCCGCGCGCGGAAGCAGGTGTGTTGGGTTCCTCGCCCTTCTTTCTCGGCGCTTTGCCACCTACGTAGTACTACAACGCCCCAGCCCAGCGCATTCGAACAGTGATTGATTGAGCTCGCGGATTCGATGGAACAAACGCAGGCGTACACCAACGAGCTGGAGAACAAGATCGCGCAGCTGGAGGAGGAGAACAAGCGGCTCCGGAGTCACAAGGTACGGCACGAAAATCCTTGTCTGTACCTTCTCTATGTCCATCACCATCGCTGTAGGCCAGTATAGCAGCACGGAAGAGCTGATTAGCATACAAACGTGCTTATTAATACACGCCAGTGCAAATGCAGTCTTTGTTAGCGGTCCATGCTCCGTTCAAGCCTTGCACGACGACGCCTCGTGTCAACTTCAGAGTTTCTTTCATTTCGACTGAACCACAAGGCTAACAGGGGGTGTGGAGTTTGAAGTTTCTTGTTCGTTTCGGTTTACACTTGTGGAGTGCGTTACAAAACTGCGATATCACGACAAGAAAACCCTATTCTCCTCCATGGTAACGACTAACGAGCCACCGTTCATGGCCCAAAACGAACAAGAATACTGTAGCTTGGGTATGTTTAGTGACGAGATATCGCATCGGGCCAATCATCGGGCGTGCAATTGCTACTACTAGTACGCTTCTGAAACACGCTCAACTCTCTCCTTTTGAGCCGTTGCCTAGGGGGCCTATGTGAGGAGACGAGGTACACATTTTTCCGCTGTCTATGCGCGATTGGCTCTGCCATGCTCCGGAGTGGTTACATGAGAGGATGTCTGGTGGATGGTGACGATTCCATGTCCGGTCATGTCAGATACCAGTATGCCACTCCTAGTCTGAGATATTCTCTGTCAAAAAAGAACCATTTTCTTTGTACGACAATTTTCTTTGCTTACGTAAACCTCATTTTTTAAGCGAAACCCATTTTTTCTTTTTTGCCCTCGCGCGGTGAAACTGTTGTTGACAAAATGCTGCATCTGTCAGGAATGAGAATTCTGATGGACTGATCAAGCGTTCCCTAATCCTATCCGACTTCCAGCATCACATTGTTTTCTTTATGTACTCATTGGACATGGATGCCGAATGTGTGCTCATTGGACAGACATCGCTCTAGATTATGATGCTTAATGTGTGCTCATTGGACCGACATCACTCTTGATTACATCGTGGATGATCAACCACTCCTACCCCTTCCTGTTACAGCACAGTTTTCGTAAGCAACAGCCAACGCCTGATGTGTTCTCTCATTGGACATACTAAAGATAGGATTCTTTAGTCTAATCTTACTCTTAGGATGAATTAGATTAGACACTTGGAGAAGTTCATTGCATTGTCTGACAGCTCAACTGACCCAATAACCTGCGCTTAGCATATTTATTAACGTTACACTCCCTGTCAACTAGTAATATTTTTTGGGCCACCTCAATCATCTTGATGTGAAAATTTTAATACCATCCATGATGCAAAAATCTGCACATCTTTCTCGAGTCGTGTTTTAATTTTTTCATCTGGTTTTTTATATTGGTCCCGTGCTCCTTTCTATGCTCCATGTCATGAAATCTGAAGACAGTATGTATAACTATGCAAGTGACAACCTCTCCGAAAGGTGAGATCTATGTCCTTGTCTGCACTTTGGGTGTGTGACCCTGACTTCATTGTCTTGTAAACTCATAAGAAATCCAAAGATTCATTGATACATAACTTTGTTGTCAGTATCCTGTTCTAACAATGCACAAGAAAAGGTGTGATCTAGAAATGAAATGCTAACCATTTTTAGCAGCCGCTGCCTTTAGCTAAGTGACTTTCAGGAGCACGCTTCACAGAAACTTGAGAATATCCACATCTTGCAAGGCAGTATAATTATGGGATCGTTTATCCACTTGCGTGTGTTTAAGAGCCGAAGAATTGTATTCTTTTTCACTTCTCACAGAACGCCAGCAGACATTTGCCTTTTGAAATCTGAGAATTTCATTATTCATAGTTTGATGTCCTATATAATATGATTGGTTCAATGGAACCGATGCGATAATTGTTTTGTGTTTGCATTGCTGCAGGCAGTGGAGCCAGTAGTGCAATATGTGCCGCAGCTCGAGCTAAAGAATCAGCTTCGGCGGACCAACTCGGCCAAGTTCTGATCATGTTAATAGTAGTAGTGACTTGTCCTGGCATTAGGGCGGTTCAAGCTGACTGCCGTGTTGAAAAAACTAAGCTAGGATGTAAGAACAATTATGTGCAACCTACAGCTTGCAATATGGTTTGGACATCGTTGCGAAAGCATTGTACTCCTACCTTGTAGTTCCTTGCTGCCGGTTGCATTGATTTCAGAAACCTGTGATTGCAAGAGTGTTACAGTCAAGCTGTAGTGCCGTATGATTTCCAAATGGAAACATGTGACATTCCTCTTTCTTTCAGCTGGTTCTAGCATCCTAATTCTATCCCAACTCTATTTTATTCCTCAGTAAAAGTAAATCAAGCAAAAAAATTTCAGGAGGTCATGGTTTCAACATGTTGGAGAAAAAAAAAAGAAATTTCATTTAAACTGAAGCATGATTGTACACCAGTCTGTTCTATATTTATAAACAACTATAGGTTAACAGAATCTCTCACTGGTACCCCTTAACTGCTGTCAGTGTCCTCTTCTTCAGGAAGTATCAGTCGGAGGTCCTCGTTGTCTCTGTAGACTTGTACCAAAGCTGCAGCTTTGTATGCAAGGAAACCCATCATCCCTGGAACAAGCTGCATAAAGAGGAGTCATTAACGATTTGTTCAGGGAAGAGCACATTCGAGATAAGAAATGCAACACTGGATTCATGATAGAATCAAATGCTTATATGACTGTCACAGTTAACAGGGGGGTATTGAAAAATGTGAGCATCAGAAGGTATTGAAATATGACTGTCACAGTTAGAGTTGTGCTCTTACCTCAAAACTGAAAATGTTGTTCTGGAAGTGATCTGATAAAGCTGACAATCCAAAAATCATAGCAGGAATCACAAGCCTTGGGGATGAAAGGGCGACTGAGGTGCCACCCAAGGTCTTCTCTATTGTATTCTTCAAATCTTCACTCGTAATGCCAATTCTAGCATTTACATAAGAATTAATGAACAATTATTCAAACTATCAAAGTTAGAGGAATAGGGTAATGGAGTACAGCCTGAAGCCAACAACATCGTCAAACCTACTTCTTTTTAGCTTTCTTCTTCAGAAAAATTTCTGGAACATCTCCCTTTGACAGGTTGTCTGCGTGCCGGTACAAAAGTTGAAGATACAAACAACTGTCCAACATAAAAATGGCTTCAGAATAGTTGAAATACATGTTCAGACTATCACAAGCAGCAGGGTTATGTTAAAAACTACAGGAAGATTTTACTTAGCTTACCTGCAAGCAACTCCAAAAGCATAGCTGACAGCAGCCTGTTCAAGAAGAGATTAAATATTCAATTACGATGTAGCCATTTAGGATCGTTTAAATCTCTCTGTTCATTGACTACATATGACATCTATGTGAAGGAATAGCCAATGATCTTAGCTTGGTGAGTGGATGGTCACTAAATGCTGAAACCATCCATCAAGTCGTTTCATGGCTAGGACAAATATAGTTCCTAATATTCCGATGATGATCATACATTTCAAAACCAACATGTACCTCAAAGGAAAAGACCAGGAGACAGTACAAACTGCACGCTGCTCCAATTCCTGTGGTCAAGAGCAGCAGTTCATCCTTGAGCTGCAAGAAAATCAAAGGGCATCACTAGATGAACCTGTAATTTACTTTTATCAGAAACGGAAATTTGAAAAGTGGGACCGAAACATACTGCTTCATATTTCAGAAGGTTTAGTTCCTTCCTTTTTTCGCTCTCATTCTGCCTCTCCTGTAATCGTTTGCAACAACATTCACATTTCATTGTCACTATCACTATTTCTGCAACAACATTATGACAGTCTAACATAATGAACAATAATGCCCAAACAACTTGACGACAGACCTTAGCAGAGAGCCTCTTGGTGACAGGCAGGTCGCTCTCCCCGGATATCCAGTCTCTGGTAGCTGCTAGTCTCAACACTCCCTCACCCATAGCATCTTCCCCAACCTGCATTGCAGAGGTCCATCAGTTTTTCCTTGCAAAGGTAGAGGCACCAAAGGCAGAAAGATTTTGCAGAACTTACATCTTCAGTCTGCGCCACATTCGCAGCATTTTGTAGATCCTCGGCCGCCTCTAGGGAATCAACATTTGCACCATTCCTCCTCCAAACCATGTCAGAGATTTTCGTGACGAAATCGCCGTGCAGCTGCCTCTCTTCATGGAACATGCGCAGGACCTCCTCCCCGATGCTGTCCTCAGCTGTAAATCAGCAACAGCAGAAGCTCCATGATCAATACCAACCAAGGGAACCTCCAATTCACACGGTGGAAACCCCTCGGTTGAAGGGCTCGCCCAGCGCATGGAGGAAACTGAGGAGCAGGAGCGGATGGGTGGTGCCTACCTGGGGCTTGGAGAGAAGAGTAGCGGAGAGCAGAGGCGCGCGGGGTAGACCTGCGGGGGAGCGCAGGGCCGAGGGGATGCAGCGAGCCGCGCGCGGCGAGGTCGCAGCAGCGGAGGCCGGTGAGCCCCATGGCCATGGCGGTTGCAGTGGGCGCCGGAGAAAGCGGCAGAGAGCGCTGAGGCCGTCCTCTCCGCCACAATCCAAAAATCTGCGAGTCATCACAAAACTGCAGAAATATCTCGGACCCCGTCTGGCCAGGCCTAGCCCCACCCCAGTCCATCATCTCCCGGCCCAGATGACCCAAAGACTCGAAACTCCTCAGCAAGGTAGAAAGAATGACATGAATACTCGATGACTGAAAATGTTGTACGGGTTGATGAACTCCATTTCATTCAAAATCGAGGAATGCAATTTTCAATGGGTTTATGAAGTCTATTTGATTCCGACTCGAGGAATGTAATTGTCAATAGGTTTATGGCCTCTATTTTAACAAACTGCATGCATATGTATCCACATCCATTGTACGGACCAGTCGTTTCATTCATAGATGCAATGGCCAGCGAGAAGCATCATGGACACAGAAGCAAGCATCATACATTATTGAAGTCAACCAGTTAACCGCAGCATCAATCAAGAGTACAGCGAGTCTAGCACAAGTCTCCAGTTCATATAAATCCCAGAATGATGGTCCCAGTAATTCCACAAGTATAGCACGGGTACAGCGAGCTAACTTTTACGGAAATTACATGAATTATTCGAAGCGATGCTAGTGAAACCTTGCCACTTTGACTGATGAGCTCCTTAGCCCGGGGGCCAGTTCATTTGCCTGCCACCCAGGAGATGTACATGGATGTGGTAAACAGATTGGCCTGCAAATAAATACATGTCAGTTGTTTGATAGGGAAAGTGATCAAGCATGTGTGCCAAGAGGAGTTTAGTTACACATACATCCATTAGGGCCATCATTGATGACAATACGGTAGCCAGCGTCAAGTCCTTCCTGCTTTGCAACGACTTTTGCAACATATAGGAGATAACCAAGTATCTCTACATGCCTCTCTTCTGCCTGGGAAGATGGAAAGGATGAAATTGTTGATTATTTTTTCAATTTTGAAAATGGTATATAAGTTGGTCTAAATTTGTGGAACGCATGAGTGTATAATTGATGAAATGTTAACTCTACCTTTGAAAGGCCAGTTAACCCATCCTTGATTTTGGGAATGATTACAATGTGTGTAGGGGCTTGAGGGTTTATGTCTCTGAAAGCCAACACCTGGAACCAAAACATCAGTCATCACAAACTAATAATTTACCAAATGCAGTAAACAGAACACAAGAAATCAGGCTGAAGATCTAGGCATTCATAAAGGAAAATACAGCAGCATTTGACTGACCACCCAGTTTAATTAGAACCTTGCATTTAGTAATCAGTCATTAAAAATAAACCTCTAATTTTATGCTAAAATAAGATCCAACCATACAGGGCAATGAGTCATCCATGTGCAGCACAACATGCATTGTTAGCACAAAAACAATGCAACAAAACCTCATTGCTTACTCTAATTTCAATGAACATATTATATATATATATATAAGTGAAGCGCCTACACAAAAAGAATATAGCACCTTTCTCGCATAACATGATTTCTACTTTGAAATAGTAATTAAAACTTTAAATTTAATAATGTCAGAAACAGCTGGAAAAATTGAGCCGCGAAATTGAGTAGTAGTTATGTTCTGAAGCAGCAAGCACCACTCAGTTGATTACCGTTCGAGTTTGTGACATAACAGACTTACCGGCAGAGTAAATACAAAGTATGGACATCCACAATATTTTCACAATAGTTGAAAGCTACGTTACCCCGATACGGCCAGAACACAACGTATCCGTGTCCGAAACGCTGACGGACACGGATACGCGGCCAATACGTCGCGGATACGTATCCGGCAAGTATCCAGAAAATGAATAAAAAACGAATTTCGGACACGCGCTTGAGACGTCTTGGGCCAATATTCGATACGGCCCAGTCGGCCCATAGCTACG
This sequence comes from Eragrostis nindensis, assembly GCA_012490785.1. Classification (NCBI taxonomy): domain Eukaryota; kingdom Viridiplantae; phylum Streptophyta; class Magnoliopsida; order Poales; family Poaceae; genus Eragrostis; species Eragrostis nindensis. The sequence continues at coordinate 202,229 of JAAXCT010000738.1, read as the reverse complement.
CCCACATGTACGTAACCTATTAGTCTCTGCACGCGCGGCTTCGTCGCTTCGATTCTGGACGCCGCCGCCGTCGCCCACCGAGGCGACGCTCGATAGCCACTCGACGACGCGCACGGCTAGGACGGCTGGCCGGCGGCGGCGCCCGACGGCAGATGCTTGACGACGCCCAATCACCTGATGACAACGGCTGCCAGCTTTCCTGACGAACTGATGGCTCTCGGGTCAGTCTTCCTGGGCAATCTGCATCGAGTCCCATGGCAAACACTCGCTCCATCTTTGATCTCAGGGCACGACTATGGGATTATGTGACGATTTGGAGAAGGCTGTGACAGGAGGACGCAATGTCCAATGGCGATGCAGCTTCTGTCCTCACAAGCTATACCTAAGTGGAAGCTCATTTGCTGCAGATCAAGGGTAACGGGGAATTATTAATATTAGTTGCTTGCCGCCTTACTATTTATCTCTTTTTATGAATCATTGGTTTACAATTTCTTAAATTCGAGACTATTTTGTTATTGTTCTGCAATAGAACTTTAAATATATAGAACCTAGATTGAGTTATTTGAAAAATTTGCGAAACGTATCCGTATCGGTTTTTCTTGGCAAATGACGTATCGGCGTATCCGTATCGGTCCGATACTGATACACGTATCCGTATCGGTGCTGCATAGGTTGAAAGCAAAGCTCTCAATAGTCAGCATTGCAAACATCAGAAGCTCATCAGCAGATTAATATTCCATAATAGTGCGGGTGGTGGGCAAAGCAGTTATCGTTTAATCGTCCACGATATATTCAACCTAAACGAATATAATGCAAAGCAATATTATACCTTCTCATCCTCATAAACCACAGTAGACGGTATTTCCTTCTTAATGATCTTGTCAAATCTGCAGGTCCAAAAGAGATTAGCACAATGTGCATGATGCAAATCCTTGAAGTATTTTTTTACATATTCCTAATTCTTATTTCTTAAGCAAAAGCTCATCAGTTCAACAGCTCAATCTTGCTAAACAACTGGCTCGGATGATTCGAAGCACAACATCTCATTATTCATTAAACTCATCATTTTCATTTTCGCGCTTTCTTGGTTCTTATGGATGAGCTAGCCAGTTCAGCAGATCAAGCTTCCAGCAAATAAACAAGTGACTTAAAATGATTCGAAGCACCACCTACAACCATAACAGGCACTAACACCATGGATCCCCAAACTTAAAATTTACTCGATAATGAAAAAATCAATAGCTAGCCCCTCATTTGAAGTGCTTAAACCAACAGTCTCCACCAACTGACAGATCAAGCAGGTGCCACCGCCGAGTACAAGGGCATCTACGAATTAGTGAGACCTAGGAACTGGTAAAAGCAGAGGAGGAGGGCTGTGGCTCACATGGTGGGTCTGTCGTTGGGCACGGCGGCGAGCGCCGCCTCCTTCTCCGACGCCATGGCGAGGAATCGATCGCCCCTTCCGAGCACCAAGTGGTCGCCGCCAGATGAGGGTTCCAGTTCCGCGGATAATACACCCGAAAGGCCCTGAAGAAACCCTCGCTTTCTCCGTCAATTTACTATTTTACCCTACCATATCTGTCATGGATTGCGTTGCGTACGGGAGCCAGCTCTGGGCATTTTAGTCCTTTTCAGGACAAATTCACCTAACACCTGAGCGTAACATCGGATGCGCTATGCAGTGCAGGAAGCGGGCTCTCCTAACCTGTGTTCGCAGTTTTTTTTTTTTTTGATAGGACCTGTGTTCGCAGTTGATTAACCGAAAATCGTACGTGATCGTATACGCGCATGCTCTCGTGATATTTCTACTGTCCTCCTGATACTGAGGGATAAAACCATAAGTTTCAGGTACGCAAAGAGTGAACAGGGAACCGAAATAAGACTTGAAAGATCAATAGTAGATGCAATTTGACCAGCACCATGGCAACCTAGCCCACATGTCCAAGTTTGCATCATGAACATTCAGTTTACCAAGTTATTTTTTTTTATCATAGTTTACCGAGTATTAGAAAGGCTAGTGTGTTGCAACACTGGTCATCAGTCATCGACTCATCGGCAGACTCGAGGGCTGCTTCCTGCTTGCCATGGAACATGGTACAATTTTTCTCCTGTAGAATCGCCCAAGCCATTTGGATCCCAGAGCATAATGGAATGTCCAATTCCTGATGCTTTTCAGTGGATTATTTTTCGAGAACCTTTTCCGGGGCTTTTCAAAGGTTGATGTGAACGGAAACCGTCATGAAGTTAGCCGACAAGTCATGCCTACGGTTTGTTGCCCTGTTTTTTCTCCTGCCTGCTCGCATGGCAAGAGAAATGGTGCAGCGAAGACGCTTAATTTACTACGGGTTTGCCGTTCTTGGATTATTTAGTAGGCGATGGAGAGGAGCAGGGTAGAAGTAGTATCTTTGCAGAACGATGCTGACCAGAAGAAATCCAGAATTGGTAAGAAAGATGCGGCCGGTATTCAAGTTGTGTTTGTTTGCCATCCTTGACGAGAGCAGGCCGCAGAGCAACACGAACAATCTGACGCACCGCCCACATCACGGTGATGTTCTTTGAGAATACCAACACGTGTCTCCAATGCTGCTACTAAAACAGCAAATGAAAACACCAATCGCAGCCGGCGACGTGCCATATGCCCCTCTTTCGGCGCCTATTTATGCCGGCATTTCGTGCCTCTTCTCAAAGTTTTGAAGAGTTCTGTCGAGAGCCAAACTGAAGTCTCGTTTCTGGCCTTCTTCCTTCGCATCCGGCGACGAACCCCAGTTTTCAGGTACGAGCAGTAGATCGCCGTCTTTGTTGTCTTCTTGTTTGTTTTCCGGCTGCATAAGAATCTCGTTTGAGACAAACGGGAGACGTTTGTGAGTCGCTTGTCTTTGAGGGAAACCACATCATTAGCGATTACTAAGCATGTATTAGCAGTTCTGGTTCTAGTACAATAGCCCTTCTTTCTTGATTTTGTGCGCAAACTGACAAACATGCCTGAGTTTGATGAAGTTTCCTCTGAGGCTGCTTGTGAATTTGGACTGTATCTGCAGGGAGATTCCTCGAGCGGCGATGAACGGCGGCGACAGCAGCCCGGTGATGACGGACAGCGAGCGGCGGGCGTACCGGTACGGGCAGGCCGTGAAGAAGTCGTGGTGCAACGACTCGCTCTCCAGCTACGGCGGCGGCGGCAGGGCGACGTGCGTGTGCGCTCCCACCACGCACCCGGGCTCCTTCCGCTGCAAGCACCACCGTGGCAACCACGCCTCCAACCTCGGCGGCGCCGCCGCCGCCGCCGCCGCCGCCGCCGCACCCCACATGCTGCCGCCCTCAACGGACGACGCTCCCGGCGCGAAGCACCACGAGACGGCACCGACCGATCTGCAGAAGTCGTCATGAGGTTGGAGGCGCGCCGGCTCCTGCGCCATGACCGCCCGCCGCGTTGCACGTTTGGATTCGTGGGCACCTCCACGTCGAGTGCCTTGTACGCACGCGGACATCTCCCTCCCAACGTGTCGTTTTTCGTCTGAGCTTGCAAGGCTCTGAATCAATAAAGTACAGTCTGAGCTTGCAAGACTTTAAGTACACTCCACTGCTCAGCAGAGCAAATGCCGTGTAAATATTTGATCTGTTTTAATATGAGACGAGCGATGTGAACAATGTACAGGGTTCGTCGTGATGCTGAAATGCTTACGATCCATGTAAATGATGACACAATAATGTTCTAGATTCACGCCATATAGTGTACTCCCTCCGTTCTTTTTTTGATGTCGTTTCCGACAGCTTTGGAGAGATTAAGGAAACGACCATTTGACGTGTCTGCCCTCTGATCGTTTCGCTCGGCCGCACGGCAGCTTCATCACCACGCCCCCCTTCTGCGTCGCCGCGGTCCGCCTCCTCACCACGACGGCGTGCCACGCTGTCGTAGCGCTGCCTTCTGCGCAGCCAAGCTCACAGGTTGTCTCCTCGCGCTGCCGGACTGCCTACTCACGCCGCCGTGAAGTCGGGTTGCCAGGCCGCACTGCCGGAGCTCTGAGATGCACTGCCAAGTCGACTCTTCCTGAGTTCCTCCCCGCGATGACCTCGCCTTTGCCGCGTCGAGACCTCCACTTCGGTCGCGACAGGAAGGATGGGTTCTCCGCCGCCGCCGGAGAAGACAATCACAATCCTTAAGCGCCTCCGGCCCACGGATCTGGTCTTGCCGATCGCGTCCCACGCACGGGTCATGTTCAAGGCCTGGGACTGCATCCAGACGCCGCCGGAGCTGGAGGAGCAGCCGGTGACACGGAGGCCGCGTCCATCCGTGGTGCGGGGACCGCATCCAGAGCGCTGCTGGCCGGGGAGAGTGCTGCCGCTCGTCAGTCCTCGCGCTGGCAAGCAGAGCAGGAGGGGCAGAGGCGGAAAACAACTTTCGTCCAGACTTGGGGCGTCAAGAATTAAAACACCTTTTGGTTTGTACTACGGCGTCAAGAAAAAAAGAACGGAGGGAGTATACTTCTTCCGGTTTTAAATTGTTGACATCATTGACTTTTTTCGTTACGTTGACCATTCGTAAATGATGTGAACAATGTATAGAGTTCTTCGTTCGAACAATTTAAAACAGGAGTAGTACGAAACAACCTTTTCTTCCTTGGATCCCAAATATGTTCAAAAAAAAAGGAACTATTTACTCGTTGTTCTCCTTCATCCCTTTTCATATTCTTGAATTTCTAATTTGGTTTACCTTTTACGAATACACCTGGATACTTGACCGGTACACACACTGTATTTTTGAGAATTCAAAAACATTTTCCCTGAACAATACCGAAACACTAATTATGATGGGCTTGGGCCTTATCATCTCGATATCAATACCGAAACGAGGCACGGCCCGGCACTGAAACTCAAAGCATCCTCTCCGGCGGCACCGAGCGGGGGCGCCCTCGCCGCCGACTCCGCCTCCACCCGCATTCCGCCTCTGCGTGGCCACCACCCCGAAGGTGCTCTTCCCTCGCCGTCGTCGGCGTCGTCACCGCCTCCTCACCCCGGTCCTTCCCCGAGCCTCTCTACCGATACTGGATTGCTCGTGGAGCGGAGTTCCATCTGGACTGGGATTGATTCCGTTCGTTGGTAAGGAACCCTAACTTTCTTGGTGCTTACTGGGAGTTTTGCTGAGAGATCTTTCAGATTCTGTCAGATTTGAAATGCCACCCGTGCCTTCATTTCAAGAATCTCTTCCATTTCCGTCAGCACCGGGTTGGCTGCGTAGTGGGGTAAAATTTAGTCCATCCGTCCATCGTTTTGGTCTGGTTCGATTTGGTTGGAGTTGTTCTTCATAGCGCTAAAGATCGATCCAAGTTGACGCCGTAGGACTGGGGATCCATTATGCGGGCAGATTATTTTCAAAATTTGAACCCACCCTGCCACCCCGTGTTGGGGTCCGCCCCGGGTTCCAAGAGTTTACTGTTTGACTCAAAGAAATTATGTGCTTTAATCTGGAGAAAATCAGTTAATTTATTTTTTCCTTGAACCTGATAATTTCTACATGCTGCAGAGTGTTAGAAGTTTTGGAAGATGAGAAGATTCTTCCCCTTCCGCTCATCAACAAGCAATGCAAGAAATGTAAAAGAAGCACCAGCAAATGATGCCAGGAACGAGAACCAAGTTGATGAAGGTGGCAACAGTGGTGCTTCTCAATCTGCTGGTACACGGTCATTCAGATCAAGAAGACAGCACGGTGCATCAAGAAATGAGGAGCCATCCCATCCACAGCTCAGGAGATGCCTTTCATTCACATCATCAGCCATCGACCGTTCCCTGGATGAACGGATCATGAGTTTCTCACGCGATATTCCGTGTTCCATGTCCAATGACTCTGATGCGCCTGGTCATATCGGCGAAGCTGAGTAAGTAACTAGATTACATATTTACCTATTTCTAGCAGTCCATTGTTAGTGCTGTACTGCTATGGCATGAGCATTACTAATAACACCACTTGTCGATCCTTTGGCAAAAAGGAAAAAAAAAAAAAGAAGAGAAACAGCCGTAAACTATATTTTTGTCACTTATCTTTGTGGATGTAATATGCAGCAACATTCAACCTGTTCTTTGTATTTCATTCATGTGCATCATTACATGGTTGTAAGAAAAAGCCACTTCTGATCTCATTATTATGATAATAATGCGAGCATCTTGCATCCATGGACCATGATGCTCTTCTTAGCATGTCTGAAAACATATCTAACAAAGGTTATTTTCTGCAGGTGCTACACATGGTCCCCAGAAAGACACCCCAGTGGAAGAGAATACCCAGTAAAGGTTCCAAAATCACATGGATTCCAGGAAACTGACTCGCCTCGGTCCAGATGCTACTCATGCTCAACAGGACACTCTCCTGTTAGTTCTCCTGTTGCTTTAAAGTGCAGACCTGCTAGGTTGACCAATTTATTGAACAAGAATGAAGTGCTAGATCTTTACATTGACGGCGAGCAAGAAGTTACCAGACTAAATGAAAAACATCAGCAGAAACCCCCCATCAGATCTACAGCTTCTTACGTGGGACGGGGACGGCCACCGCGTCCACACAGTACAGCACCATCATCACCTAAATCTTGCAAAGAAATCATGGAGGACTCCAACACAGATGATGTCTGGCACTCCCAATTTTCTCAAGAGAGGGCAAAGGGCACCTGCAAGGTTGGATCTGTATGTTATGAAGGTGGCAATGGTGCAGGATTATTGGAAGCATCTTCTGAAAATGTTTCACATTTTGGAGAGCGCAAATCACAAAGCATGGCCACAGCAGAAGATATCTATGAGGATTTGCAAGATGTACGACCTCCATGCTTCTACAACACTTCACTGGATCCAGTTTCCAGTACCACCTCAAGTTACTTCGCGGCTGATGCTTTTCATCATGATGAGTTCCATGGCTTTCATGACAACAACTTGGAACAAGAAAGTGATGACAAATTGCTTCAAAGAGCTAAAGAAGTGGATACATGTCTTATGGTTCCACCTGCAGAAAAATGTGAGCTTAATGCACTCAGGGATAAGAGATTGAACTCAACTGAAATGATGCAACTGATTCAGGGTCTGACTGAAGATAGAAAGCAACTGGCATCCGAATTGTCTTCACAGATTAAAGCACGTCTTGCAGAGAGGTTTGCAGCAAAAGAACAATATAGGCGATCCAAGTTAGAAATAGACACCAGAACTAGAAGGCTGGAGAAGGAGAAGACAGACATACAAAGTACCCTTGAAAGGGAGTTGGATAGAAGGTCAATTGATTGGTCAGGCAAGCTGGAGAAATTTCAGTCTGAAGAGCAAAGACTAAGGGAAAGAGTGAGAGAGCTTGCAGAGCAGAATGTGTCTTTTCAGAGAGAAATTACTGTGCTTGAATCAAACAAAGTTAGTGCTTCTAATAGGATTACTGTTCTTGAACTACAAAACGAGCAGCTGAACAATGAGTTGCAGAAAGTAAAAAATGATCACGACAATCTTCAGAAGTCCTCGATAGAGTTGCATGATAACTATGTTAAAGCTGCAGAAGAAAGGGACCAAATCAGAAAATTCTTAAAAGAAAAGGAGGAGGACAATAAGGCATTGCACAAAGTGATCGCAGGGTTACATAGTGTATCAAATGAACAGGGGAAAACAATAACTGGCCTGAGACAAGCATTTAGCGCTGAATCAGACAAAAGACTTGCTGGAAGTAGTGATAACAGGTTGCAAATGGAACTTATCAGACTTACTGGAGTTGAGCAAAAGCTGAGAACAGAAATTCAATCCTGTACTCTTGAGGTGGCATCTCTTAGGCAAGAGAACACAACACTTTTAAATCGTATACAGAAGAGTGAGAATAGATCGAGCTTTTCCTCAATTCGTCTTGACCAAGAACTTCACACCAGGATGGACATTTTGCAAATGCAAGGTTTATCATTACTTGATGATACTAGTCAGCTCTGTGCTAATTTGCTGGAATTTATCAAATCAAAGAGTAGTGAGAATAGTGGCAGTGTTAATGCATTTGCAGCCATTGAATACAATCTAAAGTACCAGAGCATGAAAGGAAGAATCGCAAATGTAAAACAAAGTCTGCGTACAATGAAATCTCTGTTGAGTGAGAGGCAAGATGAAGAAATTGGGCAGGGTGCTGGAGATAGTGTTTTGAAACAAGAAAATCTAGCCAGGGTATGAAACTAACTCTTAAATTTTTATGTAAAAGCCAATTGTGTCATATCTTGCTACTTTTTTTTTAGTTTATAACATCATTTAGAGAATGGCATTATCAACATTTCTTATGAGTTGCATAGTTAAATGTGACCGGATTTTTTTGGAAGCAGTAGTAGTAGATTATGAAAGACAATTTTTTAAAATACATATAGTACGAAATCTAGCATGGAGCTAAGTTGTTGAGACGAAATAGTAGCTTGGCAAATTGAAGCTGTTCCCAGAAGCTGAATGAACCATTTTATTTTTTTCTTATGCAGGACGAGTTTGATATGAGGCTGAGAGAAGAAGCGATGATTAGCCGAGTACTAAAGGAGAGGCTATTGTCCAGGGAACTAGACATTGAACAATTGCAGTCAGATCTAGCAACTTCAATTAGGATCCAGGATTGCATGCAAAATGAGATCCAAAGAGTTCAAGATGAGTTACGCTGCCTCACACACAAGTCTAAGCATTTGGAAGTTCAGGTGACCCAAAAACCCTGCCTCCTGAAAGAAACAATTTTTCAGTATTTCAGTTTCTAGGGAGTTTTATGTTGTGTGAAGCATTATATACATTTTGACTAGTTCTTGAGGCAATCTCATCTAAGAAATTTGTAAGTGTCACTACATGGCGTTTTGGCTAGTTCTTGAGCTTATCTCATCTAAGAAATCTGTAATTTCTTTTGCTTTTATCTTCACGAATTATCTTCCTAAGGTGAAGGGTCAATGTTGCTAGGCTCATTTTTTTTTTCAACTTCAGTTCTGCTGATATCATATTCCCGTGCATTTCTCCATTGTAATCTTAGTTTTAACTTTGCACACTGCAGGTTTCGAAGAAAGACGAGATAATTAGCCAGATCGAACAGGAATATCAGGAATCTGCTAAGGAGCTGACTTCTCTTCGGTGCACACTCAAAACAGCAAGTGATGAAAGGGATGTCTTGTGGCAGGAATCCAGGCAGCTGAGAAATACTGTCAGTGCCCTGCAAAATGATGTTGCTTCGTTGAAGCAGAGGATTAAATCGCTTAATGAAGACATCCAGGTTAAGGAGAGCGAGATACTTCTTCGGGAGGGTGAGATTTCAATTTTGCGGGATAGTATTGACAGGCCATTTGACTACATCTGTAGCCCTCGGTCAATGAAGCAGTTCGACATGGAGTAAATTTTGCATAGAGAAAATAGCATAATTCTTTTTTTCCCCCTTGTACAAAGATATAGCTTTATCGCTCTTTACAGTCACCAGGGTTCATGTGCTTGTTAATATTAGTCAGGCGGTTGACAGGTTTTACAGTTCCTTGTGTACCCAATGGATCTATTTGGAATTTGCTATATTTGATTTCGGTGGTTATTTCGTGGTTGCTATCTTGTATTTTTTTTTAACTGGAAAGGGGTTTCAAATTTAATTCCAAATAGCAGCTTCGCTATAACTTGTGATTTGTTAATACACAATACCGAGGGACTGTCCAGTGGATAATAACGCATAAAAGTACCTCAATATATTTCGTACAAAGAAGATAACATATAAGGAATGAAACTGTCGAAGTGGCGTTGTATCTTGTACATAGATCACAACCAAATGTGTATTTCAAGGTTAGAAATGGTAATGAATACAATGAACAATAGCGATCAATAAGCTATCACAGGACAACTTGCAGTACAACTAATAAGCACTTCTGTCATGGAAAATCCTTTTGACTTGGCCAACTTGCAGGGCATCTGCAATGAACAATAGCAATACAATGAACAAATGTGACAGCGCCCTCACACAAGACACTATCAAATTGCAGAAAAGCTGAACATTTAACCATGTAACGAACCTCAAACTGACTGTACCTCAAATTTGTACCTCTGCTCTCCCAAGATCTTCCATGTTACACTTGTACTCAAAATAAAAGAACCAATCACTGCTGAGCTATTCGTACTGGTCTGTGAGGCTTTGGAGCTGAAACATGAATAAGGGAGATATTTTTTATCATAACACAGACGATCAGATGACATGAGACTTTTCTTTATCAACTAACGTTAGAAAGATTGATTGAGCATCTAAGCTAATCTTCTTGCTTTGTTGTATCAGAAAAGTTTCTTTATCCATTTTGATCAAATAATGCAATAGCACCCATAAATGGTTATGAATTATCTGTCCTATGTGATCACGAGATGCTTAAGGAAATAGATATCATACAGTCCGTGTAATATTCAAGGGAAAAAAAACTCAAGAATCCGATTGATAGTGTGGTTTAGCGACCAGCATGAGAAGTAGAATATGTGTGCAAGTAAAAGCACGAACCATTCGGGTTTCCTTGCTCATAGAAACACTTAAAAAGAGCTACTGCCTCTTCCGCCATGATCCCTCCAGTGCATTTGAATCCTTTTGGTTTAGGGATTTGGCTCCTACAAAACAAACACACAAGAATATGTTGGCCGTCCAATTTTTAGTGCCACAAAACTATGTAGCACAAGCATGAAATAGAAAGACAATGCAAGTAGCACTTTGCAGAGTCATGACACCACATGCATCATATTGACATACCAGCAGCATGTATGACCAAACATTTGAAGTACAAAATTAACAAGTCCTCGTAAGTATATAACTTTCGAAACATATTGCTGCCTGTTGCCTTTCGCTTACCCAGTCAAATCATCTGATGAAGAAGTAGAACCCTCATGCAACGACATGATTGATCCACACCCTCCAAATTTGTCATTGGCACAGCCAAAGTATACTTCTCTTATTCCTGCCCAAAGAAAGCAAAACATGTCAAAACGGAAATTCCTGCACAGAAAAAACAGTTTAACAGGAGAATAGAAACAATCAAAGCAACTCAGACCAAGTATTGATAATGCCGTTGCACACATTATACAGGGCTCACACGTGACGTAAAGGTCGCATCTTGCAAATTTCTCTGCAACCTGTGGTTGATCAAGTCCCATGCTCTGCCACTCCTGAAGTAGGATGTCGATCGCTTCCATCTCTGCATGTCTGGTAGCCTTGCAGTATGGAAAATTACATGGCAATGGCATCATTTAGCTAAAAGAACACATGAAGGGAATATCTTAAGCAGACATCTGCAGTCTCCAGCAAAAATGATAGCAGTACACGTACATTCCGGGTGGCATTCGTCCTGTTGCTACCGGAGGAAATCACCTTCCCGTCCTCCACAATCACACAACTAGCATCAGAGGGAATTTAATTAGCAACGACAGAGCCATGAAATCAGCAGTACGAATAAGGAACCACGACGGACGAAGCGAAAATAGAGCGTACCCAACAGGCACCTCGAGGTTGTCCAGTGCGAACTTCGCCTACACAAATCAGCAGAAGCTAAGCACCGGATGTAAAATTATTCATGCTCTACTTGCAAGACGAGCGAGAGTAGCAGTAATACCTGTTCGAGCGCGCGCTCCATAAACTCCGTCGCCGCCATCCTCCGGAACGGAAAGGTAGGACGCGGAAGAGCAAGCCAAGCTAAGTGAAGCGGGCGAGGCTGTCGGCGCGGGAGCGCAGCGATGCGGCGGCGGCGGCGCCGGCGAGCGTGGGGTGTGGTGGGGGGTTCAGGCGAGCCGCGGCTGCTGACTTGACTCGACTGGGCCGGGGTCAGCAAGGTTTTCACTTTCACACTTTCCGGTCTCAAGCGCCCCTTAAGCCCGTGGGCTGTAGCCCATCTACTTCGTCTCTCTCTTTCCTCAACGACCCCAGCCGCCAGCCCGCTATCGCCATCGTCTCTCTTCTCCCACCGATGTACCGAACCGAGGAGAGAGGGAGATGAGCGGTGGCGCGCGGCGGGTCCTCGAGGCGTGGAGGCTCGGCGTAGTCAGGTACGGCGACGCGCTCCGGCTCCAGGAGCGTCTCGTCGCGGACCGTAAGGCCGGCCGCGTAGGCGACCTGGTGCTGTCGCTGCAGCACCCGCCGACCTACACCCTCGGCAAGCAGCGCGAGAAGGCCGAGCGCAACCTCCTGGCGCCGGAGCACGAGCTCCGCGCCCTCGGCGCCGAGCTCCACCGAACGGAGCGTGGCGGTGACGTCACCTTCCACGGGCCGCGGCAGGCCGTGCTTTACCCGGTCCTCTCGCTCCGCCCGCTGGGGATCGGCGCGCGGCGGTACGTCGAGGGGCTGGAGTCCGCGATGATCGAGGTGGCGGCGCTCCACGGCGTCTCCGCGCGGCCGGGAGACCCGGGGGAGACCGGCGTGTGGGTCGGGGACCGCAAGATCGGCGCCATCGGGGTCAGGATCTCGTCCGGGTTCACGTGGCATGGCCTGGCGTTCAACATCGACCCCGATCTGGGGTACTTTGAGCACATCGTGCCCTGCGGCATCGCCGGCAAGGGGGTCACGTCGCTGCGGCGGGAGGTGGCGGACGGGGTGGAGCTCCCGCCCGACGAGGTCATCCACGACCAGCTCGTGCGGTGCTTGGCCACAACCTTCGGCTTCACCGATGTTGAACTTAAGGATGGTTCCGAGTGTGCTGACATGATTCATTCAGCTGCAGCTACTCTGTCATCCTGATGCGTGGTTCTTCACAATGTCTTCTCATCAAACTTTTTGGATAAATCTTGGGAGGAAAAAAAAATCCAACTGGTGTTCATGTACTCATTGTGAAGAACCACATCATGTACTCATTGAATTAAGCAATGTTTTTTGTAGACAGGGCAGGTTTTAACACTTACAGTTAGCTTGTGCTATTCTTTCGAACCTGATTGATTGATTTGTATGCAAGTTGGATCGATTTATCAAGCGTTGGTGGTGCTGTGATATTCCTTTAAGTTCTGACCAAAAATCCATTTTGTTTCTCATTTATATGTTCTTATAAGATTTCAACATAACTTGGCAATGGGGTTGTATGAACATGGAAATATATATTGACTGCGAATAGCTTTGGATTCGAGGTATCTTCCATGTGAACTTTTTTTTTGACAAAATCTTCTACTTTTTTTTTTTTGAGATTACACAGTACAACTCAGACACTCACAACGCACGCACACTCACCCCTATGAACACACGTACGCAAACCCTACCCCTATGAGCATCTTCGAAGACTGAGCCGGCAAAATCTTCCACGTGACTTAGCATAGCCGATTAGTTTCACACTCTCCTTTGTCTAATGCTTGCATATCGCTTTTCGAGTTCCCGAAAGTGCGGGTTAACCAATATTCTGTGACTAATTTGCGTTGCGTCTTGGACCAACATCGCATGGTTACAATTTGCAATCATTTTTTTACACTTTACTGATGTCTTGGTAATTTGTTGGGCTTAGTGATGGGCCGGGGATCGCTGGTTGTGTCGTGGCCCAAACAAGGTTGCCTGCAACTAACTTCAGAAAAGACGGCAGAAATGCGTCTGGAAAAAGGGTGGAGGTACAGAATATATTCCTCTCCTGTATTTATCCATCTTTTTACTCATTAAAACCTCCCAAATTTCTCTGCTGATCTCCCTGATTGCCCATCTAGTCGAGATTTGCAGGCGGTCCAAGCAAAAACTATTGCCCCCTACGTACTATGCCTGTATCAGCCAGCAGGTCCACGAAGCAGCCAGCGTTTCATGGAATCGGATCAGACAGCATTTTTGGAGATAGCCAAGGCCTCACATAACACTAGATGACGCAGCTGTTTCTTTGGATGGCTGAATCAGATCGACGGATTCCGTGAGTTGGCAGTGGAGACTGAATTTGAGATAAAAGTTATCGATTCTGCGATTTTCCTCAATTTTCTGTTTTATTCCCCATTATTCTCCAGTACCCGACCATCAGCAGTTTCTCTGTTTTTTCTCAGTTGAAGTCTTGCCATGTTTTGAGCATATGTTCGGAATCGTGTAGCTTGGATAGATAGGGGGGAAAAGAAGCTTGACTGATCTGGAGTGGTTATAGACTAAACAGCAGGATTGCAATTATGTGTGGAGTTTCACCTGACTCATGAGACCTTGCAAACTAAAAAAGTAACGCATCATAAGCATGGTGATAATTGTTGCACTTTATTCATGTTACATGCCAATGAGTGGAACATAAGTAATCTGTACATTCTTTTTCTTTCGAGCGTGGCTTTTGGTATATGAGCTTTGCACTGACCCGAAAACTTGTTATGCGTTTACTATGGTTTGAAAACTTGTTATTTGTTCACGAAGGTTTGAACGCTTTGTGTAATGTCGCTCATTTCTTCACCCTTTGTTTTCTAATAACGACTAGTAGTAGTTTATATTGCTCAATGAAAAAAGAGTACAGGGTAACCCCGATGCCTGAGATGAACTGAAACATGATTGCAAACAGAAGTAGCAGAACAGAAATGAAGCCATTGCCTTCCACTTTATAGTTTACACTTTTGTGCCCACGTTGCATCAAGGAACAGACCAGAAATGAAGCCATTCCCTTCCGATGTACTACTACACCAGATTACATCAACAGAAGGCAGAGTATGCAGAAATGAACTCTGTAATCGAGATTAGCAGTGGTATTTCCTTCCTTCAATTGAACTAACAAAATCACAGTAACATGCAGATCTCTGGTACTCTTGGCCTCTTGGGCATGTAGAGACAGGATTAAAAAAACATCTTGTATCATATTAGTAGTTTCTTGGAAGTGAAAAATCAATTGCCTTCCTTCCACCGACCACCAATTTACAAAAAATGGAAGAACCTGATGGACCCGAATCTGCCCGCATCTACCACCTCTTCCGGGACTACCGCGCCGGAGAAGGCGTCGTGGCACTCGGTGCTGCATGACGCCGGCTTCTGCTCGACGGCGCCGGCGCCCCACGGGTACGTCTCGGACCGCTGCAGCACGGGCGTCGGCTGCGGCCTCTTGGCCTCCGGCGGCGTGCCGCGCCGCACCGCAGCCGCCGCCACCGGCGTGGCGCTGGAGGACGGCGAGCCGCCGCCGGCATTGGCCCCCGGGGAGGGCTCCTGCGGCGCGGAGGAGTCGAAGCAGATGGAGACGGCCTTCCCCGACGAGGTCTGCAGCTGGAACTCGGAGGGGGAGAGCGGGAGGAAGGCGCTGTTGCACGTGTGCTCGTTGTAGTAGGTGACCGCGTACAATGGCGGGTCGCTGTGGTCCTTCTGCTGCACCTGCTTCGTGGCCGGGCAGTTCATGTTGTCCTTGTAGGTGCATCGGTAGTAGTACCTGCAGCGCAGAGAGATGGGAACCATGATGAGTAACTTGCGACTGAATGATGAACATGAGAAAGAAAGATCCAGTTTGTTTTTTTTCTATTTTTTTTCTCGCCGTGGAAATGAGAGAGAAAAAAAAAGAGGTGAAGATATCTTGTCATTTGCAGATCAGGATTGATTTCTCCGACTCCACGCAGATGCGAGATTCCAGGGATGAAAAGAAAAAAAAGACGGATGGATGGATGGTTCACGCGTCCGGACCTGGGGAAGTTGGTGTTGTTGATCTTCTTCTCGCCGTACTTCCTCCATTGGTGCCCGTCGTTGTGCGGCGCGAAGGTGTCCACCTTCCGCATGCGCTTCTCCTTCCTGCCAGCCACAACCAAGTTCCCCATCCATTAATTTTTTTTTTTTGGTCAGAAACAAATCAACAAGCACCGGCCCGAATCGAAACTGCACCGCAGCAGCAGCAACAAAAGCTGAAACGCGAAACACCAGCAAGGAGTACGTACCTCGAATTCATGTGCGACTGAGTCGAGCTCGGCGCCGGAGACATTGTTCCTTCCCGGCGGAAGAAGAAACCAAGAAATGCGGCAGATGCGGTGCGGATAGAGAGAGCAAGCGAGAGGAGAGGGGAGGAGGGGACCGGCCGGCCGGGGGAGCAGAGCAGGCGAGTCCGCAGCACCGCTTTTAATTGAGAGAGAAGCTAGTATTATAGCGTGCTTGACCGGACTCCAGGGGCGGCAGGCACTCCCCTTTTAGCTTAACAACAGCTGCTTAACATTACACATCACAGACACACACATGAGAGAGAGAGAGAGAGAGAGAGAGAGGTCTCCGTTATTGATTGCCCTTGCGGCCATATAAAACTCGCTGGGACGCGAGACCGAGAACGATGCAAAGATTATCTTGGCAACCCGGGGCGTATCGCTGTCACGTGCCCCCGCGCACCGACGGGGCGGGGGGCGGGCGAGGCGACCCTGGAGAAATTTCGCCGCGCCTTCTTCTTCTTCAGTTCAACAGCGGAAAACATATAAAAAAGGACAGGGAAACTGGAACCCCCACCCCAACTCAACGCGCCGGAGCGGCGTACAAGTGGCCCTCAGACGCTGTGTCACCCGTTATTTGTTTATTTACGCGCCAAAGGCAGGCAGGCGCTGTCATCGATCTCGCAACTTGCGGCTAAACAAACAAACAAAACCCCATTTCATTTCCTTTCCTTCCGGGCGAGCCAGGCCAGCGTCTCGCCACGTCAATCTGCTCGCTACTAGTAGTACGTATCCGTATTTTAATACGGCTCTGCTCGGCCGGACCGGTTCAAAATCAAATCTCGTTCCAGAATGGAAGTTGAGGTGGCGATGGATGATGAGGCAATAAACAAAACAAACAAAGACGGGCTAATGAGACCCGCTGGGGGAGCGGGTGGCCAGCACCGGCCAGTGCCGGGCAGCCCACGCAGGTTCGAAACCCCGGGTCGAACCTTGCGTGCTCACGTGTGCGTGTGGTGTGTGTGCGTGTGTGTGAGAGTCCCGGGGGTTGAGAACGGATTCGCTACTCGAATCCGAGGGCAAGGGCCCTCTTATCAAAAAAAAAAAAAAAGACGGGCTAATAAAAGAAAAAGGAGAAAACCAGTTGGGGCTTGACCTGCAGGCAGCAGCAGGAGCAGGAAAGGAATCGTCTGGTTGCTTGGGAAGGCGATGAGGTGACCAGCTACTACAGCTAACCTACCCCGCCCCGCCCGCGCGTCCCGATGGGCGGGTTTCTTTGTTTTTTTTAAAGACCTGCACATGCCGGGGGCAGCGCAACTTGTTGGGGCGGCAACGAATCTCGCCCTTTTCCTCCCTCTCTCCAACTCGGAATTTGTTTGTTTAGGACCCCCCGGCCCGGGGGATGAGCTGAGCTCACCCCTGATGATATCTTCTTTACCACCACCGGCCCCCACTTGGGTCTTAGTTAAAACTAAAACGGACCTAAAAAAAAAAACTAAAACGAAAACTTGTGGCGATGGAGATGCCCCGCGGGCCACGGCGCCATTATTGCGCCCTTGTTTAACTTTAACCCCCCGCCCGCCGTGGAATTACTTCCCTCATTGGCCAAGCCCATGCGTGCCTTCACGACGATAAGCACGGCACGGGGCAAGGCATATCTCCCTTACGTGGTGGTTTAAGCTAGTAGGAGGAGTACTTGTTCATCATGCGCGCATCAACTGCCTTGCCTTTCCACTGTTCGGCTGGGGTGAATGGAAGTGGCTGAAACTACTGTAGCAGCTGATTAAATAGTGTTTTGTGAGAGAATTTTATGTAGCGGCTGATTAGGTACTGTAACGGCTGGTCACTGTAGCGGCTGGTTACTGTAGCGGCTGGTTACTATAGCGGCTGGTGGCTGTATAGACCCCAATACCCGTATCTCGAAATAACACGCGGTTATTGTAGCTACAGTGGTACTGTAGCTACAGTAACCAGCCCAGCCATGCCGAACAGGGCGCTTGTTGACGTGGTAAAAATTCGGAGGCGGAAGTAGTTTAAAA
The DNA here is from genome assembly GCA_012490785.1 of Eragrostis nindensis. NCBI lineage: Eukaryota > Viridiplantae > Streptophyta > Magnoliopsida > Poales > Poaceae > Eragrostis > Eragrostis nindensis. Next base: position 184,434 of record JAAXCT010000738.1, on the reverse strand, counting down.
ATACTAGTGAAAGAGAAAGGTGGAGCGATGAAGAAGAAACCATCCTTACGAAATGAATTGGACTCCCTCGCAAAAAAAAAATGAATTGGACCAAGCGAAAGTGACAGCCACGCAATAAACTAAAACCGGTTGCACATGACCGGGCCACGCAGCACAGCCCCGAGTCCAAGGCCAGCGAAGTCAGAAAATAAAAATGGAGGGGAGGACATGTTAGCCGGGCACCACCAGATCGCCTAGTTTATTGCCTGCCGCTGATCACTGAATAATAAGACTGCCTGTCTAGTTAGCAGAGAGGTCTGACTTTCGTTGCCCCCGCTGAGATGGCCAGACCATTTGAAAATAGGAGAGCAGTTGTGTGATGGTCCTAATCTTCTCTTCTCGGCTCGAGATTTACTTTTAGTTTTACAAACACTTGGAAGACCAGCGGCTTGGTAGGCTCGAGAAGCAGGATTTTAAAAAACCCGGGAGGAGGAGGAGGAAGGCAGCCGGGACACGGCAGCGGGTTTTAATAACGGGCTATTCTAGAAGGTGGACAGTTATCGCCTCCTGATTGGCCCATAGAACGCAGGAGAGAGAGAGGTGCGGTGCACTCAGCAACCCCGGATCTTGGCTTATTCATTGACTTCGGCTATATAGGTAGAGATAAATATATTTATATGTTTATAAAAGTGTAGTATTGCCGCTCTAATGCAGTTGGTTACCGACTAAACTATGGCGTCGCGGTCCTGACAAAACGGGAGAAAACAAGCATAGAAAGTGTGGCCACAAGGAACTACACGATTAACAATGGAGAGCCATGAGAGCCGGTGATAGAAAAACCGTATTATTGTGGCAGCCTAGCTAGCCTCTTCGCCACCGATGGATCGATCCCATCGGGTTGTACATCCAGCTGCAGGCGCTGCCTGTTCACACACACCTCCCAAATCTCACCAGATATTTTTTGTGATCAGATGGGTTCTCTAATCTAACTATATTTTCCTGCATGACCATAATGGAGGTGGTTTTCCCTCGCAAAAAATGGAGATGGTTCTCGCAGGAAAAAAAACATGATGGAGAAGCTACTGCTACTAGAGATAACAAGGGAAAAATATAAAGAAGTACAAGTAGGAGTCAGAAAATTGCGCTTGGGTTGAATGAGAGGCACTGAAACCTAACATTGGAATCCCATGTAAAGAAAAGTCTGGAATAATAACAAGCCATTTACTGTGCTTATCTCCCGTCCGACTATAGAAAAAGAAACAATATTTTTTCTGCCTTCTATTGAACGCGTGCCAGCGATAAATACTCGTGGAAAAATACGGCACTTGTAGCAAGCCGCCGGCACTAGGGAGGTAGGGCCAAAGAAACAGACGGCGAAGTTTGGATGCATGCACGAAGCCACGAATAGCCCCAACGACCATGATGAGAAGAACGTATAGCCGTAGGACCTCGTGGAAAATGGCTTTTAGTTTGTTGGAGCCGTGACCGAGTTTTCGTAGCATAACAAAATCACACATCGCGCTAATCTTGTTCTTGGCCCCCATCGAGTCTTTGCTTATCTGAAAAGCACCTTTTCCATTCATTAGTCTTTGTTAAAACTGACCTGCTCTCTCTCGCTCGCTCGCCGGTTGGCTCGGTGCGGTCAGAATAAACGACGTTATTAGGTGGTGGAAGCCGGCCAAGCCTGGTACTGGCGGAGATTAAGAAAATGACCCCCCCGGCCGGGTTAGGCAGAGTCTTAGCTTAACACGGCCATCAGCCGGGACAAATCACCGTCTTAGAAAAAGACACGGTCACGCGATAGCGCATAACTAGGTCGACGCATCTTGCTTTGCACGAGAAATGATATATTCCTGGCAGCGGTGTTTTTCTTTTCAGTTTTGTCGATTCCAAATTTGCTGCGGTGGTCTTGAGTTTAGGTTGAGAAGGGAGAAGCATCTTCGAAAAAAAGGATAAGGGCGATTAGTACTCTCGTCACGTGTATCTACGTGGCCAGCGGGCAGCTGTGGTACGTCCGAAGTCGTGGCCACGTCTAGAGCTTTTGGTTCGTCCTCACGTACCCATGCAGAACGTTTCCTTGGACCAAGAAAATGGAAGTCAAAACATAAATTAATATCTTCCCCTGAAATGGAAGGGAAAAAAAGAGTAATTGGAATGCTTCTTCTTCCAGCGCTGGCTCTCAAGCGCAACACTACGCGCCGCTCTCGGCTCTACTCTCCGACCAGGGGATAGCCCACAAAAGGTGTACAGCCTGCTTCGGTCTTGGGCTGGCAAACGACAAACGTACTGAACTGAACCGGCCGTGAGTTGGGGCTGCGGCCCTGAGATGACTGACAGACTGGGCCCTGCCAGAGGCGAACACGGTGCGCGCAACAGGCTCCCACATGAAACTGGGCTGTATCGACGGCCTATGAAACTGTCTTGGCGCAAACCATTTCGGGCCCGGGCCGTGCCACCCGTTTGGCCAGCACTAGCGCAACGACGGTATATGATGCTAGCGTAGTAGCGTTCCTCAAAAAAAAAAAAAAAAAAAGAGTAGATGATGCTAGCGTCACCTAGTTTTCTATAGCTGACAAGATGGCATCAAATCACATCTCGAGGGAAATCATTCTTTAGTTCTCCTAATTCTTTGCGGAACCCTTGGATGCTCGCTATTGGATCCGGAAACGAAACAGCTTCATGGAAGTGACTTTTCTTTGGAAATTTTACCTGCGGGAGGAAATTCCGAACCAGCATTTCGACTTTCTCTTGTGGACCACGCAGTGAGCTTGCCGAAGGTAGTCGTTAATTAGCTTGCAGTTGGAAGGAATTACACTGTCCCGGCTGCCTCTGCGGTCTTGGTAACCTTCAGCAAGCTTCCTTTTAAAGAAGTGGAATTTTTCTGATGAAAATGTAAAGAAGTGGGGGCTGGTTACAAGTTACTGTAGCTACGATGCAGTAATAAACTGGCTAGCGCGTTAACTTGTCGTGCACGTACGAGTTGTGTGCAATGAGAAAGTCTTTTTTTTTTTGCAATGAGAAAGTCTCGTGCCTCTCGCCAGCTAATTAAAGGACATCAACATCTAAACTAACATCACATTTATATGTTTACCACAATTATGATACGCGATGGCGATGGACTGATAGTTACAAACTCCCGACTACATCACATCCGTCAGCAGGTTTGCGAGTAGCTTTTATGGAACTGTCCATGTTTGATCAACATCAACACGACAACACCCAGTTAATTTCAGAATTGGCGTTCCATCGGAACACATTCATGGCGAGGAAACATCCATTCATGAAGATCTGCGCGCGTTTTCTTTACTTTCTAAACGGAGAGTGGAAAACGTTTCTTATGATTTTTTTTTTGAGGTTTTGCTACGACTGCTTAGACAGATTCCGGTGGAGGACCACGTGCGCCGAGCGGATGTCTGCCTGCACCGAGAGATCGGGGTCGGGGACCCCCCTGCTGGCTGTGCTGCCTGCAAAGGGAGGGAATACGTCCATTCGAGTTGCCATTTTCTTATCCTGGGGCAAGATTCCGATTCCAATTTTCCAGCTCAGCGCGACAGCAGCACCTCCTCGCGGATTCTTCTCAAGTGGCGTCCACATGACATGACCCCGAGCAGTCGAGCACACACACATTTTCACAGCCAGTGGTTCCAGAGGAGAGAACCACTGGTTCAAACGGACACCATGCACCGAAGGTTTGTTGTGGTAAAACGTGGCGGACAACCAAACACCTGCTACCTTTTTCAATGTGGTGCGTGGCCGTTCGTCGCGTTTGAAAAGTACCAGTACTGCACGAGACGAGCCTTTTCTGTTCCGATCGGTGCGCTTGCGAGGAGGGGGATGTAGTAGTAGCATGGGATTGGAAGCATGTGCACATGTACGGCGCCGCGCCATGGTGGTGGTGACTCATCGTAGGGGAAACTGTGCTGTATCACTCTTCGTACACAAAACGGATCCAAGTACAGTGACGCAGTGCGAGGTTAGCTACCTTTGGAGCGAGCCGGGGGGCCGCGTACGTGGGCGTGTCGGGTTAATTCGATCTCGGTGCTCGCTGCTCCACCGCAAGCAAGCACGGACTTGTCACTTGCGTGGTTGGTACACGTACGTGATCCTTCAACCTTTGACTACGTACGGTTGCGGTGGTTGGAAAGACGTGACAAACACTCGCACATATGCCTTGCCAGCTGGTACTCTACTGCTATCCTACGTGGATGTTGGTCACCAATTAACTGCACTTGCCAAAAATGCCATCACTAGAACGTGGAACGCAAGCAGGCAGCCTGCCCCGGCATGTATTCACACAGTGCGTCCTGGAGTAGGTCTCTCGCTCGGCCGCCTTTCCGATCGCCATAATTTTCCCTCTGTCGCCACATCCATGGGCGCCGACGCGACCGATCGAACCAGAGCGCCGCCGACGTATGCGTGCACCGGACGCCAGCCACGACCACGAACGCCACACGGGAATAAGAAAAAGCCTAGGCAGGCAGCGACGCCGCATTCTGGATCGATCGATCGCCCGCACCGACCCAACGGAAAGGAGCTTTCGGAAAAAGCCCCCGCTTAAACAATACGCGCTTACTTGTCCGCATCCGTCCTATGCGAATCTCACGCAGCGAAGATAGGGAGCTTTTGCTCTGTGATATACAGATCGACATTTCCAACGGTCCATCCTGCGCCGCCGATCGATCGGGTCCTGTAGCCATGCGCGCGCGGGCTTTTCGGCGGTGCGGGTGCGGCGTCGCCATCGATCTCGGCGGGCGGGCGGCGGACGACGCCGCGCGACAAAACGAGGTGCTTGGGTGCTACACGACGAGCGCCGCGCGCGTCGGTTGCTCCTCGCTGCTCACGCAAGCCGCGGAGTATGGTCAAGTTGGTACTAGGAGTAGTGGAGTACTACTATTGATCGGGTTGGACCTCGTGTGCCTTTTTCAGTCGTGTAGGGAGCTACGGCTCGTCTGCGGCTACCGCGGCCTGACTGGATGGTTCGTTCGGTGCCCCTCTAGATTTCTAGGGTGAGCACCTATTCGCCGGATAACATGATGGTGCATGGGCTAGGCGCCTAGGCATAGGCAACCTGTGCAGCAGCTGCTTGGCAATGGGCTTTGCTTTATTACGATCCTTGGTCAACGCGTTGATGACGACGAAATACATTTGCATCTAGATGTAGATTTACATTTCGAAACAAAAGAAGTTAAGTTGCACTATATAGTAGCAAATCTTTCTACACATTTGACTATAATTTTGATTTGAGAAGCTATAAGGGAACGACTTTCCAAGAGCGGTTAGAAATCAACCAATGATTACTCAAACAGTGGAGAAAAAAAGAAATGAATAAATGGAAATCGTAAGTTAGGTTTTCTTTCTGCCCATCCACTAGAACCAAATTCTCGCACCTTTGTAAATGGCAGCGTGCAGACTAAGCCTCGAACTTCCCCACCCTTAGCAAATGTGACGTGATGGCGCTCAATGGTGCAAGTATGCGTGTGCGTTACATTGAGAGGTGGAAACGCTACGTTGAGAAAGGAGGGCGTGAGGAGAGAGCCGAAGGCACAAGGTGACGTGCGTCAGATGGAAATGAAGTTGCGTGGGGAAGAAGAAACTTACTAAGTGAAGCTTATTTCCTCTCTCTCTTAGGAAGTATGATTTCCATTCGAATTATTTGTGTGCGATCGCTTGCGGGACAGGATGTACGCACGAAACGAGGGTTACGTCTTTCCGCCCATCAACTGGCTCTGCATATGTCATCCTTTTGTACATGTCAACGGTACAAACTATGCGTGTGATTTACGTCGAGAGGTGGGGGTGGGGTGTTGGGGGTGCATGAGGAGGAAGCACAAATGCATGACGTGACAAGTGGGGAGGAAGAAACGTACTAAATATGTACATATGAGTGCAATCACTCATAGGACGGATGCACGTGTGCGAAACAAGGGTCTTGAGCTATGGTCAATAAATCACAAAATGCTCCGTCGATGACAACTATATGCAATAAGTAGTGAACATGAGCGATGACACTCAAATACTCAATGGTACAAACTATGCGTGTGCTTTACGTCGAGAGGTGGGGTGGGGTGTTGGGGGTGCATGAGGAGGAAGCACAAATGCATGAGGTGACACGTGTCCGATGAAAATGAGGTTGCGTGGGAAGGAAGAAACGTAGTAAGTATATATATATATGAGTGCAATCACTCACAGGACAGATGCACGTGTGCGAAACAAGGGTTTTGAGCTATGGTCAATAAATCACAAAACGCTACATCGATGGCGAGCACCACAATCGTCCTTTATAGATGTCGGGTACAAAAAATGAACCATGACAACTATATATGCAACGAGTGATTGTCTAAGATGATGTTCAACGATGCATGCTATGCGTGTGAGTTACACTAAGAGACGGTTGTGTGAGGAGGGAGCACGACGGCATGGGTGACACGTGTCGGATGGATACAGAGGTTTCGTGGGGAAGAAGAAATGTGAGAAAGTACATGCTTATTTCCTTTTTCTTTCATCTTTTTAGAGAGTATGATTTCTATTTTAGTTATGTAAGCGCTTGCGGGCTGGGTGCAACGGGTGCACGCGCGAAACAAGGGTTTTGTTCAATAGTCTATAAATCAAAAAGAATATATACTACTCCCTCCGTTTTTTAATATATGACGCCGTTGACTTTTTTCGTTACGTTTGACCGCTCGTCTTATTCAAAATATTTGTGTAAATAGCTAAGTGCATAAGTTAATCTTAAAGTGCTTTTGATGATGAATCCAATGATGTTCATTTCGCACTCGAAAAATAATTATTTAAATCTATATTATTGGTCAAAGTTCAACGAAAAAGTCAACAGCGTCATATAATAAAAAACGGAGGGAGTAGCTTTCTCATAAGCAAATTATGCTTTTCTTACGACAGTAAAGGAAGTATAAACATAGTATATTTTACTATAGCTTACCACAAAATTTCACGGCACAGCGCAGATCAGAGATCCGAACAAATCTGAAAACGGAGTGCCGTGCAAATGGAAGCCCACACCCCGCGCATTTCCCATGAGAAAACAACGCGAAAACAGAGAACGAACAAATGCCAGCCGTTGTGGCCGCCTTTCGGCTCGTTCCGTGCCGGGGCCACCCTCTACGGGCCACACAGGCACCGCAGACCGCACCGCCGCTCCATAGCCAACCCGCGGAACTCGCCTGAGACTCCGGGTCCCACTCGTCATCGACCGTCTAACCGCAGCGGCGACACGGATACCCAAGCGCACACGCGCACACGCATCCGTCCATCCGCATCCTTGCAGTCGGCACCGCACCGCACCGCACCTGCTCACCACCGTCTTCGAACCTTCTCCTCTCCGCTCCCCTCCTCTGCGAGTCCTCTCTAGTCTATACTCCTTCGCTCGCCAGTCTTCTTCTCCAGACTGCAGCGGCGAGCCTCCCCGTTCACGTTGAGCCGGCCGGAGTTCGGCGTTGAGCGGCTTCTTCACGTGTTCGACGTGCCCCCGGCGGGGTTCGGGCTACCCTGCCAGGTGATTCCCTCTCTCGGTCTCTCCCCGGATTGATCTTTTTGCGTGGTATCTGCGTTTCTTGGCGAATTGCGGTGCGTGCTGCGGGGAGGTGGGTGATTTGGGTCACAAGACGAGCTGCTGCTGGTTGCTGTGACCTCAAAATCGGATCTTTACGGTTCGTGTAGGTTGTACGCGTCGACGAGAATTTATCATATTCTTCTTCTGATGCAGCGGGTAATATTAATGTGGTCAAGCTAGGGTACTGTGGGTTGGATGACCGGTTATGGGCGGCGTGGAATTCGGGGGTAGTATGTTGCAGGCAGTCCACTGACTGAATTTTAGTTCCACCCACATTTTGCTCCTACTATTGTGGCTCTATGCGCGCGTGTTCCTCATCGCCGTTGTTCAGTTCGAGCTTCTGTGGTCCGAATCTCGGAGGGTTAGTTGGAGAGTTGAGTCGTGCACTTGTGCCTGGATTTACTTGGTCCAGACTCGAGAGTAGTCTGCTGCCGTTAGAGAATTCTGATGAGATCAGTGAAGAATTCCGAGTAAGACCCAAGAAATGGCTTAGCGACTTGCCTGAGATTCAGGTGCATACGCTTTGTGTTAGTTAGAATTGTGTGATGGGTTGGATTCTCTGACGAGTAGTATTTTCTTCGTTGTAGTGCTTGGATTTCTCTGGGCTGATTGAATTGTTCTGTGAGGTTGTGTAGAAAAACAAAATTTCTGAAAATGCAGCCTGTTAGGTTGTTTGATTGTAGCTGGCCATAGCTATTTTTCTTCTTTGTAGTAGTAGGTGCTTATTTAGCCAGCTCTCCATCACATATCAGTTTGCTCTAGGGAGTTACTAGTATCTTTGTAATTCGTATATTATCAAAACTTTGAATCGGTTTTGTCCCCAAACCATGGTTTCACTTCCTTATTTCTTTTAATTTTGATGCAGTGTCAGACTTTCTGTTGAACAAACTATTTGATAGGAAGTGACAGATTCGTTATCTGCACAGTCCCCCCCCCCCCCCCACCTGTCTGTGGACACCACATTATTTTCTCTGTTTTGAATTTTGAAGTGACCAATTTGACATCCCACATGGAAGTTAATTTTGCAACATTTTAGCATGCATAATTTATATTTCCCTTTGAATACACCCTAATGGGCATACAATGGTTCTGATGAGATATCTCTTATTTCTTTCATTTCAGCTTCCCTAAATTGTAGCACACAATCTAATAGCCAAAATTCTTACTTTTGAGTGCAGGACAAAGTCATACTGCTTGGCCATTATCTCCTACCAAAACAGCTACCCTCGATACTAGCACTATTCCACAGTGCATGGCTGTGACTTTGCATGCTCCTGTAAATTTTGTTTGGCATTAAGGCTGGTGCACTTTACAATGGGTTCGCGATCAAAGAATGAAGATGATAAAGCCCTTGTCTTGTGCCAGGAAAGAAAACGGTTTGTTAGAGAAGCTCTTGATGGAAGATGTGCTTTTGCAGCTGCTCACTTTGCTTATATTCAGTCACTGAGGCACGTAGGGTTTGCTCTGAGAAAATTTGTAGAGCCTGAAGCGCCAACAGATTCCTCCCTGTACACATCAACGTCTGCCACACCGGAGCCTCCTATTATTAGGCATAAATCAGTGAATCCATCCCCATCCCTTTCACGTCATGCTAGTGACTCTTTTTCCCCAGCTCCTTCCCCTTTATCTTCAGGACGTTTCCATGTCAATCATATGAAATCTGGGGGGAACTCGGTGACAACTGTTCAGGAGAAGGTGCCTATTCCTGTAACGGCAACTCTGCAAACATCATCCCCTGTTCACAGACCAGCTGTCCATGATCTGGATGATAGTTCCACATTTGAAGCTCCTCCGGGGACACCACCATGGGATTACTTTGGTCTTTTTCAACCTGTTGAGAGCCAGATCTCATTTCATGATGAGAAGGAGCTTGGTCATGACTTTGAAAATGCTGATGATATTAAGCTTCTTCGGGAGAAGGAGGGGATCCCAGAGCTTGAAGACGAAGTGGAGAAGTCTCCTGCTCGTCCTGATGATAGTAAGCTTGTAAGAGATGAGAAAGCTCCAGATTTGGAGAAAGCTGCAGATCTCAAAGATGTTGAGAAGTCTCCTATGAATGGAGGAGAAGATGATCTTGCATTGTCAGAAGACGATTTTGACAATCCAACATCTGAATCTTTAGTGCGGGTGTTCAAAAATCGCAATGATACCCATATTGGAAATACTGCAATAAGTCAGTCACCTGAGCTTCGTCCTTCAGAAAAGGTAGCTTCGGAAATTACTGATTCTCAAATAGAAGGGCCCAAAGATGACGCGAGGGTACTGGACATTAGCATGTATGAAACTGATGAAAGCCCTGTGGCAACCCCTGTGAAAGAAGTTGCATCTTTGATTGCTGCTCCTTCTATGAATGGGAAATCAAAGGAACCTATTCGTGATTCAAGAAATGTGGTGAGGGACTTAAATTCATGGATAAAGGAGGTTGAACTCTTATTCATCAAGGCATCTGATTCTGGAAAAGAAGTCCCAAGGATGCTTGAAGCAGATAAAGTCAATTTCCGCCCATTACTGCCTGAAGAGAAAGGTTAGCTTAGTATTTACATTTCTGTTCCATAACGTTTGCATGGAAGTTTTTTTTTTTAAAGAAAAAAGAGAAAGAGAGTTATGGCAAATAGAAAGTTTTTTTTGTTTTTGGTATGCTTAAATATGACGTGAAACTTCTCTGTTTATTTCTAGCTACCATTGACATAATGTAAGCCTGAGGCTAATATTTTCTGCTACTCCATCTTTATTAGTTTCCTTATTTCGGTTATCTTGATACTTTGATGCAGCACCTGGATCAACGGCGTCAGGTTTTTTCGCCACATTGTTTGCTTGTTGCAGGGAGGAAGTCCCTGTTCCTCAACGTAAGTTATTTTACTCTAGCTACAGCATTCTTTCCTTTTTCTGTCACAATTCCTGCGAATCAATTAACCATAATATGCTGTTATTTTAAACTGATGCAATTTTTCTGCTTATGGATAATGGCATCGATATACCTCGCGCCCAGTTTCCTTTATATTTTTTTTATCATTGATTATTTAGTATGTCGTCGAAGTATACTGGTATTATGGAATATAATCTGTTGAAAATAAGTTTGGAAACAACAATATACTAGTCTTTTCGTAAGATCGATCTGTATAGTTCAGTGACCTATGCTTGAAGTTGAAGCAGGTAATGCAAGGGTGCCTTGTTCTATGAGCAGTACAACTAGTACTTTGACCCACCATGACAAATAAACACCTCATGTTGTAATGCAGCTCCTCCTCAAGCTGAAGTGCAGTACCTTACCTGGCATAGATCGATGTCTTCACTTTCTTCATCATCTAGAATTCCTCTTGGGACAACGTCAAAAGATGACACTGATGGTTTCACTGGAAATATATTTGGTGGAGTATACATGAATGCTGGGAGTCACGCATCCACACTCGACAGATTGTATGCATGGGAGAGAAAACTTTACGATGAAGTTAAGGTAAGCTCTCGTTTTTCAGTTCTGTTCTATAACTTCTGTTTAATGTGGATATATATATAGCGGGTGCAACCTGCTTGACTGTGTGCCTGCAGTTTTTAAAATTAAAATATGGAGTTAATCATCTATGAAGTACTCCCTCTGTCCCAAAATACTGGAGAGAATTAAGGAGAGGTGGAAAAGGTGGGTGCCTGAAAAGGGGAGGAGAGAGATATAGAGATGTATTGGAAAGAGAGAAAGGTACATTGGGAAGTGAGAATGCCAAGTACTTTGGAAAAACTAGAGAAACTTAGAATGCCAAGTATTCTGGGATGGATTAACATTGTTTATCTTGTAATGGGATTTGGGATTATTTGTTTCTGTGCTGGACTGCTGATCTCAAGTGCTAGGGTAATGATTCTAAACTGAAGATGACTGGAATATGGAACAAATAAACAAGGCAGCCACCTTAACTGTATTTGTACTGAAGCGTCGTCATATAGAGGGCGGCGACTGTGCCACAACTTTACAGAATGATAGAGCTATTACTCGGTCCGTATTAAGAATGATATAGCTATCTTGAACAATGGAGTGTTCAAAGAAATATTCAAATAAATGTGGTATCTAATTATAATTAAATATAGTTTCTATACATTGTAGAGCCATATAATTTTTCCTTTGACGAAATGTGTTGATTTCACAAATTTTATTTTATTTCCATTCCTTCAGGCTAGCAGTGCAATTTGCAGGGAATATGATGAAAAATGTATTAATTTCACTTTTTTTTCTTTTGCATTCCCATTCCTTCAGGCGAGCAGTGCAATCTGCAGGCAATATGACGAAAAATGCAGGCAACTCAGACATCAGGAATCAAGAGGAGAAAGCCAAATGAGTATTGATAAAACTCGTGCTGTTGTGAAGGATTTGCACTCCAGAATTTTAGTAGCCATTCAGAGAATAGACATGATTTCTAAGAACATAGAGGATCTAAGGGACAAAGAGCTTCAACCACAGTTAGAGGAATTAATCGGAAGGTATGTTCCTTCAGTTTCTGCTAAGCTAGAATTCAAACGGCATTTTAATGTGATCTTGAACATCTTTTAGCCCAGGCAGGAGCAAGTCCTATTTTGAAACACAAATCAGGCACTTGGGCTGTAGTCGGGCCCAAAAAATAAATGAACAAAAATAAATGGAGAAGAACTACACCAGGTAGCCTAAATGAAATTGAACCCAGCTCTAGCCTAGTCTTGTTTTTTTCTTCTCTATTATGCAGGAGAGCTGCACATCATTTTATTAGAGAAGAAATAGTGTGTCAAAAAACAACACAGGACCTGAACCCTTACACACTTAACGTACGCGCCACAAAAAATATGAGAACAAGCTGACCAAGAACACACCACACCTAACTGACTCCCAGACTAGCTCGCTGTCTACTGGCCTTAATGCAGGTTTTAATATGGAGTAGATAATAGGTTAAGAATTATCACTTCATGGATACATATGACTTACTGTTGTTAAATTGCATCAGTGCAAAAATTTCATGTAATGATGATTGTGAGCGCTGTTGTAGGATTTAACAGAATTCTGGCTTAGTGCTCATTTAGTGCACTAGTGCTAAGTATTTGTTATTAATTTTTGCTGGCTGTTATATTGAATATATTTGTCCCATTTGCAGTTTAACTCGCATGTGGTCAGCAATGCTTGAATGTCACCGGAATCAACATGAGATCATTAAGCTAGTATCTAACAGTGGGAACATGAAAGTCCTAATTCGGTCGGAGTCACAGATCCAGGCAGCTCTACTCCTTCAGGTTGAGCTTAACACCTTAAGTTCGAACTTTCATAAGTGGATAGCCTCCCACAGATCATACTTGCATAGCCTAAATTCATGGCTGCTCAAGTGTGTGAAGTCACTGAGGAGGAGGAAGAAATCCAGGAAGAAGAAGGAAGATGATATTCCAATAACAAATTATGCTGTTGCACCTATTTTCAAAACCTGTGAGGAATGGATAAAACTATTGGATGATCTATCAAAGAAGGAGTCGGATGATCATTCCTCAAAGAAAAAGGAGTTGGAGGATGCTATTAAAGGTCTTGCTGGAGATATAAGTCGTTCTGTGCCACGCCAAGAGAGGCGGCGTGGTAACTCAAAGCTTACCTTCTCATTATCCCATAGTGGGGCGTTAAATGGTGAAATGGAGGGAGTCCGCAGAAATGACCCTCCTACAGATTTGCAATCAAGTTTGGAGATATTCCTAGGGAAGCTTGAAGAATTCTCACATGCTTCATTGGAGATGTATGTAAATCTTGGAGAGAAAATTAACAAGGCGAAGGAGGAATATGAGAAATGGAAGTAACTTCTGCTCGGGCAGACCAGTGGCTCTAATTTAGAGATGGATAAATATGTGGTTGAGGTGTATATTTGTTTATTTAAATAATAGGCATATAAATTGCTGTTATTTTTCTTTCCTTTTAAGTTACAAGATAGTCCAGGTGGGCGAGGATGAGAATTTGTAGATGTCGGGCTAGTGCCATGCCTCCTTACTCTGGGTTGTAAATGCGAGGTGGTGATAATGAAAGTGCAAGGTGCGGAAAGTAGGTGTACATTCATTTTGGGGTTATACCAGCCTATGAGATATCCTTCATTTTTTCTCTCTTCGTATTGTTCATATTTTGCAAGTTTATGTGCAGCAATGCTATATTTGTAATGTGATGTGTGTACTGGAAATGCTTGCCCTTGCTCATTATCACTCTTAAATACTTGTTCTGGATCGCTGTAATTGAAAAAACGAAGCAGGCGACGGCTCACAGATTGCACAAAGCAACATGAGCAGGTGACGGCTCATAGAATGCAAATAATGGTTTGTTCGGGTCGTGTTTGTTCTGCTTAATGAAGTCTTTGGCTCTTGTTGGGCTACATGTTGTTTAGATAGTGAATCACAAATGAAACAGTTGAGGGGAGTTGAATGAGCCAAATCTGGTTCGACTTGCGGGGTTCAGTGGACAAACAAACCCCGCATTTGCGGGCAGTAGAATGGACTGGTCCTTTAAAAGGAGAGAATAAGAAGAAAGAGATAGGTTTGAACTTCACGCCTTAAAGTAAGGATTCCACACCGTTGGGTTTCACTGTCTTTTTAGTAGGCATGACCAATGAATGTTAATAAGTTCATCTCAAAACTAAATGGTGGCACAGAGTACTTTTGTTGAGGTCACTAATGATTCCTTCTAATCATCAGTCATAGATACTATCAACAAACAGATGCCTAAGGTTTTCCTCCATTGTATTTGGATACATGACTAATTGTTCAACAAACATATGTATACTATCTTTGAGCAAATCGTAATTCTTAAACAAACTTACAGAAATATATGTTGCGAGAATAAGCATGTTTACACAAATTTTGATAGTGTTCAATATTTCAAGGTCTCGATACTATTATCAAATCCTATTCCTTTATTCTTCATGCACCGACGTAACACAAACCAAACCGTAAATTTCCTTTTCAAGGTTTAATCAGTAATTATGGACATCATTGAGAACACAATATATGTGCTACAACCCTATAACAGACATGTGATGAAGTCAAAACCAAAACAAAACAATGAAGTGGCGATTAGTTCATAATTTGCAATGCGCACAAATCACATGTCACTAGTATTGAGGTGATCATGTATATATCAGCATCGGTAGCATGTTTATTCGTCACATTGAGCTAGGGGCATGTAGCAATCAGTCGCATCTTCAGCTTGTTTTATCAACCAACATAGGCAGATCGGGCTAGGGTTTCTTTACCTTGGGCATGGATGATTTTCAACTTTCCAGAGCCAGTTGTGCATAAGGAGGGTGCATGTAGGGAGATTAGGAGGGAGGGGTGGTCGCCGACAATTGCTTCTCCCCTCTCCCCATGTAGCCGCACAACAGTTGCCCCCAAGCCCGCCTTCAGTGTTCCAGGCGGCCGCACCGGTGATTGGATCTGATCTAGAGCCAACGGGGTTGGTGGACGATACAACGGTTGTCGAGGGTCGCATCTCTTGGATTTGGTCATGCACATGGGCACTAAAGTAAGAAATACAGGGAGGGATCATGCGAGCAGAAGAAAATGGGAGAAGAAAGTACCTGCAGGTGATGGAACATGGGAAGTCGATGCGCCTAGTCTGCTGTTTTAGGGTACTTGAGAATTTTTTTTTGAGACCAGGGTACTTGAGAGGTTATGAGGTGATAGAAGTGGGTGAATAGGATCATGAAAAAGGAAGGAGATTAGCCCAATATAGCCGCTACCCACATGTGGGGCATGGGGAGACAAGGGTCGTGTTTGTTTGTCTTTTTTCCCCTTCTCTTTGAACTTGGCTAATCAAATAGTTAAGTGATTTTTTTTCTAGATGTTAATCCCATCCTCTTGTCATCTTATGAAGATATCAAGAGTGATATGGAAGTCTTTTATTTTTTTAATATCGTTTAACGAAACATACATCCTCAATGCAGGGGCGGAGCCAGGATTTAGGCATAGCGGGGACCAAGCCGCCTGTTGTCGGAGCCCTTAAGAAAAATTAAGCTACCAAAATTTTTATTTCGAGATTTTCTCAAGGATTTTTAGCACAACCAATTTTGTCACCAGATTTTCAGCACCGCCACCGGTGCGTGAATCAACAACTGGTTGATAAAAACTATGAATTGTTCCTATCCTCTTCATGCTGAAATTGAAATGAATAGAAGAGGGACTAAGATTGCGCATACATTTAACCTTTCCCCTACTCGATTAACCTAAATTCTAATCTCAATAGAATTGAAGATTAGCATGTCCAAATAGCTAGGAGGAACAAGATGCATACAAATTTCAGGAGCCTGATCAGAGCTTGCTGGACTGCTGGCTTGGCGGCCTAGGGGATGACGCTGAAGTGCTGAACATGGGCGACGACTGGGCGTTTCAGCAGGCGGGCGGCG
This sequence comes from Eragrostis nindensis, assembly GCA_012490785.1. Lineage (NCBI taxonomy): Eukaryota > Viridiplantae > Streptophyta > Magnoliopsida > Poales > Poaceae > Eragrostis > Eragrostis nindensis. The sequence goes on along the minus strand of JAAXCT010000738.1, from coordinate 168,516 downwards.
GCGACGTCAATAACCGGAGAGAAGCAGAAAATGATAGAATGATCTGAACGTAGAGGATGGCGAGCAGTATTTTCGTAATGGGCCGATTGCGCTTGCAATGCAGAACGTCTTGGGCTCAAGGCATTGAGGGGGGCCCGCTCATGCTTAAGCATGTTATTAGCAGAGAGATTAAGGGGGGATCTCCGGAAAAACTCAGACCATAGGGGGGGCCAGGCCCCTGCTCGCCCCCCCTGTCTCCGCCCCTGCCTCAATGGATGAGGGGGTATCTCTTTTTGGCTTTAACAACTCTTGCCTTTTTTTAAGCTAGCATACGATACAACATAGATTATGTGTTTGCGTACCCTTTGTTATTAACAAATATATGAACAATGATTGAAATGTGAAAACGGTGATCATTAATTGCAGACAAGTTTGCGAGAGGTTATATGAGACCTTTGAATTCTACAAACCAAAACAATTTGATTGTGAGGCTATAATTCACATTCGAGGTGTTGCATTGGATGGGATTAATTGATAAGGATATCTTAAGACATACATAATCAAATCTGAGTCGGCACTAGTCAAATATATCTATCTTACTACCCTAAAGCCCATGGACGACAACAAGGCATAAAGGCCTTGATTCAAAACTATGGGAAAAATATTGAGCGAAACCATGCATCTATTTTGATGAAATCATCAAATACTTTTACAAAATAATTTTAGACTTTTAAATTTTAAGAAAAAACACACGGTAATGAATATGTACGTAAAATCTCAAGTCCAACTGATTTTGTTTGTGAGTTATGAAAATAACATTTCATGAAAATAGAGGGAGGAAAAAAGCATAGCCCTTATATCTGATAAAACGAAATTGATTTTGAACACCAAGTTTATGAGCATGGTGTTCACCACAACAATATGTGCGTAAGTTTTTCCACGTCTTTTAAAAACTTCTGAACATGTTTTTTTTTTTACAATTTTTTTATCACAATTTCACCCGAGTGAGTGGTTTACTAAGAATATTTTCCCATTTACTATGGCTACTATGAGCTATAAATATGTCAATTGGGAATTATTTTTTGACCGATGGTATGCACCCTCGTCTCTCGCTCGATACATTATGAACGACTTTTATAAAAAACCTAAAAAAATCCAAAAGATTACTATGTTATTGATATATACTTACTTTGTTTAATTGAATGTATGTTAAATTTTTTCTTAAACCTTGACCATTATATATATTTCAATAATTTGTTACCTAAAGAGAAATGAGTATCATTAGATGTACCACCAAAGAACTTTAAGCTTAGCTAATATATTTAACTATTTTTAAATATTTATAAAGATGATTATTCAAACTAATGAAAAACATTAATGTGTCATATGTTTAAAAACAGAGGAAGCATTAAAACTTTTTTCGAATTTATATGTTAAAATTTCTGCTAAACTATACTACGTTTTTTTACAAGAAAATGCTAGAAGAATTATCTTGGTCCGGTCTATTATAGTAGTAGTGGCTAGCGGGCCCAACGGGCCAGGCGGCCAGCACGAAACGAAACAAAATCGCTGCTGCGCTTATTACCCCCTCTTGTCCGACAAATTTCAGAAATACCCTCCCCATTTCTCGCCGCGGCCACGGTGACGCCGTAGATCTCCTCCTTGTCCCAGGGCTCCGGCAGTCTCGCCGGCGGCGTGAGCTGAAGCGATGGAGCTCTGGAGCAAGCTGCGTAATCTGGACGCGTACCCGAAGGTGAATGAGGACTTCTACAGCCGCACCCTCTCCGGCGGCCTCATCACCATCATCTCCTCCCTCGCCATCCTGCTCCTCTTCTTCTCCGAGATCCGTACGTATCGTCACCTCTCTCTCCCTATCCTAACATCGTCGCTTCAGATCTCTTTTAATTTCGTCCTAACTAGCTGCTGCACAGCTTTATCTCAACATCACGTCTAGGTGGCCTTGCTTACGGTTCGATAGGTGCATGTGGTCTAGTGAATTTTGCACCATTTCATACGAATGATGTGAATTGGAACTAGTATGTTGTTAAAATTCGCGGCGCCATAAACATGCACCAGAATTCTGCTACGAAAGTAAAATCCAATGCACGCGTATAGGAGAAAGTGCAGAATTATGTTGCGTAATTACTTTTTTTTTCCCCAGTTTTGATGCATTGTCCTAATTGATGCATCAGAGTACAGGTGGGCGGGCTCTTATACTGTCCTTGTGATGATTTGATTCAAGTAATCGTGGTTTTATTGCGAATAACTCTATCTGCATTAGAAACTTGTATGTGAATTACTTTTTCTGTGCTACACCAGGCCTATAGTAAGGCCTGAATAGGATCAAACCTTATTCCATGCTACGTAAGGGGGAGGTTTCATTAGACATGTGTAGCTTCCTCCGTAGTTTAACTAGATTTTTTTTCGAAACAATATTTAACACAACTCGATCCGAAGACGGTGGTTCCAGAGTCTTACATTGTCACCAAAAGACTGCTAGTGAAAGAAAAAGTTGTCCCCACCTCCAATCTGCTACCACATCTCTAAGAAATAGTATGTTGGGAGGGGGGATAGAACAACCAGGTCGATTCGACCTCAGTTACACTCTTGCAAAGCATGACTTTCATGCAGTATCGGAAAACCAGATGATCAATGGATTCTTCTTGGGAGCAGAAGTGACATGTGGGATCTCCCTGCCACTTCCACCTCACCATATTGTCCTTTGTTAGGAACTTAGGATCGCATTGTTCTCAATCAGCCATAGGAATATTTTGATTTCTGGTAATTAGCCTTCCAAATGTGTCTGTAGGAGCTACCAGAGTCCTGGTCAAGTGCTCGTACACATATTTAACAGAATATTTCCCATTTGCATTTCATATCCAGACAGCATAATCATTGTCCTCTGTGATAACTTTTTTTCATTTAGCTTGGCAGCAAGTGCTTACCATTGTTCATGTAGAATAACATGGAGGTTAATTCTAAAAGGGATCACTCAACTTTTGTTAGCACAATCAGCAACAGATAGTTCCTTGTCATCACAGAACTCAAATAGAAGAGGGTATATTAAACATAAGGATTCTTCACCTAGCCGTCTATCTGTCCAGAATCTGACTCTTTAACCATTCCCAAGACCATTCTCCTTCATTTCATGTAGATGTTTCTGACCTTAAGCAGGTCAGTCCATATAGGAACTGGTTAGTCTGTGTTTCATAGACCGAATTGGTTTATTTTGAATGTATTTTGCTCTAATGAGTTCTTGCCATAGCCCTTCCTCAATATGATTCAAGACATCGTTGCCATTTTGTTCTTTTTGGTTGATGCTACTCCGCAAATTATTTCTGCAAAGAATAAAAATATGCGCTTCTATGTACACACCATTGCCGATACGGTGGTACCTATAAGTGATCACTTTGCATGTTAATCACTAGATAGTTGATACACTATGCATGAACATACTTTTCTGGTGACTTTCTTGTAGGGTTATATCTATATTCCGCTACAGAGAGTAAGCTCACTGTTGATACCTCAAGAGGGGAAAGACTACATATCAATGTTCGTGCAAATGCTCTTTATTTTATTTTAAACCTTCCAATTTCTTGTACTTTCTTGTGTCTCACACCCCAACTGGAAAGCAAAGGCAACCAAAATCTAGCCATGCTAAATTTTGATCCATCTGCTTAAAATCATTCTATAACATTTACTTCTGCAAACTATTTTCTTAAAGCTTGATAGATCTCCGAACATACTTGTACCATATGTTTTGGAGCATGATAACTTGGCAACTAGTGAATAAAACATTCGTAGAGTTTATATTGCTATATATTCTTTTCAAATATGAAAGAACAATAGGCAGTGAGCTAGCTGAGACCTGAAAATGTTTATTGTTTTGGGAAGTCTATAAAATATGTTCCATTTCTCTTGGATTGTTAATACATAATACCTTTTGCAGTTTGATATTACATTCCCGGCTCTTCCTTGTTCACTTGTTGCTGTTGATACGATGGATGTCAGTGGAGAGCAACATTATGACATAGTAGGTGCAAATGTTTTAGTTTGTCCTCTTGTGTTTTGTTTGATACCTTCTAAAATGTTTCCTGAGTGTGACTGCGCATATCTGTCGCCTAAGAAGCTGAACATCCATTTTGCAGAGACATGACATAATAAAGAAAAGAATTGACCATCTTGGTAATGTAATTGAATCAAGAAAGGATGGAGTTGGTGCCCCTAAGGTATGTTGTCCAACTTTTAACTACAGTTAGAAACTGTCCTGGTTTTCCCTTAACGTTTGCCCTAATTGTGCATGCTGGTTCACTGTTAATAATCTTGGCTGTAATGTTATTTTAATGGTCCTGTTTTAGAGCTTCCCAGAGAAATGGCTGCCGTGGTGTGCTTATGCACAGTGCATAGAACTTGCAGTTTTACAGTAAAAACCATTTATGCTCAGTAAAAATCAGTAATGGCTTTGATGGTATGCTATGTAGTGTACTTGGTCTGTACACTATATTTGGACCCTAGGCATCTGGCAATAGCTATTAATTCACTACACTACATTAAAAGTTTTAAACTGTGCCATCCTAACTTCACATCTGTTTTCCTCGTCATGCTCTCTTGACTTCGAACCCATTAATCAGCAAAATAATGGTACTCCTGTACACGATTTCATATTCCTGTGGTCAATATAACTGACCATAGTGACTGAGTTAACACATTTGTTTGTTTTTAAAGCAAGGCTGTTTGCCTTCTTGGATATGCAAGAAAAAAAGTCAGGCTATGACAAGCTGAAATGAATATTCTTATATTATTATCGGAACTGAGCCTAGCTTTGTTGGTTGAGGTTTTCTTTTTTCTTTTCCCTCGAAGACGCAGAAGAGCTGACAAATTGGGCAAGAACCCATACATCACGCACACTACCCACACCACACTAGAGTCGAGGGTGTGGATGTACGCCTAGACCACTCTACTTCAGTCCTCTTCGATGTGAATTTGGGGCAGTTTGCCTTCTGAAGTCTGCAAGATAAAATTCAAGGTGCAACTAGCCAAAATTGTTACGGTCCTTAAGATTATTATGTAACTACCACGTGTAGCGTATAGAAGAGGGCCATATTATATGAATTGAACGGGAAGGGGGCTATAAAGCATTCACTTAAGATGACAGACAACTAATTCATGTGGCTGGTCGGGAAGACTAGGTTAGGGCAACTCTATCGTGTGATCTAAGGGGGTACCGGGAGGGGAGAGAAAAGGATAGAGGAGGTGAAATACATTAGAGCGCTGGTGCTAGCATAGCAACTCCTATCACCTGAAGCTTATTTGGGCACTCGGTGCTTTACTCAGTTTTTTCTCTCTTCCCTCTGTCACTGTCACTTATTACCCTATGCCTTGGATGGATGGATGAGTATTTTTATTCAACTCATGGGTCCCACAGCAAGGTGCTAATGTGATAAGTGTTAAAGGGAATTTTTTTTAAAAAAAAAACTCTATCAGGGCCGCCCCGCTGACATTATATTAGATTGTTCATATCCTGGTCTGAAAGAAGGGGCTGAACCAGTACTTTGATTGGAAAAGGCCAAAAACCTTAGGATTTAGCAGCTTTGTTTATCTCAGCTCTGCAATTTACAGGAAACCTGGACTGTCATTTCTTTCGGATAAACCAATGAAAAATAGATAGGTTTAGCGAATCTAGCTATTGTAAACTGACGGATAACTGGATTTAAACTCTGTGGAAGGGCAACATGTGAACCTGGTGCTGTCAACAACTACCCTGCAAGCCTTGTATTCCAAAATCTGCATGCCTCCAGCCTTCCACCTCCCTCTCATTCTCCCATATCTTGCGATCCTTGTCTTCTGTTTCTATTGTTTACCTCCTGGTCTGTGATGTTAGTCTCTAATCTATCACAAAATTACACTTTTAAGAATCTATCACAAAACTAACTTCACATATACTTCTTTTGTCATATCATATCACAAAATTACACATTTGTTGTCATTATGTATTGCAAAACAACAATTTTGAGCCATTTAGATATGTCGTTTTGTGACATGAATGGATATTGAGACTCTAGTTTTATGAAATTGATTCATAGAAATTTGAACATGTGTCAATAAAAGTGTAGTTTTGCGATAGTTTTTTCGTAATGTATTTTTGTGAAATTTGCTCATAGTATAAATGTATCAAAACATTCATACAGAAAGAAGTAAGAACTGTTGGTTTGGCCAGTGAACTAAGCCACTTTTAAAAAATGTACAACTGTGGCCTTGTTTGAAACCACCTTTAAAAAATCCAATTAAATTGGAGGGTCGAACACGCAGGAGAGCTGCGTATTAATGAAGAAGAAAAGAGTTTCCAATCCAATTAAATTGGAGGGTTATCAGGATCGGTGGTGGAGGAAGAGACTGATATCTTGAATGTCAAATGTGTGACAATGTATTACAGGATTATATGTTTCCTTGAACTTACTTGTCCTCCACATTCATTCTTCGACAGATTGAAAGACCATTGCAGAAGCATGGTGGGAGGCTTGACCACAATGAGGTTTACTGTGGATCTTGTTACGGTTCTGAGGAGGTACACATCTACAACATTACTAAAATGCTTTAACTTGATTTTTTATTGTATATTTTCACGTCTACTTTATTTGTCACATCGTCTACCTTACGGGTTCTCCTTATGAACTTATTGCATTCTACAAGTCCTAACCTTGCATTTACAACTATACCAGTCAGATGATCAGTGCTGCAACTCCTGTGAAGAAGTTCGCGACGCCTATCGAAAGAAGGGGTGGGCACTCACCAATGTAGAATTAATTGATCAGGTATTGCATGCTATATTATTTTGCCCTAGTTTTTTTAATATAGGACACTTTTGTTCATTCAAATGGTCTTAGCGAAGCCCATATTTGTAGCACCCTATTGTATGATCTGTCTCGAGTCCTTCATCTGGTTATCTTGCACATAGGGTGACACTTGTATTCATCAAAGCAATAGCTTCTGCAGTAAATCAGAAATACTTGATAGAGCATGAGCTAACTTATGTGTCTGTTACTCTGTTGTACTTATGTAGTTTGTATAGGTCGTGCTTTTATTCTGAGGCTACAAGTGCCAGGCGTTATGGTCATATGGTGATTATTACTTGTACAACTGTGAGGGTACTTAAAGTTTTAAACTACCTCGGGAGTTATGCCTGCTATCCATATTGCTTGAAATTGAACTACCTTTTTTCAGTCCAAGAGTACCTCTCTTAAGATTGAACTACTTGTTTGAATGTACATAGTGTTCATATTTCTGAAAGATACATGATGTGTGAATCACCTTAATCTCTTCTGTGTACTGCTTGTTTTCTCAAGTGATTTAGATAATAGTTTATGCTGCATGCTAGTGATCCACTCTGATATTTTTGGTTTTTTACTTTGTTATGGACGTATGGTTTCCTTAATTGACTCACATTTCAGTGCAAGAGAGAGGGCTTTGTTCAAAGGCTAAGGGATGAACAAGGGGAAGGCTGCAACATCCATGGATTCGTAGATGTGAATAAAGTAGCCGGCAACTTTCACTTTGCCCCTGGAAAAAGTTTCGACCAGTCATTCAACTTCCTGCAAGACCTGTTGAACATTCAACCAGAAACTTACAATGTAAGTAGAATTATGCTCTTTTTGTCCTTATTGAAGTACTTCCAATATCGAGCATAACCGATAATTGATGATGGTCCATTCCTCAATGTCCCTGGAACAGATAAGTCACAAAATAAACAAACTCTCCTTTGGAAAAGAGTTCCCTGGTGTTGTCAATCCTCTTGATGGGTATGCTTTGCAACTTAGACTACACCCACTTTTAATTTGCTTCTCTGTGTTCAACAAATTTTTCCATGGTCTGATTTTTCTGGTTGTGTCCTAGAGTGGAGTGGATACAGGATCATTCCAACGGCTTAACAGGGATGTACCAGTATTTTGTGAAGGTAAAATTTAGCAACCACTAGCGGTATTTTTTTAACATGACTGCTTGTTCTTAAGATGTCAATCCTGCGTGCATAAACTCGCAATCATCTTTTTTTTACAGGTTGTTCCTACAATCTACACAGATATTAGGGGACGGAAGATCAACTCGAATCAGGTAAACAACACATGTTTTGATGTCTACTTTATTCTGAAGCCTAAGCTTGCTGTTATATATATTTTCTTTTTTTGCAGTTTTCTGTGACAGAGCACTTCAGAGAGGCAATCGGCTATCCTAGGCCTCCACCTGGTGTATATTTCTTCTATGAGTTTTCTCCGATCAAGGTGACGAAGGATACTCCGCGTTTTTATGCATCCATTCCTTGATTGTTAATGCACCTTTTCGGTGTTTATTTATTGGTTGCCTGCATGCTCCTTTGGATATTCAACCAGCTATTTGCTCTAAAAGCAAAAGAATACACTGCATTTATTTCTTTGATTGACACTTGTATAATTTTTGATCATGTTGATTTCTTTTGGATAACATGTGAAGATCACCATCCGTGCAGTTATTGGTCATCATCTGCATTGAAATAACTAGTTTGTCTGACTGTTCCTTGACAGGTTGATTTCACTGAAGAAAACACATCGCTTCTTCACTTCTTGACAAACATCTGTGCAATTGTTGGAGGTCTGTCATACGTTATAGTGCTCACTGTACCAGAAAACAAAAGGAAATGCATACTCACCATCCGTAAACAGTTTTCCTTATCTAACGCATCTTTGTGTGCGTTGTCGCAGGTATCTTCACGGTTGCTGGCATCATAGATTCGTTCGTGTACCATGGACATCGCGCTATAAAGAAAAAGATGGAGATCGGGAAGCTTGGGTAATTGCATTTTGCGCGTATTTTGGCATATAGCCAATAGGACGATAGTCAAAAGGAGCTAACTTATTCTGCCTCAAATTGTCGGGGAGGAGAGAACCCAGCAGGAATTTTGGTCGATACCGTAATACAACTATTTAAGTACGTAACTCTTGCCTCTGTGCCTATAGCGTAGGCAGTTAATGTGTAAGTGGCAACTGCATTGTCTCCAAAATGCTTGTGTTACGCATTAGTACTATCAAGCATTCTGTAACATACTCTACCCTGTCCAAATCTGTGTATTTGCTCCATTCCCCCTGTCCGTGTCGGATGAGGCCTCATGCTGGAACTTTCCCGGCACGCAAGCGCTCGCGGCGGCGCCGCGCGGTGCGCACGTTGGCGCCGGCTGCGCGGGCACGCGGGTGGACACGTTGCCGCTGCATCGGCCGCCCGGGCGAGAGGCGAGCGCGGCTGTCGCCGGCCGGCGGTCACGTCGCGAGGCGCCCGCGGAGAACGAGGTGTCATTCGCCTTTTCCCCATCAATCAAAGCAAAGCTGGAGAGATGATGGGCGATCGGCCCCAACCCAAAACGGAGAGAGATGCCATGGACGGACGGCGACAGGCAGCCAGGAGGCAAAGACGTGGCTCGCCATATTTCTGACCCCGACCCTGTCCGCCGCAGCTGCGGGGAACGGCCAAGCAAGGCCCGGACTGGAGGAATATACTCGTCGCAAAAGGCTAAGTCTGCCCATCAACCCAATGATGCCCGGCAAAGTGATCTGTCGGGGCGAGCTCCTCCGGTGCGGCGGCGGCGACCGGCGGCGTAGGTGACCCGTCCCGGTCGGCCAACTTTATTAATGGGCAAAAGGATGTGATGTATCCGGATCGAGTGCATGATGAAGCGAAGAATAGGACTCGTCACTCGGTCGTCCTAGCTAGCTCTCTATCGGTTCAATGCATGGGGTACTGGCAATACCGTGATTTGGTTGCTGTGCTGACATGTTCAATGAAAACAGTTTAATTAATTGGGAAAGGGCGACACTGTTTGGTGTAGTATACGCAAGAGGATGCTGTTGGAGGGACGTGTCAGCCGCGCCGCCCGTTCGAAGCATGCGCGGTGTACACTTCTGTGCCAGGTAGCATACATGGTCAACTTTTCGAGTCGCATTGAAGCTATAAAGCTTTTAAAGGAGCAGGAGCGGGAGAGATCTCTGCTTGTAATCCAGCGATGGCGAAACATCGAGTAAACGATAATACGGTCGTAAATGTGAGAGCAGGAGTGCTTGTGGGTGTAGGTACCGCTACGTCCGTTCTGCAGCAGGAGCATGGTGTAAACTGAGATTTGTGTCGTTGTAGCTGACAGGGGCATGTATGGTCTGATGTCCATTGTATTGACTGTTTCTTAGGGTGGATGGTTAGAGTACGTGGCAGATTAGACACGACTTGTGATCCCGCCGTGTATATGGCAGTGATCACTTCTTCGATCGCAGGACCTTACCACTTAGTAGTAAATGTGTTGTCCATGTCTCCTTATCAACTTTAGCATTCGGATATACTGGTTGACTGGTTGTTGCATTGCAACTCATTCGGTATCAAGTGATGAAATTTCGACCAAGGGGGGCTGCAAGTACAATGCACCCCTTTTCCGTCATTAGTTGGATGTGATGGTTGTAAGTTCAAAATTGAATTAGCCGGTGTGTCATACACAAAGGGAACGGGAGTATACTACTACGTGTAAAGGTTTATCTTATGACCATTCATGGGGCTGGTCATGAGTGCGAAATGTCACCACCGAGAATTCAGCGACGAAGCGTCTACACATTTGTTGTTCCTTTGCCCCCCACAAGGCAAAAGTTGAAGGGTTTGTTCTTTTCGTGATGGCAACATCTGGTGTTTATATAACACGAAATGGCACAATAGATTTCACTAGAACTGGGCAATCTTCCTTTTCATAAAGCTTGACAGTTAAATTAAGCCAAGCAGGCCCGGAATCGCTGTTGTGGGCCATGATCTGTCCCCGTTAGTGGACAAGATGGTTCGTTTGATATTCCTTGTCCGTGCTAATGTTCCTCCTTTAATAGAGAACAAGTTGATATCAAGGACATGTTCACAGACAACTATGTAGGATTTATCCATTCCTCTTGGAACTAGTATAATTTGGTATCGCTAGACCACGATATATCCTTTTAATTTCAGACGGAAGGATGTTGGTGGACAATAAATCATATGAATCAAGCAATTTTTTCTAGTCGTTTGTTGCTCCTTTTCTAAGATCTTGATAAAAGCATATGAATAGAGCATTTCTCTAGTCATTTGTTTCTCTTTACCAATACTAAGATGTTAGTAGCTTTCTTGGTAGTGGAGTTCTCAAAGAGAAATCAAAGCCTGGTGAGAGAAAAGGGAATCTCAGTATCTCATATAGGAAGATGGTGATCATTTTTTATACTTCAATTAGTCACACTTCTTTGTGCTTTTCTAAATTCTGCCCATGTCATTGCAGGTATCTTCTATTCAACCTATTTGCTTCCTTCTTTGCATAGCACATATCTTCGGCGAGGGGTTTCTCTGTCCAAAAAGGCCAGCAGAACGACTCTTGCAACGAACGAAAAGAAGACCAAAATCTTGATTCGTCACCAAGAAAGGCTCAACCCTTTCAGCAAAGCATGCTCAACTCAGCCCAACGAAGCAATCCCTAACCGCTGAACAGCACAACGGTAATACACAAGGACAGCCGTGCGTGATGCCAACGGTAAGAACATTGACACCGCATCACCAGCAGGCGACGCAATAGTTTTTTGCTCCCTGAAGATTGCAGTTTTCTAATGCATTGATTAGCGAGTAAGCACAATATTATACTGGCCTCATGGACTGTTATTCCCTAGCTAGTCCTTACTAATGCAGGCGTATAGTTGGCTTTAAAAACATTAACGTTGACTATTGAGGTGTTTTGAGACCTGAACATGTCCGGATAACGCTCGCATCGGCACATGAACATCGAAGACGACCGTTGAGTGCTTGATTGCATTGGATCCAGAACTCCAGCCGAAACGCCCAGTTGCTCCGGGTGGATCCGTTTGTTCTTCGTTGACGAGAGATCCCAGTTTGTGTCCGTTGCGGCAGTAAATCTGCAAATTCCTGGTGCTTTGTGCCTCACGAAGCTTGGGAAAAACTTTTTTTTTCTAAAAAAAATTTGGTTATGAGGGAGTAAACTCTCAGACCCAGATCAGACAGAGTTTGTACTATCATACATTTTGGTCCCGTTCAGGGCGTTGGAATTTCTTCCAAATCCTAAGTAGGAATTCAACAGTTTCATGTGAAATTACAGCGTTCCAAACACGCATTTACTTTCTGTCATTATTGTTTTTCCTGAACAATTATTTTTCTGAACCTAGAATCCTAATATTAGCCTCTTGATTGGTACCAAAAACTTTTGCCCATCCATGACGGTGTGCCGTCTGATTCTGATTCTGATTTCTGAGCCGACTAAAAGCGGCAGTTTTGTCATCACCCATGAAAATGGACTCCATCAAAGATCACATCCAAGGACGCGACACAGACATCAGCAAAGGACGGGCCGTTAACCCAACCACCGTCCAAATGCCAGTTCTTTTCATCCGTCCCGCAATTAAACAACACTAATCCTTACCAGCAAAGGAACAGCACAGCCATTAGTGCATTAATTGCAATATAGTAGCATTAGTGTACCCTCTCTTACCTTTTCTTTCGTCATAGTTTTATCTCCCGTCACACCCTCCACCAGCTCCTACTGAACACCACGAATTATTCATGTGCAGGATCATAGATGACCCATTGCACCAGGAAATGGAAATGGTGACTAAACAAACAACTTGTTATGGGTACAGTTCACCCTTCACCTAACGCGAAATCGGATGGAGTCTTTGCCTCTAAACACCGGCAGTAGTTGGTAACCGTGGACGAGCTGATAAGCAAAGGAATCAAATAGCTGGAGAGGCATGTGTTTGTGTTGCTAATCCCCAGTCTAATTGCTGCACACATGTCATCTACTAAGAATGATGCATGCGAACTCAGCATATCATGTTTCTTAGTCCGTTTCATTGTGGAAACTCAAGGACACCAGTGCTTGTAGCCGTTGGTAGGGCAGCAAATTGACATGAATTAGAACAAAAAATTCACATGTTTCCAGCATAGGGGAACATTCCAGATAAGGGCATCTCAACTGCCTTCCAATATTTTGACATGGCCTCTTCTTCTTCAGAGTCAATAATGGAGTAGAACGGATTATACAGTCTGTACCCCGGAATAAGTTAATCTGGCGTGTAGATGCACGGAATGTGCAGTACATATAGATTATGAAAGATGATCTCAAATGATGTGTTACTTGCGCTTACTGTATTGCAGTACACATTAACAAAAGCTTATCCTAATTCCTAACTGCTAAGTCAGTGCAAGTTGTTATTATACAGTATTGGTCCTTCCAAGGGGGAGCGTGCAAGAAAGAAGCATGCCACAACAGACTGCATGTGCTGACAATAATCGACCAAAGAATTCTACTCAACATTCTCAACATTGGATAGGAACAACAACAGCAAGCAGCACATGTTGTAAGAGATCGTGTCATTCATTTAGATAAACTGAATTCAGAATTGTAAATGTAGCAAAGCGAACAGAAATGGCCACTTCGTAGTCCTCAAAATGTAGCAAAGGGAAGAAAACTTCATGTTTAGTTCACTATGGGTGAAGCGAAAAACAAGCCACAAAAAGGAATCCCAAGCAAGCATGGAATCGGCACTTTAACCCTCGGTTTCGGTAACGGTGATTGCTTGAGGAAACTTTCAGGATTTGAACTAAATCTTGACAATTTGGATCCTGATCAAGAGTAGCCAGACAGGCCTGAAATAGGAGGCCACATAACAACATACGGAAAATTATCGAAAATTCAAGCTCGGAAGACAATTGAATTGCCAGTCCTCATTTCCTTATTATGTGGACAATCTTTGATATTTCCCCTTTTTCGTTTCATGAAAAGCGGAATCTTTGTTGTTTCAGCAACGCATAGAAACACTAAGAATTGGAATTTGGAATGGATGCTGAATTTCACAGTAATCTGTACAACACTCGATTGAAATGTGATTGCTTCATTCCTTTCACCGATTCATCAATTCAGCACATCATTCACCGAACCGAAATGAAGCTGGCTGCCTGCCATTCCATCGGTTTTTGTTGCAAGGATGCATGAGCTTTGATTGTTACACGGAGGAACACCTCAGTATGCCACCGAACCGATCCGATCCGAGCTGAAGCGAGCAGAGCAATCCATGGCCATTGCCTGCTGACATTGCGACGGAGGTCTTGTCGTCGTTGTAATCGAGCGGCGCAGGAGGGAGAGGAGGAGTCGCCTGGCTACCAGATCAGAAGCCGTTCATCTCGAGCAGGTAGGTGCGGCGCTTGCTGAGCATGGCCACGGCCTCCCTGAATGGCCCGTCGAACGTGTCGGCGACGAACTCGTCAAGGTCCTTCCTTCCGCCGCCGATGCCGCCGGCCTCGCCGACGGGCTTGATCACCACGAGCGTGGCGCCGTGGATCCTGGTGCCGTCGGAGAGCTCCAGGAGCGGCGCGTAGCGGAGCTTCATGTTGCAGGCGGGCACCTGCGTGCGGTTGGCGGCGGCGGCCGCGGCGAGGGGGTTGTCCCTGAACTCCTTGATCTGTTCCCGGCCCATGGCGAGCGTGCCCTGGCCGTGCGCGTCCGCGAGCGCGACGCGCTCCAGGGTGGGGTGCTCCTTGACGATCTCGCGGAGGAGGTGGTGCCTGGTGGCCGCGGCGATGAGGGAGCTGATGGTCCAGACCACGCGCAGCTTGAGGCCGCCGTTGGTGTAGAACGACTCCGGGATGCTGCCGCTGTCGTCGCCGCCGGACTCGGGGTCCGCGGCGGCGGCGGCGATTGCGGCGGAGGGCGCGTGGGGTTGGGCGGCGCGGTCCACCTTGGTGCCGCCGAGGATGACGCAGCTCTGGAGGGTGGTGCCGAAGACGGCCTTCCACCGGAGGAGGACGCCGTCGTCGGTGCCGACATCGGAGACGGGGAGCTCCATGCGGAGGTTGCGGATGCTGCTGAAGTTCTTGAGCACCTGCGCGGGGGAGTGGTGCTGCAGCTGCTGCTGCGCGTGCTTGCTGCCGGCGGACCTGGCGTCGCAGTGCGCGAAGGGCTTGAGCACGGCGAGGAGCATGGACTTGAGCAGGTGCGAGAGGCGCGGGCGCGGGCCCGCCAGGCCCAGCGCGTCGTCGGCCGCGTCGGAGGCGATGACGCGGTCGATGCGGAGGCAGGCGTCGTCGACGAGCGGGACGAGCGCGTTGAAGCGGCGCGACACGGCGGAGCACCGCCCCAGGGAGCGCGCGTCTGCGAGCTTGTTGAAGATGAGGAGCACCAGCGAGTCGGGCACCCGGTCGAAGTGGTCCTCGCCCTCGGTGGCGAGGAGAAGGTCCTCGGCGAAGATCCTGTGCTTGGACTGCATCCTCTCTCTCTCTGTGTGTTCGGCTCGCGCTGGCAGATCGATGGATGGGGAGGAGGAGTAGGTGAGGTGGAACGGAAGGAGAGGGATGGTGGTGGCGAGTGAAGGCGGGGGAGAGGGGGCTTATAAAGGGCGCGCAGGACCGGAGGCGGAGAGCGACCGTTTGTTAAGTCCATCCATGGCGCGCTGTCGGGCTCCAGTCCGGGCGCCCCCGGCCCCCTAATCATACCGTTAGAGCAGAGCGAGCCAGGAGAGAGACAACGCTTGCTCATTTTTTTTTTCTACTGCCGTTAATTGAGGATCCGATCCTCTGCTCTGCTGCTAGTATTAGCTTTCTTTGTTCATTAATCCTCGTCTTCTCACTTGATCCGCCTGCGCAGCATCTGGGCAACGGTACAGTCGTACTAGTATCTCAGTGATCCTCTTCGTTTCCATTTCCCTTATAAGCACCGTTATGACACAGGCCGCCCACGATATTCTGAAAAAAGGAAAAATCGGCTGAGTTTGCAATTTTGGGATGTACTCTCCATTTGTCTAATCTGAATACAACATGATCCCAGCTAGGCTGGACGAAAAGCTCGTGGCTCGTTAGCTCGGCTCAGCTCGTGGCTGGCTCGGTTCGGCTCGGCTCGGCTCGTTCACTTTTTCTAACGAGCCGAGCCAGGTTTCTAGCTCGTTACGTTTAACGAGCTAGCTCGAGCTGGCTCGCGAGCCGCTCGCGAGCCAAACGAGCTCATCAAGAAAAAGAAGAGCCTTGTCCGGTGGAGCTTCATGAGGTTGCCGGTGCCTTCTTTCCCCGTTGCAGCACTCCCCTCTCCCTTCCCCTCCGTCACCGACGTTGCAGCCATCAACGCCAAAGCTCATGGCGAGCATGAGCTCGTTGTCCTCATCGCTCGTCCCATGACGATGGCGACGGCGGAAGGGGACCGAGTCGAGATCCAAACCGCGGATAGGCGGCGCGATGCGTGGCAGCCGACAGCTCAAGCCAGGCGATGCCACCCTCCTCTACCTCACGCGGTGGTTTCACCCCTCCACCTCCTCACCTCACGCGGTGGCGCCGGCTCCCCCTCCGCCGTTCCTCCACGTTACCTGCCCCTCCCCTTCCTGCCGCGATCACCTTCGCGACGTTGGCCTCCGTCTCCCCGCCCGATGCACCATGATGCTCAAGAGCATGAAGATGTATGCTGTGGTCATTGTCTTCTTCTTCAAGTCATAGCGGAAGTGCTCGAGACGAGCGATGGCGAGCTGAACGAGCTGGCTCGCGAGCTAGCTCGAGCTCGTAACGAGTCGAGTTGAGCCAGCATTCCAGCTCGTTATCTTAACGAGCCGAGCCGAGCCAGCTCGTTATCCTAACGAGCTAGACCGAGCAGCCGAGCCGAGCCGAGCTGGCTCGGTAGTCCAGCCCTAATCCCAGCTGATATGACTCATTCTCTCCTCTAGTGTTCGAGCACGCCAGAGCACCTTTTTAAGAGTCCAACCAACGGTTTTTCAATAATCGTCATAAGTAATGTTATTGCAGCTTTGCCGCGACTCGATTCCACCTCAGGTTAGCCGCATACGGCCCCAATTTTCCCTGGATTGACGGAGCTTAGTTCAGACAAAGGGGTCTTGCGCCCCCCTTCCCCCTTAAAAGAAATCTTTTCCAAAAGCTTCGTCAAACAACAATGGAACCAGTCATTTATTTAGAAATTTACAATAGTAAAACAGTAAAAATAATTATCTTTTAGCCTCCCTATTATTTTTGGTCTATGTAAGCCTTAGTAGTATTTTCCGTTTTGTCGCATATGAATCAAACATGATCTGCAACTTAGCTCATCACGGGTCTCACGGCATTTGTCAAGTGTCTAACCAACAATTCTTCGACAACCACCATTAGTAATGTTATTGCAGCTTTGCCGCCACTCGTTCCACTTGATCATGTTAGCCACACTATACCGATCTTTTCCTGCATTGATAGAGCTTAATTCAATCAAAGAGGGGCATGCGCCCCCTCCCCTAATAAAAGAACTGTTTTCAAAAGCTTCATCAAACAACAAATAAACTAGTTATTTATTTAGAAACTTATATAAATAAAACACAAAAACTAATTTATTTTTTTGAGCTCTCTTTTATCTTTATGGTCAAGCTCCAATTCTAGTAGCAGAATAGACGATTGATGAAACTTCGGGTAACCTCATTGTCATTTTTCGCCGTTGAATGAGACATTCGGAAACTTAAGCCATCTGAAATCTAGGGGTCATGATAATATTTCTTATACACTTGGCTCGTTGTGTTTTTATTATGAAAACCAAAAGTGAAAACATACCGAGACACTTTGGATTGCAAAGACCGGCCGGCAACAAGATCTATGAGATCGAATGTACAGCCTTTCCGGGATAAAGCTCCCTCCCACTAATCATACCGCCCAATCAAGTTCAGCTAATCACTCGTCCTGAACCAAATTGAGAATATGGGCGCGTACAGCACCAGTCCTTTAATTTTTACGATCAAAGCGTTTTAAGGATAGCCTTTCCTTTTGCAATATATCTAATTGCCACTCAAAAGCGAGATAGTACTAGCATCACCGCATATAAAATTTTGTGCAACTGTCAGCTCATTTTTGTGGGATCAGGAGTAGTACTACCGCGCCGCACGTATAGATACGGACTAACGGCCTGTGCCTTTTCTCGTGAGCGGTTACGAGGCAGATCACACACCGTTGGAGGCTGCCGCGCATGGCCATGGTAGATAAGAGTGTGGCGGCACGGTACTGGTACTGGAAACTAACCTACCAGATGAAGGAAAATCAAGGTCCCCAGGACAGTTGCAGCTGGGGCGGCTGGCCGGCCTTGGTGTAGCTTTGAATGGGTGCTTGCCTGGTCCTCTGGAAATCCGAGGGAAATGACACACTGCATTGCAGTCCGATGCATGGGACGAAGGCAGCACTTAATTTGCACTGTTTGGGTGTTAGTGTTACCGTCGCTTGTTTTTTTCTTTTTTTTCTTTTGAAGGATTGCGTCCCTAGCTTGTTGATGAGGTTAGATACTGTTTACAGAAGTATACGTAGCTTGTTCAGGAAAGTAGGATTAGCCTAGGAATTTACTTCGGATTCTAAGGACCTCTTGCCAAGCAAACAATGCTATAGCTTGGTATCATCGTGATGGAAAATGTTGAGATCATCGAAATTCTGATCGTTCAACCAGGTTGTAATACAGTGGCACTCTGTCACGACCAGGAGTAATTAATTAACACAGGGATATATCATTATGTTACGTGTGTGAGCCTAGCAACGCAAGTGGTACTATCCCCACTCGTGAACGAATATGTTTTGTTTTGCATTTGGGTTTTTTATATGTTCCATTCCATATGATAGTAGTTCCACTACCCAACCACAGCGTGCAACTGCACACGACCAAGTGAGAGAGGCAGCGCCCCCGTGCTCTCCCGTGGCCAGCTTCGCACGAAGGCCGTAGCAGCAAGAACCCCAACCGCCAATTATGCGTTAGCTCGCTCACTGAGTTGTACATATGCACACGGTCCACTCTGGTATATATGATTGGGACCATCAAAGGGGAAGCATCGTAATACACAAAGTTTATTGTAATTATATGATACCACACCATATGATTAGACATGAACTGTCCGTACTCGTGCTAATACTACTACCAGCTAGAAAAGACCGTATTGTTTACATGTGCGTGCATGGGTTCGACGCCATGTTGCCAACGAGGGTCGCCTGCCCAAATCATGGACGCATCGGTGCCTGTCTCCCAAAGCCAGCAGCAGCAGCGGAAGGGAGGAAGAAGGGCGATGGGCTCGCTCACCTAAAGACCATGGAAAAGGCGCGTGTCGAGGCCATGCCATGATGATGGACGACGGGAATCGAAGCCAATCAGGGTCTGAAAATAAGATCACTTCACTTATTGGTTAATTAGTGTAGTAGAGCTGGAGCGGTTCTTGTCTATAGTACGCTCGGAACGCGTTTTTAATTGGCGTCCTCCATCCAGGACGTGCATTGCTTTCACTCTGCTGGCAGGCAGTGCACCTACTTCGATTCGGATATGGAGAGAAGTGGACGGAATGCGTCTGGATTGGTTGTTCGAGCTGGAGTGATGCATTATGCTGAGAACCGCTTTGTTCGATTTGTTCGGGCAATCAGCCTCGCCGTGCGTAATGACCAAGCATTAAATCCAAGGATAATGAGGAATCGAAGATAGTAGAGGTCGAATGTGACGCACCGCTAACGCTCTGCTCTTCCATTTCTAATCGGTTGAGTAACATTGAAAGACGCATTATAAACCAAAAAAAAAAAAACAAAAAACAAAAAACATCGAAAGACGCTTCCAACAAGAGGGAGTAGAAAGAAGAGAGAATACTGTACTTCCCTGTGGACGAGTACTGCAGACGGGTGAACCCAAGCTGACACGCGAAAACTACAGCTTCCCTGTTCATCGTACGATAGCATTAAGGGGAAGGCATGGACGGACGGGCTCGAGAGCGATCACTGCTGCCTCGTGTAAAACACGAGAATTTTATAAACGAAATTCGGAGACGGAACGAAATCTCCATTTTCATTGATTTTTTTTCCCTACTAGTACGTTCGATCCAGAGCGCATGGGGGGCCTGCTGGGTCCTCCTCCAAGCCCTGATCACGTATCCTCTCGAACTAGTGTGAAGGCACGGAGGCATTTATGTGCACCACCACACTACGCCGATACCTGTCTGTCACGAACTCACGATACTATTTCGCAGTACAGTGAACGCCATGGTGGGCGGCCCTCTAACGGCGACATGCTCCGATCTCGATCTATCTATCTATCTACCACACCAAAGCTGGGGCGGAGCATTCAGATGATGATTCATCAGAAATGTCGAGATAACGCGGCTGGTGGTGGTGGGTTAGGTCGGCACACGAAAGGCACGATCGAGCAGCGAGCAGGTCGGCGTAAATTTCCGGCCGGGGGCCGGCAAGCACAGACAACAGAGCTGGTCCTCCACCTGTCCACCGCCACCGCGTACCACCACTCCCTCCGGTTCGCGGCCGCCTTCTCCGCTTTGGCGGCTTCGTTCCCGGGAAAAACAGGGGGGAGGACCGAGCGAGAGGCCGTGGCGGTTGAGCGAGCGAGCTGTAGACTCCTAGTAGCACGGCGCGTGCGTGGTTATGGCCTTATGGGGGGCTCCGGATTTGGACCGAGCCACATGACGCAGCTCATGGTCATGGATGGATAGCGAGCGCTGCGTTGCTGCGAGTTGCCGGTACGTGCCGAGGGGAGGGCCCGTGCTCTTCGGGACACACCATGTGCTGGGACGTGCACTCCCCTGCTGATGCTCTGCTCCAACGCCTCGGATGAGGAGAGGAGACGATGATTAGCCACGTCGGACGCAGGGCGGGCACGTCCTTGCCCTGTCCCGTCCTCGTGCTCATCATTTACGGAATTGAGAGGTTTACAGGTAAAGATCAGTACAGCAATCACTGGAGCAGGCAAAATGCCCATCAGGTCTCTCTACTACTACACCAGGAATAATCAAGAGTAGTGACCTCACCCTGGCACAAGCCCAGCAGCGGTGCTCAAAACAAGGCAAAAGGCGCCAGCTCTTTTGTCCGCGGACCGAGAGGTTCCGTTCCAGGGCTAGAGCTGAAAGAAAACAATCGTAGATGCATCATGCGTGCAAAAGCGACGAGAACCCGATAAAAGAATGGACACGATGCCGATGCTGTTCTCCGACAACCGCTAAAAGTAACAGGGCTATAATCGGGTGGCAAATCATGGTGCTTTAGCTGACAGGCAGGATCCTTGTTACGTACAGGAGCAAAGCCACGAATCATGACACAAATCACGCATATACACATGACCCGAACATGGGGTGGTTCCTCCTCAGGCCGCGAGTTTTCTCTGTAGCTCAAATTTCTCCCCCTATACACACTACTACATTCCAGATAAAGCAGGTAGTACATTAGTCACCACGACCAAAGCAACGTCACCTACCGGTGCATCAGATCTACCGCTCGCAATCCAGTAAAGAGAGAAACCGGATGTCAGGACAAACCGATGCAGTTAGGAACTCCCTCCCTCGTGATCAAGCGGAGCAGCAGCGTTCTGATCACTGTCCGTTGCGAGATGGCCCACCCTCGGGTACCTCTCCTTGAATTTTTCTTCCCAGTCTTGGAGAACCTCAAGCTCGTCTGGGCTCAGGCCTTCCAAATCTCCGGTGAGGTCATTAGGGTCAAATGACATCAATGCCAGGGCCCGAGTTGCATCCCTCCCGGCAAACAAGGAATATGGTCCCTGAGGGCCATAAAAGAGCCTGAGAGCAAAAGATCAGGGAACACAATCATGAATGAGGAAAACAAACAGCATTCTATATCCATAATGACACGGGGGCAAGGCGAGATCTTATTGCAACAGAGGCATCACACTCGAGGGAATAAGCATAGCATGTACTGTATGATAGATACACCAAAGGGAACTGCAGAATCTGATACATGATTACTCTGGTGCATAAAGTAATAGATAAAAGGATTTTATTTCAAATGCCATGTGGAAAAAGGATGCAGGTTCTATGCCAACATTCGGTAGAAGCACTAACAGTAGTCAGAGTATACTGCACAAGCACCAAGTTCACATCTGAGAATCAGAATCCAAACAGACCGTCTGGTAGAAGATTATTTGAAGGACTCATCCTTGTACCTAATTAATTGGCGGTATAAGGGCCAAAGGAACACCCAACTGAAAACTACAGTATGAATTCTAGAATCTGGAGAAACACAACAAATATGAATATACTTGTTGTCTGTTGAAACAGCAGATTAGAAAGATGACTAATAGTTAAACATCACAAGGCGCCAAGGTGTCCGACAATAGCTATACTCTACTGACTGCATACTGCATGATAAACAATACTGACTGATGTTGTCACTAGACAGCAGTAGCATATGGTTTCATAAAATAATATACTGTTTACAAGACAAAATGTGGAGCTAAACATTGATAGATGGCACGTGATAGACAGCAAAAACAAACAAATGTATAACTGAAGAAATATGGTACATGAGTGCATAACACCATCAGACAAGTAGACTTAGGTATTGGAACTTGCAAAACAGAAATTAGAAATATGTAGATATTAGGTGCGCCAAGTGGCTTATAAACAATACAGAGTGAAAAATAGTACATATTACGATAGAGTTTCAACTTAATAGTTCCAAATGAAAGGCCCTGTTTGGATCCATAGGACTAACAACTAGTCCCTGACTAATTATTAGCTGACTAACAATTAATCAGCTAACAATTAGTCAGTTACTACCTCTTCAATTAGTCCGCATTAGTTGGTTCCTCTGACTAATAGGATCCTCTTGGGACTCAAATTAGTCAACTAGTAACAATTAGTGCTATGGATCCAAACAGGTCCAAAGTATCATGGTGTTACATGAAAAATTCATCAAACAGATACGAGTAGATAGCATACCCAACTCTCTAAAATTGTTGGACAGGGCAAGGTAAACATGACGCATAACATTGTTTTAACCAATTTCATTCTCCTCATATTGAAGACAAGAAGGATCTATACTCTCTCACTGTGTTGCATAAATGTAATTTTCCATGAGATGGACACTACAAATATTTATGCATGTGAGCACTATGCTCAAGGAAACTAACATGATGTTACAGGATCTAACTAACTGGACCTCAGAAGTCTTATCAAAATTCAAAGATGCTCAAGGAAAGACGTTACAGGCTCTAACTAACTGGACCTGTGAAGTCTTATCAAAATTCAAAGATGATCAAGGAAAGACGTTACAGGCTCTAACCAAATGGACCTGTGAAGTCTTATCAAAATTCAAAGATGATCAAGGAAAGACGTTACAAGCTCTAACTAAATGGACCTGAGAAGTCTCATCGAAATTCAGAGATCAAGCATGAAACAGCAAGATATTTGTGATCTCTGTACGTCATTCCATACGAACATTGAGCAACATGGGCCATTAGCTGTAGTACGAGTGTCACCCCATTTGCTGTTGGCTAGACCATTTGATCATGTTCTCGGGTACACAGTACACTAATAAACTTACTCCCGGGCCTAACTATCCAGAACCGCAAAACGTCCCCGGTTGCTTAAGCTGTAACTATAGCTCCATAACCTAACGGGCCCCATTAAACTAATAAGGGCAGGTCCATGCTGTTATATTGAATTAAGTGTTTTCTGAATCAAATGGCCTGTCGACATCACCAGTTTGGCAAATTACAACCTACTTACCACACGCTGTTGGGGTTTGCACCTCCGAACATAGAGAGAGGGAATATGTGGAGAGGGAAGAGCAAGTGAGGCAAATGGCCCCGAGTCCCCTCCCCCAAGCCCTTGGGCTCTATTTATAGGGGGAAGGTGGGATGCCTCTTCTCATTTATTCCATTGGTGGGGATAAATATTACAGATAAGTCCTCAGACTTTACAAATAGGTCCCTAAATGCTACAAAGAAGTCCTTAGAGCTTACAAATGGGCCCCGGACCTACACATTGGCCTCTTTTACACATGAAATAGGGGTCCTAGCATATGGTACATATATGGCGATCCCCAACAGTAGCCCCTCAGCTATTTGGTCTTGGCTGGCACAACAAAACCTAATAGCTGATTCTATTCAAAGAGGCCAATTACAACTTAGTCTTTGGTTCTAAGGATTGTCCTTAGCAACCAACCCATGTGCGCCTCACTAAAAACTCCATCCCAAAAACCCGGTGGGAAAAAAGGGAATGGAGAAAAGAGCACGCACACACTTGGGTTTTTACATGTGTTGACTCCAGACTTTTGCATTTTGCAGCTTCACACGATGACAGCTTCGGCTTTTATGATGACTTGATGCAATTGTTGATGTAGACGAAGTAGTCGAAGTAGTTGTGGACGAAGGTGGACGCCATGCCTCGAAGTCTTCTATCACGTGCATCAGGCAAGACTCTGCCTTTTTGGGTGATTTGATTCTCCGGTACCACCCCTAGCCCCTCTTGGCTGGTGTTCGTGAGAGAAGGGTCCTGCAAGCTGCTTGATATTGCAAAATGGAGAAGGCAAAAAGTTGATGCTAAAAATGACGACGAGCCGAAGAAATGGCGGAAGCAAAAATTGGAGCCGAATATTTTGGCGAGCCCCTTGAGCCGGAAAATTGGCGGAGGCGAATTCAGTTCTGACTTTAACAGCGAAACCCTTGAACCGAAGAAATGACGACGGCAAATTCAGTGCTAAATTTGACAGCGAAGATCTCGAGCTGAAAAAAATGGCGACGGCGAAAAATGGCGGCGGCAAAAAATCAGAGCCTCTAAAGCTGAAAAAATGTCAAAGGCAAATTCGGTGCTGAATTTGACAGCGAAGCTCTCAAGCCGAAAAAATGGCGATGGTGAAAAATGGCGGCAGCAAAAAATCAGAGCCGGAGATCTTGGCGAGCCCCTTGAGCCGAAAAAATGGCCAAGGCAAATTCCGTGATGAATTTGACAGCGACGGCCTTGAGCCGAAACAATTGCGACAGCAAAAATCGGCGACAGCAAAAATCGGCGACGAAAATTGGCGAAGGCGAATTGCGTGCTGAATTTGACAGCGAAGGCCTTGAGCCGAAATAATTGCGACAGCAAAAATCGGCGATGGCAAAAATTGGAGCTGAAAATTTTGGCTAGCCCCTTGAGCCAAAAAATGGCGATGGGAAAAATCGATGCCGGAAATGACGGCAGACCTGTTGAGCCAAAAAATGGCGAAGGCAAAAAATGAAAGCCGAAAATGACGGCACGCCCTTTGAGCCAAGAAAATGGCGAAGGCAAAAAATCGAAGCCGCAAATGACGGCAAACCCGTTGAGCCAAAAAATGGTGACGGGAAACAATCGATGCCGGAAATGACGGCAAGCCCTTTGAACCGAAAAATGGCGAAGGAAAAAATCGATGCCGGAAATGACGGCAAGGCCTTTGAGCCGAAAAAATGGCGAAGGCAAAAAATCGATGCCGAAAATGACGGCAAGGCCTTTGAGCCGAAAAAAATGGCGAAGGCAAAAAATGAAAGCCGAAAATGACGGCACGCCCTTTGAGCTAAGAAAATGGCGAAGGCAAAAAATCGAAGCCGGAAATGACGGCAAACCCGTTGAGCCAAAAAATGGTGACGGGAAACAATCGATGCCGGAAATGACGGCAAGCCCTTTGAACCGAAAAATGGCGAAGGAAAAAATCGATGCCGGAAATGACGGCAAGGCCTTTGAGCCGAAAAAATGGCGAAGGCAAAAAATCGATGCCGAAAATGACGGCAAGGCCTTTGAGCCGAAAAAAAATGGCGAAGGCAAAAAATCGATGCCGGAAATGACGGCAAGGCCTTTGAGCCGAGAAAATGGCGAAGGCAAAAAATCGATGCCGGAAATGACGGCAAGCCCGTTGAGCCAAAAAATGGCGAAGGCAAAAAATGAAAGCCGAAAATGACGGCCAGGCCTTTTGAGCCAAGAAAATGGCGAAGGCAAAAAATGAAAGCCGAAAATGACGGCAAGGCCTTTGAGCCAAGAAAATGGCGAAGGCAAAAAATCGAAGCCGGAAATGACGGCAAACCCGTTGAGCCAAAAAATGGTGACGGGAAACAATCGATGCCGGAAATGACGGCAAGCCCTTTGAACCGAAAAATGGCGAAGGAAAAAATCGATGCCGGAAATGACGGCAAGGCCTTTGAGCCGAAAAAATGGCGAAGGCAAAAAATCGATGCCGAAAATGACGGCAAGGCCTTTGAGCCGAAAAAAAATGGCGAAGGCAAAAAATCGATGCCGGAAATGACGGCAAGGCCTTTGAGCCGAGAAAATGGCGAAGGCAAAAAATCGATGCCGGAAATGACGGCAAGCCCGTTGAGCCAAAAAATGGCGAAGGCAAAAAATGAAAGCCGAAAATGACGGCCAGGCCTTTTGAGCCAAGAAAATGGCGAAGGCAAAAAATGAAAGCCGAAAATGACGGCAAGGCCTTTGAGCCAAGAAAATGGCGAAGGCAAAAAATCGATGCCGGAAATGACGGCAAGCCCGTTGAGCCAAAAAATGGCGAAGGCAAAAAATGAAAGCCGAAAATGACGGCAAGGCCTTTGAGCCAAGAAAATGGCGAAGGCAAAAAATCGATGCCGGAAATGACGGCAAGGCCTTTGAGCCAAGAAAATGGCGAAGGCAAAAAATGAAAGCCGAAAATGACGGCAAGGCCTTTGAGCCAATAAAATGGCGAATGCAATGTTTTTTGAGAAATGGCGGCACTGAGCCCCTTGAGGCTGTGATTTTGTTGGTCAATTTTTCCTTTGTAAAAATCGACACTAGGCCCCCTTGGGGGTTAAACATGGGTCGACCTTTTTCCTTTGTGAAAAAGGGGACGGTAAGCCCTTGGGCTTTTGATAAATCGCTCTTTTCTCTGTTTAGTGAGAAAGAGTGAGTGTTGAGCCCCTTGGGGCTTGATTTCTCTAAGTGCTTGATGAGAGAAAGAAGCCTGGGAGAAGGGTGCAAAAAATTTTGCTCGCTTTGAGTGGCTTTGGCTTTTGGGTTTGAACCCAATGTCGATGTGGCGACGTTTTCTCCAAAGGTCGCATCGACAGTCAGAAAGACGAGAGACTTTCTTTTTATTGGGGGAGTAGCAATATATTGAATTGCTTGGGTTACAAAGGTTTCAGTCTGTTAACCGTCTCACCCGTTGATTTCGGGGTTTCCCTGAGGTCATCAATGATAAAATGAAGAAGGCATAGGCATCGACATTTCCTTGGAAAATCTTGATCTTTGCCATTATTGTATTATCCAACGAAAACAAGCATGAGCTTCATTTCTTGCATTAATGCACCAATATTTGACTTTGAGATAGGAGGTATAAACCCGACGTGCCTGTGCTCAAAAGATGGAATAGATACAATGTTGGGTATCCTGCATGTTAGTAAGATACAACGAATGCCTTAGACAAATAGTGCTTGTGCTCCAAAGGAGAATCTTTCTGTTGGAACTTTCTACCACTTAGTCAAATACGAGAGAGCAACCAATTCTCCCATCATAAGCCGGCAAGGTCAAAACAGGATAAAGAAATGGCGGCAGCTTTTTGAAAGTGCTTCGCTATTCACTAAAAGGTGAAGCTGGTAACAGTTGACTCTGGTAGCGTTTGGTTCCGGGCTTTGTTTTTTTCTCTTTTAATTTCTATGGAGGCAAGAAATGTCGAGACCTACAATGTTTCTCAAGGAAAAAACATGGGCATGTACTAGATATAAACTTTTACTTATCTTGTTTTGATAAGACTTGTCTGAGGAGCTTGTATCTCAAAACAATTGCGGCAGCCTTCTTTTATACGACCTTTTTATGCTTGTTGATGGGAATATCAAATCGAGAAGATGACGGCCTTCTCTTAAAACCAACTGTGCTGACAAAACCCAATAAGTAACGATCTTCATCAAAAACCAATAGAGAGGCGACTTTATGGGAGAACCAATAAAGGTGGCAATCTTCGTCAAAAATCCATATAGTGGTGTCCTTCGTCAAAACCCGATCGATACAGTGATGACATTTCCTGGAAACCATAAGTGTGAAGAGCTTCATCAAAAACCATTACGTTGGTGACCGTCATCGGAAGCCAGTATAGTGACGACCTTTGTCAATCGACTATTATATTCCAGTGATATTAGCTCAACGGAGGAGTTAGCTATGCACCAGGTGATATCCAGAGATGAGATATATTCAATCAATAATGCCGAAGTCCAATATGGGCATGGCACTTGTCTCTTGCATCGGGAAGTGGAGAAAGGCGACACCTTCGCGGATGAGATTGCCCAGGTGATATCCGCTTGTCAAAGCAGAAGTATTTTTCCCAAAGCACAATAGCACCCTAAAGAGTGTCCTTCGCTGTTAATATTTGGCCTTCGCAAATAAAATTGCTGAGATGACCTTGATTTCCCGATCAGATAACTAGCCGCATTGCTTCCATAAGAGACTATGACAGAGAAAAAATAGAATAATCCCGACGCTTGCCATGAAATGCCGAAGCTTCCAATTGGGAAGAAACCGTCATGAGAATAGAATGGTTAGAAGTCACAGAGATATACTAGCTTAGCGGAGGTGTAGAAATGATCTTTTTGTTCTTGCGATAAATAAATTCAAAGAAGTTGACACGATTAGAGGTCTCAATCTTAAAGTGCAGATGAAACCAAAAAGGCGGGAAGTATGAATTAAAAGGCGAAGGTAAACATCAGTAGCCGGAAATGATGAGTAAAAAAGTGATGTGCTTTGTCTGAGGTGAGATACCCAGAACCCATGTTTGTGGAAAAGACGAAGCAGATTGTAGCACGCCGTAACTGCGGCAGCAAAGTGAACAAAGACCAAAGAAAATGCGGCACGCTGTAACTGCGGCAGCAAAGCAAACAAAAGCCGAAGAAAATGCGGCACGCGGTAACTGCGGCAGCAAAGTGAACAAAGGCCAAAGAAAATGCGGCACGCCGGACTTCTTTTTTAGTGAACCATTTTCAGAGAGAAAGTATTCAGCAGTAAAGCCGAAGCGACTAGCAAAGCAGATGCGCTTGTCTCGCATACGCGATGCGTGCATGGACATCCGTCACCTTCGTCATTAGTAGAAAAGTGATTAGAAGAAACCATTTTTTATGGCAAAAATAAGGAGACAAGGTAAAGTGGGCAGTGTATTGTCGGAAGAAGAGGACCATTACTTCGCATGGTGCACCACGGCAAAAAAGAATTGCGGCAGCTTTTGAAAGTGCTTCACTAAATGGAGTGCTGAGACGGCCTTGGTTTCTCGACCAGATTAGTGCCGAACTTGCTTGGTCGTGAGATGAGTTAACACAAAAAAGTAATAGAGTAAAGCGGCACGGCGCAACTGCGGCAGCGAAACAAACAAAGGCCAAAGAAAATGCGGCAAGCCGTAACTGCGGCAGCGAAGCCAACAAAGCCAAAGAAAATGCGGCACAGTGGACTTCGTCAATTTTGCTATGAAAATTAGCGAAGGTGACGTAATTAAATATTTTACTATATTGACGGTGAGCATAAACATGACCTTCTGAGTGCTCGCAATGGTTGTGCCGCACTTCCATTGTTTGAACGCGGGCTTTTACTTTTGCCTCCGTCGCCAATAGTGATTTTCTCATGGTAAATATGCTTCGGTTGTAGATGTTTCTTGCTTGGATGCCGAAGATTGAGTGGCAAAGATAATACCGAAGGCGATTTGCTTTCTCGGCAGCTTCAGGGAGCAATTAAGCTTGCAACTTTAGTGCACAGCCGTGCAGTATGCTAGAGGTAGCCAGGTCGACGTGAGCAGCGAAGCCAGTCTCATCGTTAGAACTTAGAAATGTCGAGAGCCATCAGAGATGAGCAGCACTAGATGAAAGAGCGAAGGTGAACAATCTTGTTTGGAGCTTCTGCTTCGTGAATATGGTATGGGATCACTATCTGCCTTTTTATCTTGCTTTGCAAATTAGCTGACTCCGGTTCGAGAAAGCCACATCGTGAAAAGCTTCGCTGATATTTATTTGGAGAGAGAGGATCAGCTTCGCTGTCATCATCAGGCAATTGACTATGCCAAAATGTCCCTGTAAGGCTTTGTTGGATATAATAACGGATGAAAGTCCTGAGAATAAAACAATTGCTTTGTGCAGTCACAAGCTTGGAATGTTAGGTCTTGCCGAACTTTCAACATGCACAAAGAAAAATTGCAGAGGGCAACAAAAGATTGGAAAAATAATGATTGTTAGTGTTGCATAGCAGTGTAAAGATAAAGAAGTTGCCGTATATAGACAGTGTCTTGTCTAGAGGAAGAGACATGACCTTCGCCTTTTTTAATCCTGTTGCAGAACTGCTTGCCGGCCAGCATTGGCGGCGTGGAACTGTCGCTTTAGACACCATCTTGGGTGAGCTTCAAGACAAACCTGACAGCTTGGCGTGGTAAAATGCGGAAGTGATATAGTGGTCACCTCACCAAAGGCGGTGACAAGTAGTGAAATGGACGAAAGTCTCTCATAAAATGCGGCGGCCTTGGTAAAATACGGCGGCTTTAGTGAAATGCGACGGCTTTGATAAAATGCGACGGCTTTGGTAAAATGCGACAGGAAAAAGTTGATGCCGGAAATGACGGCAAGCCTAAGCCAAAAAATGGCGACAGACAAAAATAGATGCCGAAAAAATGACGGCAAGCCTAAGCCAGAAAAATGGCGACAGACAAAAATAGATGCCGAAAAAATGACGGCAAGCCTAAGCCAGAAAAATGGCGACAGACAAAAATAGATGCCGAAAAACTGACGGCAAGCCTAAGCCAGAAAAATGGCGGCAACTAAGAAATCGATGCCGAAAAAATGACGGCAAGGCTAAGCCAGAAAAATGGCGGCAGCTAAGAAATCGATGCCGAAAAAATGACGGCAAGGCTAAGCCAGAAAAATGGCGGCAGGCAAGAAATCGATGCCGAAAATAGCGGCGAGCCTAAGCCAGAAAAATGGCGGCAGCCAAGAAATCGATGCCGAAAAATGACGGCAAGCCTAAGCCAGAAAAATGGCGGCAGGCAAGAAATCGATGCCGAAAATGACGGCAAGCCTAAGCCAGAAAAATGGCGGCAGCTAAGAAATCGATGCCGAAAAAATGACGGCAAGGCTAAGCCAGAAAAATGGCGGCAGGCAAGAAATCGATGCCGAAAATGGCGGCGAGCCTAAGCCAGAAAAATGGCGGCAGCCAAGAAATCGATGCCGAAAAATGACGGCAAGCCTAAGCCAGAAAAATGGCGGCAGGCAAGAAATCGATGCCGAAAATGACGGCAAGCCTAAGCCAGAAAAATGGCGGCAGCTAAGAAATCGATGCCGAAAATGACGGCAAGCCTAAGCCAGAAAAAATGGCGGCAGCTAAGAAATCGATGCCGACAATAACGGCGAGCCTCGGTAAAAAGCGACGGCTTTGGTGGGGCGATGCCAATGCCGAAGCAACCTGATTCTTCTCTGCCACTCCGCTCTCTCAAAAAGAAAAAATTTCGTGCCGAGCACGGTGGGCGCCAATGTTGGGGTTTGCACCTCCGAACATAGAGAGAGGGAATATGTGGAGAGGGAAGAGCAAGTGAGGCAAATGGCCCCGAGTCCCCTCCCCCAAGCCCTTGGGCTCTATTTATAGGGGGAAGGTGGGATGCCTCTTCTCATTTATTCCATTGGTGGGGATAAATATTACAGATAAGTCCTCAGACTTTACAAATAGGTCCCTAAATGCTACAAAGAAGTCCTTAGAGCTTACAAATGGGCCCCGGACCTACACATTGGCCTCTTTTACACATGAAATAGGGGTCCTAGCATATGGTACATATATGGCGATCCCCAACACACGCAACAGCTGAAAATCATTGACGTTAAAGCATCATCCAAAATATGAGTAGATCAGTTCCTATCAATTACTACTCCAAACTTTGGCTTGTGCTACTACTAGTCTACTACTGGTGATACCTATTGGTTTTCTCTAATCCTCATTTACTTAAGTGATACCTATTGCTCTACAGCTGTCCGATCAGTTCAATAGGCAGCATATGTCCGCATCCCCAGCAAGGCAGCAAGCATATCAGAGCAGAATCGAATCCGATGCTCACCTCCCGCGCGAGACGTCGTAGACCTGGCCGCGAATGGCGATGAGGATCTGCTTGGCGGGGTCCTTGCCGTCGTACGCCCTGAGCTGCTCGAGCGTGATCTCGCCCACCTCCACGGGGTCCGGGTACACGAACGGCATCGCCGGTTCCTCCTCCTCCTGCTCGTTCTCCTTCTCCTCGTCCTTCTTCTCCTGCTGCGGCGGCTTGGGCGGCGCGGACGCCGGGGCGGGGGCTACGAAGAGGGAAGAGACGAGGAGGTAGGTCGCGAGCATGAGGGCGAGGATGGTGGCGGCGGCCGCGGGCGAGAGGCCCGTGTAGGCCTGCACGGCGTCCGCGATCCCCTGCAACACCATTGTTAGGGTTCGCCGCGGCAGCGAACCTGCCTGGGGTTTGGGCCGGGGAGGGGGAGAAGGAGGGGGGGTTGGTGCTGCCGGCGCCGGTGTTGTTGACTCTTGACTCGGCGGCGACTTGGCTCGGGGGAAGGAAGGGAAAGGTTGGTGGCTGCGCTGGTCTCCAAGGCCAAGCCAGCGAGTGGCAGCGCAAAAGGCGAAAATGTGGGGACTCCTTAACGTTCGTAGAACGGCCCGTGAAGCTCAAGAGCCCATCAAATTTAGCTCACTTAAAGCAACTTAGTTTACCGACTAATCGTTAACATTTTCAAACAACAGTTTCAACATTTTCGTAAGTCTATGTCAATATTTTCAAATAACAGAGTCAACAGTTTTGCCAAAAATGTTGACATAGCACATAAAAAATGTTGACACAGTGAAAAAAAGTTGACATAGTATATTCAAAATATTGACGAAAATTTGAATTTAAAAAATTTCAAAAAGTATTCATATTGGATCTCATTTTGTAGCATTAATTCTAAACAACATGTTGCTTCAAACGGATTCGAAAACGGACTTACGGTTTGGGAGAAAAATACATTTAAAATTTTAAAACCGGTTCTTTTTCTCCTCCCTTCCACCCGCCCCAATAGGAAGCCGCCACATGTCAGCATCTGACTCCTCCTCTTCCCACCTGTCTGAATCTCACGCGTTGATCAAGTCTAGCACGAATCTCAAACACTGTTGTATCAAAGTTTAAATGTAACCCGTCCTATGTATAGGATTGGCGGAAAATGTGGGGACTTCCCCGCGTGAGCCCGGCAACATTGTTTGGTTGGGGTTCGGCCCGAATGCGGCACGCGAGCAAAACACGGAAGTTTCGGCCTCGTCGCAGACCATTGGGCTGGGTTAGCTGGGCTCCGGTCCGAAACTTTAGACGGTCCTATGTTTCTAGCAGAAGAGATAAAAAAAAGTTTCTAGCAGAATAATAAGATCAAGGTCTGTCTAAAGTTTCCCAAAAAAAAAAGGTCTAACTAGTGTCGAACCATTTGAAGCCTTCTGGATTGACACGAAAAGTTTCCAGTGAGTACAATTGTCAACACTGGTTTTAGTGTTATACAGAAACAACCTCCAAGAGACAAGAATTTTACAGGTACATTGAACAAAGAGAAAGCATTCCAAAATCTCATTGTAACCACACTATTACAGGGAACCGGCTCGTTGTACATAGCTCAGCTCGTGCCGTAAGGTGTTGGGTTAAGTCTCGCAACGAGCGCAACCCAACAAAATACTAGTCAGAAAGAAAATGAAAGGTATCCATCATATCCTTGTGTAAGATTTCATCCAGAACAACTCGTACGAGCTAGTAGGAAATGAAGTATTAATTTGAGAGCACGCTTTTATAAGGGGGAAGCCTCAATAAGAAAACATGTTACATTCTTGTGACACAGCAACCTATTGAACATTCTAGCTACTGAAATCTGAACCTAGGTTAAATTGTTATAACAGCCTTCACGCGTCATAAACCTGAACGAACTGGACAGCACAGATAATTTTCCTTCCAACATATGAATATATTAGGCATAGGCCACATGAGCTTCAGCTTAGATATTGACACTGCGCTTATGAACTTTAGACTTCTCAGCATCAATTATAGACTCCACTTGTTTAACAGCCTCCTCAAGCTTCCCTTCAGCATTTACAACAACATAGTCGAAATTCTGCATGCGCCTCACCTCCTCCCTGGCTGTTGCAATTCTGACAAGAAGCATATCTGATGTTTCTGTTTTACGGTGGATTAGCCTTTTCACGAGTGCCTCTTCGCTCTCTGCAACCAAAAATATGAAAACTGCAGAATCACCGAGTATCTGCCTCAAAGTTGCTGCTCCTTGAATGTCCACTCTCAAGACAATGTCACAGCCTTTAGCCATGTAGTCACGAATCTGGATGCGAAAAGTGTGTGAGAAGTTAACTCCTTCAGAGTTGTGTACTATCGCCCAAAAACACCCAAGCATATTTT
This sequence comes from Eragrostis nindensis, assembly GCA_012490785.1. NCBI lineage: Eukaryota > Viridiplantae > Streptophyta > Magnoliopsida > Poales > Poaceae > Eragrostis > Eragrostis nindensis. The sequence goes on along the minus strand of JAAXCT010000738.1, from coordinate 134,367 downwards.
TTATGGTTCTAGTATGTAGAAAGGCCATTTGTACAGAATCTGGATGCGAAAAGTGTGTGAGAAGTTAACTCCTTCAGACTTGTGTACTATCACCCAAAAACACCCAAGCATATTTTTTATGGTTCTAGTACGTAGAAAGACCATTCGTACAGTACAGTGTGGTATATTCCCCATAAACACACAAGCATGACTTCTATGGGTCTATGAATGAATGTAAGTAAATGCTTATTTACGCCTACATTACTACTATAGAATGCTGGTGACAGTGAAACTCAAAAGCTATATACTACCGAAATTAATATAACCTATTAGGTGTTAGGATTTTCAACCATCAATCAAGCATCAAAGGTTTCAAGCTATCAGGTTATGGAAGTCAGAAGAAATGACAGATTAGAACTTACCTTTAGACTAAAGCAATCATTACCCACAAAAGATATTGCACCCTTGGTTCCTAACATTTACCAGGAAGGTGGAATGCTCTAGTCGAAGAATGGATTTTCTGTTTCAACAGATGCCACAGAAGTACAGAACAACCATATCTCATACCTCATAATTACTTGAACTATGTGGGTGACTTTTGCAAAGCTATACTGCCAGTTAATATTTCTAAACCACATGGTCGGAGACATCGTGCAAATAAATTGGCATGAGTGTTTGCTTTGTCCTTTATGGGTTGAGCTTGGGTAAGCAAAATAGGGAGTCAAATCTACACAACTCATGCATATCAAATAACTATATAACTCTATAATTTCTGAACCATTTGCGTCCAACATTCTACACAAATGTTAAATTGCTGTATGTATTTAGCAAATATTTATTTTAAGTGGTTCTTAAGTATTAGGTCGACAGTGCAATTCTTCAGTGCTGTGCGATTCAAACTAGTACGTTTGCTGACATCACTTAAATACTACAAAGCCAACAGCAAAATGCTAGCTTCACAACTAATACCCTTAGCTCTTGGTCGAAGATACTCATATATTCATACGGGTAGGATTGCAATGTAAATGCATAAGCCAGTGTAGATATTGCTTTTCCAAAATCTTATAACTTATCGAACAAGGGTACAAAGAGGTGAAGCCATTACTGTGTAAACAGAAAACCATGAAAGCATACCTGCTGTTTGGGAATCCCCTTGTACTCCCCATAAACAAGTGCGTATTCAAGCAACTCCTCCCTCTCGATCATCGTCAGGAACTCCTCCTTAGTGATGAAGTAATAGTCTTTCCCATCAACTTCACCCGGCCGTTTCGCCCTGCTCGTCGCAGTGACCACGAAATGCATGCCTTCCCTCTCCTCTTGCAGCCTCTGGAGAGCAACCCACAACTCACATTGTAAAGACAACGCCAAGCGGAAACAAATATCAACATGGCATCAGATGGTGGGCGGGGCTCCCAGGGCCTCACCTTGATGACGGCGTCTTTGCCGACGCCGCTTGGCCCGCTAATGACGAGGATCATCGGCTGCGGCGGCGGCGCCAGCGGCTCGGAGCTGAACGTGGTGCCCAGCGCCGCCTCCAGGCCCCGGTACAGCTGGTCCTGCAGGGGCACAGCACAGCGCACGAATTCCTCAGTGCGTGTTAAGCGTGGAGAGAAAGCCTGGAAAAAATCGCGGCGCAAGCTCGCGAGCCAAGACCTTGTCGGCGCCGGGGTGAGGAGGCGGGGGCGGCGGGGGGCGGGAGGCTTGCTGCCACCCGGAGGAGGACATGAGGCGGCGGGGTGGGGGACGGAAGGCCGCAGGGGTGACCGGGGCGGCGCGCGGCGGAAGTGGGGCCCTCGCGAGGAAGGGGGCGCGGGCGACGGCGCAGGAGAACCTCCGGCAGAGAAGCATCGCGACGGACGGAATGGTTGGAGGAAGGCGTGGGGATTGGAATAGAGAGGATCACCGATGGCGAAGTAGTATTGTCGAATGCGATTTGGATACCGTCAAATGCAGATTGTATTTGCGTGTGTAAAGTTAGCGGTCTATCTCTCTTTTGGAAACGAGACGGGTTTTAGTTTACCTTTTGTTGGAGACGACTGTGTTGGCACATCCGTCTGGGATGACGATCCTAAATGGTGAAATTTACGGCTCTTTTAAAGTTTATTTGCTTTTGTAATAAAGGACATAACATGCTTTATCATCAGTGAAATTTCCTTTTTGCAAAATAAAAGAAAGATCTCCCAGCTTCCTGTCTCTGTTGGCAAAGCAGATGTTCTTGCTGCAAATTCCTGCAGTCCCTAGATGCCATTGCTAACGTTTCTCCACGAATATATACCATGGACAAATCAGCCCTCGTTCCTCCACCAGCTGAGGAAACATCATGGTGGTCAGAAATTCTGTCACAAAAGTTGCTGGCAATTCGGTTATAGGTGTTGCAGCCTGCAGCAAATTGGTTTCATTCAGTTCATTTCATTGAATGTGAATATTTTATTTTGGATGATTGAGGATCTTGAAATATAGATGTACTAGCTTTTGGGGCATTTGGCATAAAGTCAGAAGTTGCCAACTACCAATTTACAACAACAAATCACCACTTCTTTATTTCCCTGTTTGATGTCTGAAATCACAATACACAAACCTATTATGACAATCATCTACTGCTAAAATTGTGGGCTACCTAAAAAAAAAACTATTCCAAGAAGAGCAACCTAAACAATGAATCCTCAAGGAGACTACGCACGCTGCCACAAAATTCTAACAATTGTTAGTATACCTTCTCCAAGTTTTCACAAGCTGATGTAAGTACGAGATGTACACTACCAAGAACTCCGGTCATGTCGACAGGGACGAGAGGTCCTCAAAGACCGTTCGTATCTCCGGCCTCTCTGATGCAGATCGGATACACCGGATTGCAATACGCAGCATGTCATCCAGCACCTTGGGGGCACCTTCTGAGCTTTCAGCGTCCACAATGTGCCTATCATAGCACTCCGAAACACGCTCCTCCAATGCCAACATCCTCACCCAGTCTGTTAGGTCAACCACGCCATCATTCACACAAATGATCTCACCAGCAATCTTCCCAGTCAGCAGCTCGAGCAGAATGACACCAAAGGCGTATACATCACTCTTCAAAGATGGGCATGGCTTGCTCGTGCTCGAAAACTCAGGTGGGGAGTAGCCGAGCGCACCAGCATTTAGAACCTGCTCGGCCATACCAATCGGAGTCATCAACCTGTGAAGGCTGTAGTCGGTGACAAGAGCAGCAGATGGAGTGGAATTCTGGATCAGTATATTCGACGACTTTATGTTGCCATGTGGGATCACCCGCTCATTGTGCAAGTAATCTAAACACCGGGCAATGTCAATGGCAATGGCCAGTCGCTGGCCTGCTGATAGAGGTGGGAGATTCCGCTCTTCAAATTCTGGACGAGGAAACATGCATCAGAAAATGCCATGTTGAACACTGAAATAATTGATCAGTAAAAGGAGTGCAGAAACCATCTTACCAGACAAGTAGGTAGACAGAGATGTGGCCTCTACATAGTCTGATATAATGATCCTCTCATGCTCTTTGGGGCCCCAGTAGTAGCCTCGCAAGGGTACAAGATTCGGATGTTTCACACTACCAAGCTTCTTTATTTCACGGGAAAATTCTTTCTTACTCTTAGCAAAGCCCTCTTTCAGCCACTTCACTGTCAGCATGTACCCATTGTCAAGTGTAGCCTTGTAGGATGTCCCATGGCAACTCCTACCAATTATCTCAGCAGGAGCACTGGAGAGCTCCTCTGCCGTGAACACAAGTGAATTATCAAAAAGATGCAAATCCCCAAGCAGCTTGTCAGGGGAGTTAACTCTAAGGACTGAGTGGTGATGCTGGGCACGCGCATCAGGAGGTGATGATGTCAACGGAAGCATCAAAGACTTGGTGCTGTCTTTAGGGGCCGAGCTACTACCTGTTGGCTCATTGAGAAAAGCACCCTCAACTGGCACACCTTGAGTTTCATGCTGTATGTCCTTTCCAGGCACTGAGGCGGCTCCATACTCGGCAGTCGGTGACGATCCTAATGAAACATCGCACACTTCTGTTGTTGCAGTTTCTGCACTTCTCTGAGCACTCTGGCCCTGAGTTACAGGTTGTTTACTTTGTCCATTACCTTTTTCACTACGCTTCCAGCTATTGATCTTCCAGTGAACAAGCAAAAGCACAATGATCCCAGTGACAAATACAACAACACATACAATCAACGCGTACAGAATTCCACGCTTCATACCACGTTTCCTTTCAGATGATTTGTCAGAGGCATTTGACGATTCAGAATGAGGAAGAACAAGTAATTCATTCCCTGGATGGAAAGATGAATCTGGAAATTTCAGCAAATTGCTCGGAACAGAACCAGACAAGTCATTGTAGGAGACATTAAACTCGACTAGCTCATCAGGAAGGCCATCAGGTATGCTACCATTAAAATGATTGCTTGACAAGTCAATGTACACCAAATTCTTTAGCTTGGTGATTGATTTTGGGATTTGACCGGTGAAGTTATTCTGACGAAGGTTCAGCAATGTCAATGCACTCAAATCACCAATTCCCCAAGGCAGTGAGCCGCTCAAAGAATTGTTTGACAGATCAACAAATGAGAGATTTGAAGTTTGCACAGGGAGAATGGACAAGGCTATAGAAGTAGAGTTCTTGGTACCAGGATTTGAAAGGGGAAGGGTCCCTGAAAAGCTATTACTTGAAAGATTCAGATAAGTCAGCGCCACAGATGTAAACAAATTTTCAGGCAAACGTCCATGTAGCTGATTGAGACTAAAATCAATGGCGATCAACTCCGGATATGTTGCAAGGACAGTTGGCAGTTCTCCTGCTAGCAAATTGTTCGAAATCTTCAGTGAAGTCAGCCTCAAAAATTGAGTTGTCTCATCTGGCCAAGTTCCTGTTAATCTATTTGAACTCAGATCAATCATCTGAAGATAATTTCCCCATGTTCGGACAACCGATAAATTACCAGAGAGCATGTTTCTACTTAGATCAATGACTGAACAGCTTCCAAATGTGATTGGCAAATTTCCCTGAAGGTTATTGCATGACAGGTTTAGGTACTTCAAATTCGTTGCTGTTACACGCCTAATTGGACCTGCGTAAGACAAAAGGAGGATCAGAAAAATTTGAGGTAATCAACATACTCATTGGCAAATGCTATCACAAAGAATTGAAACACTAAAAAAACACTCTAGTCTACATGCCAATTCAAAATTGTTTCTGCACTGCTAGAAATGTAAGGGGAACTGATGAAATTTATTATTGGGTACAAACCGTGGAACTGATGAAATTTAGTCCTCTCCTCCAGTTAGATCATTCCAATTTGTACAAACCGTGGAACTGATGAAATTTATTATTGGGTGAGCGATCAACAAGCTATGGGACCTTTGAAGAATTTAAATTTACTATGCCATTTTCCTTATCAGTTGATCATGACAGTGTTTGGAAATGATAAACATGGTCACCAGTACTAATTATTGCTTCATTTCCAGCCATTGATCAGAAACCAGACAAGTATAAAAATGTGACACTGGCATCATCATTTTAGTGTCAAAGTGGGCAACTATTGACCACAATTGAGGGCCCTATCTTAGGAATATAATAGGACTGGCACAAAAAGTAACCAGTTAATTAGGGTTAGAAATATTCTTGCTAGACTTCAAGAAGGAAACGACAAATTTGCACTTCATATGTATAATTTGTTTCAGCAGATCCTCACAGATTTTTTACTTTTGAATTTGTATATATTATTTACACAAACATACAGCAGGCAGAGTAATGAAGGAAACCCAATGTTAGTATGCTCATTTTTTCAATGTGTTAGTACAATATGTTGGTTTATGAATTACAGAAACAGTGCATGGAAAAGCAACACGCCAAAGACTGAGCTGAATGAAATTTTGACATGAGAATGAGACTGAGATAAGAAAATTATTTGACCTGTAAGTTGGTTGCAGCTAAGATCAAGGTCAGTGAGCACCATAGATGTTTCCCGAAAGAGTGCTTCCGGGATGGAGCCAGAAAAATTATTGTTCTGCAGGCGCAATACCTTGAGGGAAATCAGAAAGTTAAATGGTGGGATATTGCCGCCGAGCATATTGAAACTCGCATCAAACACCTCGAGACTGTCGAACAAAGGCATTGGATCACTCTCAAACAGAGTCCCCGATAGCACATTGTGGCTAACATTCAGGTACTGCAGCGTGCTAACCACAGATGAGTTGTCAGATAAAGACGTCAAGGACCCTGAGAAATGGTTGCAGCTCAAATCAGCATGGACCGGGCTCTGCAGCTGCGCAATTACGTCGTCCAATTTGCCAGTGAAGCCGTTTCCGTGGAGGTCCAAGTACTTCAATTTCCTCAAATTCCGGAAACCCATCGGCAACGCGCCACCAAAACCATTGGATGAGAGATTCAGGTATCCCAACCCAGCCAACTTTGTCAGTTCAGAGGGAATTGATCCGGAGAACCTGTTGCCCGAGAGATCCAGCAGCTGCAATGAAGCCATCGACCCCAGCTCGCGCGGCAAGATCCCTTCCAGCTTGTTGCCTGACAGGGACAGGTTCCGGAGCGCCGGCATCCTCGCAAGCGCGGACAAGCTGGCCTTTCCAACAAGCCCAATGCCGTCGAATGCAATGGAAAGAATCTGGCCGCCGCTGCACTGCACGCCGCGCCAGTCGACGGGGCAGCCGTCGGAGTCCAGCGCGCTGGTGGGGTTCCAGAGGTTGGCCTCACGGTGGGTGGGGTCTTGCCGGATGCCTCTGCCGAACTCCAGCAGCGCCTCCATGTCCGAGACAGCCCCCGCGGCGGCCGCGGACACGGCGCAGAGCGAGAGGCACAGGAATATGAGCCGCATTGCAAGATCCTTCTTTGCAGCCAATTGAGGCACTGTTCATGCACAAACGAAACGGAATTTCCGGCCACGGCGATTGAGAGAAAGCAGGAAGGGGGTTTAAGCTCCCCTGGAACAGCGAGAAGAGATTAAAGCCGCAGACTTTGAGTATCTCGGCACTGGAGGGAGGTGGGAGCAGGGTAACTGGAGCGAAGAACCAGTACAGCAAGAAATGGACACTGCCGCACACCTGAGGTGGAATGTGTCACGAGAGAAAGCATGGGGCGTTGTCTCACTCTCATCCGAGCAAGGGAGGATTACTGACCAAAATGAGAAGGAACTTGCCAGCGCATCGACGGATCTCCACCCGACCGGACTGAGAGAAGAGCGGCGGCCGGCGGGTGGAGGATCCGGCGGAGTTGGGCTGGGCGGCGAGAGCGGGGGAGGGAGGCTCCCTCGTGCAGCGAGCCGAGCTCCGGCAGGCCGCGAGCGCGCGCGCGCGCGTTCTGCAGAGGCGACACCGGAGGAATGTAGCCTCCTCCTCCTCTAGCGGCAAAGAGGGGAGGAGGGGCGGCAATGGTGTGCTCGGCGAGCGTAGTGAGAGAGAGAGTGAAGTGGGTGAGTGATGGATGGAGCAGCTGGAGTGGCCGGGTGGAATGCAGAGAGAGAAAGAGAGGACTGACGGGGCGCAGCTGGAAAGGCTCCGGTGGCCGCATTCCTTGTACAAACGATTCGAGGCGGTTCACTGACACTGTCGACCGGAAAGTGTGGCCGTGCTAAGAGGCTGTTCGGAGGCTATTATTTTTAGATAAAAGAGAAAATGTTTTTATCATTTAGGAGTATTAAACAAAGTCTAATTAAAAAACTCATGTCACAACCTTCTCTATAATTCGCGAGACGAATCTAATGAGTCTAGTTAATCTATGTTTTGGAACAGTGATGCTACAGTAACCATCTTCTAATCGCCGCATAATTACCTTCGTTGGATTCGTCTCGCGAATTAGACACATGATCGGGAAATTCCTTTCTCGTGAAAAGTTCTCCGGAAATCATTGGTTCGAAAAAAAGAATGCTACTAGTTCTCCAGAAATCAAAATCTAAAACGAAATTAGGCTTTATACTGCACAAAAGTCACTGCAGCAGAGTGCCTTTTTTTTCGCAAAAAAAAAAAAAAAAGAGTGCCTTTTCTAGACACGCGTGGGCGTCGAGTACTCTTTCTTATAATCTTTATCGGAGACAACAGTGGCAGCAACTCCAGTAATCAGGAGTATAATCCTCCACTCCAATCAGCGCCTCATTACCTACTCTATCGTCATGGGTCCTATGATTTGAAGATTAGCATGTGGAGCGAGTGCCACTCACTCGGGCATGATTTGAGCCGAGACGAGGAGGAGGAGATGGGCATCGAGTGCGGAGGCCCAAATGTCAGTCGGCCGCGTACCGTGCGACGCCATCGAATATGTGCTGGCCGGGGAAATGATGGCGCGACAGGTTACAGTGCACGGCGGAGGTCCGCCCCGTCCTAGTCGCTCCGGCCTGCCATGGCAAGTAACCGTTCCGTGGCCACGGCTCTCCGCCGCCGCTCCTACTTCGTGTACCTACCGAGCTGCCACGATTGGCCGGCGGCAGATTGGAGTACCAACTGCTACACTATCATAGGGTCTGCAAAAACACACGGTCGTCAAGGTAGCAGCTACCTGCTCCGGAGCGTACTCCTTCACCTCACCGCGGTCAACACTTGCACGGCTGTTTCTGGATGAACTTAAATACGGCGGGAGACACTGGGTCTCTGTCTCTGTAGCAAATTAACGCACTGGTTAATCAAACTGGATGGAGTACAGCTAGATCAATCGGACAAATTTGGACTGCTCACGTATAGCGGAGCAGTATTATTCTACTGCTTCTGAGATCTTCCCTCATTTGTTTAGAGAAACATGGTTGGGTGCTCATCACACAGGACAGACCAAGAGCTTTTCTTTCTGCACGAAATTTAAATAAAAAAAAGCCGCACCTTTTCTTCTTTCTTCAGAATATAGATTCACCTGCCCGGCCGTCTTTGTTTTCCGGTTTTCCTCCAGGACGACAGACGGCAAACGACGCGCCGTTCCGAAGGCTACAAAACGACGCCGTCGAAAGCCCACTTGTTCGCTTCTCCGTGCGCGGTAGCATTCGGACGCTTCTCGTGGCGCCCTGTTTGTTTTGTTGCGATCACCAGTGGCCGCCGGACAGTGGGATGGGCGCCGATCCACGGATTTTGTTTGCTTGCGCTGTACAGACGCGAGACTGTCGCGGCGGCCGGATCCGAGGGACGCCGTGGTACGCGCTTCAGGAGAGGATACAGAGCTGCGGGGGAGCGTCGCTGCGTCAGCGCGTGCCCTTCGCCCAGCAAGTCCGCTCACTCGTGTGTACTCCGGGGACGGTGGAAAGGGAAACCAACTGGTACTACTAGTCTGGTAGTTGTGCTTACTGCTAATTAAGGCACAGCGGTGGTCGTCGCTGCGTCAGCGCGTGCCCGTTGTCCAGCAAGTCCGCTCACTCGTGTGTGCTCTACTCCGGGAGGGCGGAAAGGGAACCAACTGGTAGTGGTGCTGCTACTGCTAATTAAGCACAGCGGCGGTGCAAATCAGTTACTACTACCCAGGGTAGTGTGCGCCCCAGGGTAGTGTGCGCAATGATGATGGTTACCGAGCGTGTGCAAATCATCACAGCAATTATCACAAGCTAATGGACGCAATCATCAGAGCAAACCGAATCACGCAACATCACGCGGCATACTCCTACCAAACCCTATTCAGGATGGGGACTAATCTTTCTTCGGGCTAGCGTCTAAAGCAGTGGTGGTACCATCACATCGTACCACTCGGAACTGAAGCAGGGGAGCTCGAGTGCCACACTGACACCGCCACCGCAGCAGCGGCGCTTGCTGTGAACTCTATGTCAAATTACTTTACGTTTTTGACTTTTAGATATCGCGTTTGACTGCTCGTCTTATTTGAAAATTTTGTGTAAATATTAAAACAAACAAATCATGTTTAAAATAACTCTAATGATAAAACAAACCATAACAAGATAAATGATATTTACATAAAAATTTCGAATAAGACGAGCGGTCAAACTTGATTTTCAAAAGTCAAAAGTGTCAAGTAATTTGAAATAGAGTGAGTTAAAGTAATCAATACAACAACCACCACGCCTTGTAGCAGGAGTAACAAACAACAGAGAAATTAATGGCTTAATTAACTGAGGGCGCCGCGCGGGCAGCGCCGCCCGGTTCGGGAGCCGAGCAGAGCAGCGCACGGCACGGCCCAAGCCGCCGCGCGCTCAGGTTGTGCATGCAGTGCAGCCGAGGCGCTGGTGGCCTGAGCTCGCGACGCCTGGAGCTGGAGGGAACGCTGCGCGCCACTCGCGGGGGCGCGCATCTGGCGGTGCTGGATCGAGGGACCGCGCTCGCTTTCCCTGGTGCGTGCCGGGCGGCCCGCCCCGTACGCAAACCCTTTTCTGATGGTGAACCCATTCGCCTCTCTCTCTCTCTCTCTCTCTCTCTCTCTCTCTCTCTCTCTGGGGCTGGCTGCCTGTTGGTGCGTGGAGAACTGGAGATCTGCGGGGCTCGATCGGCTTTTAGCACACGCTCAATGATGGCAGGGCCAGGTGACAGCTAACTTTGAGCTCGCATTTCTAGGGCGGGCGTCTGGATGGTTTCGCTCGCTCGCACGCCCGCCCGCTCTCATTGCACACGAAAGGCATTCTGGTTGATCGCTCATGATCAGGGCTTTGCGAGTTTACTGCTGCTCATTCAAGTCTTATGCTGAGTCGACGCATGGCAGCACACTGGACCGTGACGCGGGGCATAATGCAATGGGAAGCTGCTGGTAGTAGTAATAGGATCGGTGCACCCAAGCCCATGAAGAAGCACAAGTGCGCACAGCGACAGCGAGTTGAAGCGCGGATCCAGTACTCGTGCGTGGCGCGAAAGCCCGCGCCCTTTTCGTCCTCGGTCGATCGGGAGCCCACCGGCCGGCACGGCGAAAGGTCGATCGCGCGCAAAAAAGCCGGCGCGCCGATGGAAAAGGATGACCTCGCGAGGTAGTACGGCCCCGGTACGCGTGAGTGCGTGGACGGCCTTTATTGCACATGCCCTGGCGCGCCTGCCGCACGCAGCGAGGGACCAGCCGGACAGGAGCGGCGTTGTAGCTGAAGCTAGCGAGCCCCTCCGTCCGTCGTCTGTTTCGTCGCGACGGGTTAGACAGACGGGTCGGAAACTCGGGGAATTATGCCGCCAACGGAGCAGCCGCCTGCACATGGGCTGGTCCGCAGGTGGTACCGTGCTCGCGGTGGCAGTAACGCCGTCGCTCGTTTCGGCGGCCGGCGTCTTCCACTCGTCCTCCTAAAATCTGATTCCCACGAGAGATGCGTCGGCGGAGGGAGTGACTAGAAGCGAACTGTAAGCCCCAGCCCAACCCACCAATATCAGGCCGGACAGCATGGGGGGGGCACTGGGCAGGCCGTAGCACTGTACCAGCCCAAAAATTGCGCGACCTTTCTTCTGCTTTGCGCGGCCAGGACGTTGCGGTCTTTCTCAGTTTCTCTTTGTGTTAAAACCCGTTGAAGATGATCAAAAAAAAAAAACCCGTTGAAGAATCGAGTACCTCGACGTGACATCATTAGCAACATAAGCACGCACATCAACGACTTCACAGGTTCAAGACGGGGCATATATATTTCGCCTGGTTGGGCACGGCGTGCCTAACTGATTGACCTGTGAGCAGTAGACCGGACGAATCTTGGGGCTATGACAGTCTAAGAAAGGCCTGGAGCGAATATATAATGCACTACTCCCACTTAAGTATAGACTTGTTCAGAGAACTGCTGCTTGGTACGACACGCTATGCGAACGTAGTGGGGCATGATCGATGCTTTGCGTGCTTTGCGGCGTAACAGCAGCGGTTTTGAAAGAGAGAAATAATGCAGTGATTAGTTTACGGGATTTTGTGTGCCTTAGAAGAATGCCATGGCGGATGCATGAAACGATCAGCATCTAAGGTTTGTAAGCAGAAACCTGAAACGATATGCGACAATCATGCCAAAAGGAAGAGAAACAGAGTCATTTTCAGTTCGTACAAGACACTGAAACAGTTTCCTGCCTGGCTCTGATGTTAGGTGGTGCCATCAGCCATTGACCTAGGGTCCCGGAAGAATTTTTAGAGTAGATGTTCTTAACTCCTATAAGCAGCCTGCCCATACACATCGAAAGAGACGATGAAGATATCATCTGAACCTAACCTTTACATATTGTCGTGCATGACTTTTTAAATCACCATACCGGTTTTAATCAGCATGTTTGGTGGCGTCGTACAAATGCTTTAAGCACTTAAAAAATAATCTGTTTGTGGCCGTTTGTGGGCATTGGGGTAGTATACTCCCAGGTTCGTAATCATAGTTCAAAGGAAAGGACCAAGTGGACTGGAAACAGACGCAGCAAGTCAAAGCAGGGAGGATCACATGAGGAGTATTCTAAAGGTGGTGCCCTTGACGTGCCTGAAAATCGAAGTAAGTAGAAATGCTGTGCTAGTGGTTGATTACCGCATCCTGATCTCATGATCTCCTAATCAAAACGTCAGATGAAAAGTGGCTAAAGTAGGGCATGCTCCTAAATATCAGGTATTGTTTCGTATTATTTACTTGCAAAATTGGCAGATAACCGGAGATGTCTTGCTTCCTGTAAATTTCAAGATCAAACTCGTCAGTGAAATATGAAAAAAAAAGGATATACATGTCCGGGTCTGTTTTTCGAGTTACTTTGGTTCTTGTAGGATGCTATTTGAGTATATGTCTGGAGATTTTGTTTTGCGTCAATGCAGCTTGCAACTTTTAAGTGAGCGCCTGTGCTATACATTTGATCAGTGCGGTAGGTTTGTTAGACGGAGTACCTCAACAAGGCATACTTATCCAGGTTCGATTGATTGCTGAACATTTTGCTTGTCAATGCAGCCTGCAATTCTCAAGTGGACCCTAGTGCTTACCATTTCAACAGTGCAGTAGGTTTGTTAGATGGAGTGGCATCCAACGCTATCATTCATTCTGTATAGCGGAATAAATGTATGACTGATAGGATGTTAATGGCTAAATTAAACTAAACAACAGTGCAGTAGGTTTGTTTGAAGTGGCATCCAAGTGTCTCATGCATTCTGTACAGGCGGAATCAGAGTCTGATATGAAGTTAATGGCTAAATTAAACTAAGCCAGAGTAGAATACTCTGGCTGATGGAGCAAAGGAAACCAAGAAAGGTATGATTGCTGAGTAGTGTATGGCCTAGTGCTGTAGTGCATGATGAGTGTGACTCGAGGGCTGCTGGAGTATATCATGGAGCAGTTGAGTTCCTCAGAGGTCAACAATGACAAGCGTCTATCTGGAATGGCAGAATCCTGAAAGCTGATTTGGTAGCTCGAGGGGTCCGTCTCCATGTGCCTTCTGTTTATGATCTGTTCTGTTTATGATCTGCTGGCCAGCAACTTTAAGGCTCGTTTGGATTGGAGGAAAATTTTTTCTTTCCTGTGTTTTTTCTGTGAAATTGAACTGTTTCCTGTGAAATTTCTGTGCGATTCTTGTGAAATTCCTGCGTTCCAAATGAGGCCTTAGTTGGAAGCAAACCAAACCGTTTCGCTCGCTAAAACACGGCACTGGCACAGGCATGCAGCTGAACTGTTTTACCTCACCCAGAGCATACGGAATTAGTACCAGCACTTGCAGTCTTGCACACCGGAAAACGACGTAGGAACCTTCTGCGACACCAGGTTTTCCTTCTAGTTTTTCTAAACTCCCCTTTCCATAATTCCCATTTTGGTCACTGAGTAAACTAATGGATCTTATGTGCTTGTCACGCATCTCATCTAGATCGTATATATCCAGGACGAAGCAAAGCATCCTCCACTTGCATTAGGAGAATGCATAAACATCACCCCAAGCTTTTACTAGGTCATCTGGAGGCTATTAGTTAAGCGCTTCATGCATGCGGATGTTCTTTACTTCGAATATTTCACCGGGCACGCCAGGCTTTGCGTTTGTGCTTGCTGGAATCTACTGCTTGCGACGAAACGCACAATATGGCAATTAGTGAAACTGTGAGAGCAGCAAGTAGTAGAGGATGATGTTGGAGGCAGGAAAAGGCGCACTGGCGATAAAAAGGAGACGACGAGAGCATCTCGAAAAGCCGGCCAAAAAATTGAAGGACAGGTTTTCCAAAAGGGGGCGCTCAAGAAAAGATCGCTTCTAGTAGATCGTGTGTTGAAGTCGTCGCATGCGACGCACTCGCGTTGTTGTCGTGTGACGACTAGCCTGTACGACGTATTAGGCACGGTTAATTAGCTAGTTTCATGTTGATGGTATCGAAATACAGCGACAACTAAAGACTCGCCGTAGGCGTAGTACTACTAGCAGTCAGGGGTGGGGGAAGTAAAGCTGAGTCCGTACGCATCCACGCGATGAGACTTGCTGCCCTGCCACGCTCTAGACGTTTGACAAACCGAGAGTTTCTGGTCTCAAGGACGTCCGCCCGCCGCGGCGGCACCTACCCGGTCGCCCGGTCGGCGAGAGCCGACAACGGTTGGGTCGGCGTCCATCCAAAAAGCCACCACCATCACGCGCGTCGCGAGCCGTGGCCTGCTGCTGCGAGCCCGCGTGACGCGCGCAAGCGCCCGCGCGCCGACGCCTCCGCGCCCCGCATCCGTCCGTCCACCCGACCCCGACGCCATCCCGTGCTGCCTCCCTCCCGGCTGCCTGCCTCCTTTTATAAACCGCGCCTGCCGCTCTGTGCTCGCTCACTGCCCCGTTCCCACTCCCGACCCCGATCAAGAACTTGCAACGCCCGCGCCGAGCTAGACCGGTTACCGCGCGCCCATATCCACATGGACGGCGTCTCCTGCGTGGGCGCGGCGCCGCAGCCGGCCGCGCTCCTCTCCCGCTCCTTCGCAGACGCCGCGGTCATCGCCCGCGCGCTCAGCTTCTCCCTCTCCGACGGCCCCGAACCCGCCGCGGCCGCCTCCGACCTCCGCGCCGCGACGGCGCCGTTCGTGCACGGCGCCGGGGCTGGGGCTCATCATCCGCTGACGGCGGGCATCGCGGCGCCGTCGCCGTCGTCGACCTCGGCGAGGTGCCGGCTAGGCCCGGCGGGCGGGCGCGCGGGGAAGCGGCGGCCGCGGCCGTCGAAGCGCGCGCCCACCACGTACATCAGCACCGACGCCGCCACGTTCCGCCTCATGGTGCAGCGCGTCACCGGCGCCGACGACGAGCGGCAGCAGGACGACCACCTCGGCCTCGGCCTCCTCCTGCCGCACTTCGGCGTCGTCGGGCCCTTGCTCCCGCCGGACCACGCGCCCGGCGACGCGTACGCTGCGCTACCGCCCGCCGCGCCCCCGGCGGCCCCGGCAGAGCAGCCGCTGTTCCCGACGCTGGACTCGTGGAACGTCATGTACGGCAAGAACGAGGTGGCCTGACCTGAGCCAATGAAAACGTCCGGCCGTTGGAGGCGAAGCTGCGCGTGTGCCGCCGCTCGCCGCCGCCGCACCTCGGCGGCGTGCCTGAGTTCAAGATCTCTTCTTCTCTTCGGGCGCCGAACCTATAGATGTTGTAAAGTTACATTTTCACTCCTGGTTGGCGCCTTGGCGGTGTAGGATTAGGAATGTGTACCACAGCGGTGCTGTTCAGGCGCTTTGTAATTCTTGCTCTTGCACTTTCCCTTGTTTAGAGTTGCATATGCTTCTGATCATTGTGACCTTCTGCTTTCTTTGTACAGTACAATATGTGTTTTAGGCCATGGATTTTATGTCTTCAAAGTTCAAACCATGGTTTGAAGTCGCACCACAGAGGAAATTGCTTACATCACCAGCTTCTAGTGGGGGCAGAATTTCCTAATTGGCTGTCCGCGTGTCACACTTTTCGTACACATACTACCACATGACAATGAGTGTCAGCACATTAACAAATATTCGTGGACGATAAAAATTCTCAAACTTTTCAAGAGGTTAATTTGCAAGTTTTCAGCGATATGATTTCTCGTCCCATTCACATTTTTTTTGGCGGGTGACTTGGTCTTTTCTGTCTATCTGCTTTATGGTACGGTGACTTTGTACTGGTGCTGAGAATGAGGAGGAAAAACGCTGATCCAAAAGAACAAAAGCTGCCTTTTGTTTTGAATCATCTTTTTGCGACAGTGATCGTATCCCTTTCTTTACGCTTACGACTTCCGTGAAAAAACCACTGTCCCGTTCACATGGCAAATGCCTGACCACCGTTCCTGACCACAGAGACGAACTCGATCCAGACTGAATCTTATGAGGGTATATTTGAGCGAAGCTTGATCCGAGTTACAGTTCTGCGTCTGTCATTTCAGGGGGGGAAATGTACAAATAACCATGGCTAGGATCCTGTGTCACCAAGATGACCTCTTGTAGGTTATGCTGGCTGGATTAACTATCCAAGGCAGAGCACACAGTAGAACGGGTGATGACGTGCTGCTATTTTTAGGCGTCTTTTTCCGGGGGCGAGTTTATTCAAGCTAGAGGTTACAGTGTTAAACACAGCAGCACAACTGCACAAGGAACGGATAAGGGTGCAACAGGGCACACAGCAACCATTCACTTCCACGCTCTGTCACGAGCACACGCCATCGATTCTCCTCTGCATATCTCTGAACACTTGCACCTTTATCCGTTTTCAGTTTGGTATCTAGGATGCTGCGCCCGATGTTCGCGGCCGCGTCCTCGTCCCACGCCTCACCGCCGGTGCAACTACCAGCTTCACCGGCCCGACGACGTCCCGGCCGGGTCGCCGTCCGGTGCGCGCCGAACGGCCGCGGCGCACCAGCCGGCGATGCGGAACTGAAGCTCAAGGTGGGCACGCCGATCGTCATCCTGGAGGCGCCGATGATGCTGAAGACCGCCGCGTCGGTGCCGTCGCTCCGGCACAACGCCGGGCAAGTCAAGGCCGGCGATGTCGGAAGGTTGGAACCACTCTACCACTGTGTCAGATGCCTTGGGCCTTGGCACTGACGCTCGTGGATTTTTTTTTCATTTTTGGGTGCAACGCTCGTGGAAATTTGTTGGCACTGACGCTCGTGCTCATTTGTTGGTTCATCGAATTGAACAGGATCCTGGCGCGGAAGCCCAAGGACGTCTGGGCCGTGCGGCTCGCCGTCGGCACGTACCTGCTGGACGGCAAGTTTTTCAAGCCTTTAGATGTCGTCGACGGTGATGAGGCCCCGGCTGAATAAGCGGTCGATGTTTTTTTCTAGCCTTGCAAGTTTACAACATACTGAAAGCGTGCACATGTCAGTTCTCAGTTCTGGTGCGTGTATAAATCATGACGCGCGATTTCGGCTGAGTGCACAGGCACTGATCATTTCAGCAATGTATAAGCTTCGTGATGTTTTACCCCCTGAAGTTTGGAAACCATTACTTAAGGAAACTCCTGCTTGGATGTCCCGAAATAGTTATCAGCTTAAACGAAACAGGTTTCAAGAAGATTTTAGGAAAACGAATTTAAGGTTTGTTCTTTGTTTGGATCTCAAATACCGAAAATGGGTTTTAATACATCTATAGCTACCGAGCACGTCGTAAACTCCTCCTCCGTTACGTGCTCTGCCTTGGATAGTTGGATTTGCATCCAGAACGAGCCCAAGGCTGGAGTGCAGCAGGCGTAGTTCCAGCAACTGTTGTTTGAGCAGGGATATCGTGTCAAGGCGGTAAGTGAATCAGAATGCTTGACAAACAAACAAAGAACAAAAGATACGAGCCCGGCCAACGATGAAGCTACGAGCGCCTTCTTGCCAGCCAGTGTCAGCGCCGCCGAAAACACGACGAGGAAGGAGCAGCGGCGGCGGCGCGTCGTCGAGGCTAGGAAGCTCATACTGTTCGTGGCTTGGCTCACTGACGGAGTGACGGTGTTGACTGCTTCTACTGGGCTCCTGCGGGCCCATACGGGTTTTGGGATTAAGATGACAGGTCAGATGTCAAAATCACTGCTGCACGCAAGTCAGCCCGTCCGGCTCGAGCTAACCATCCTCTTCCTGTTCCCCTGGCGTTCGCCGGCCGAGGAAAACGAGGCCACCGATCAATCGCCGCCCCCTTGCTTTTCCCGGAGTCCCGCACGATTATCGAACCCTCGCCGCTGAACGCACCGCCACCCAGTGCGACCTTTCGTTTGGTAAGGAAGCCCTTGGGAGTCCCATTTTGTTCCGCAAGATAATTTTGTTTGGTGTGCGTCCCCCAATTCTTCTGTGATAGGATATTTCTTAACTTATTGGCCTACCATGCATAGTAGTTGGTTCGTATTTTCCAATTTTGTCGGAGATTCGTTCATGTGTTCAACTGAAGCCCGGCCCGCGACCATCGTTCCATTTCGTCCAAAATAGTCAGTTCCTAGTAAATATTGCTAATTGCGGCACGCCCTGGAGAGTGGAGATATGCTACCGTCCCATGTGCAATAGCAGTGTTATAGTACTTTACTAGCTATCCTGCCAAGTGTGGTATGTGAATTTCATGGACGGATAAGACCGGAGACGACAGTTTGGTGTTGCTTCCCCGCAACGAAATGCAACTCTGAGAAGTAATCCGTAGACATCACTACAGGAGGACTACATAAATCCGATGTTGCTATCTTATGTTGGCTTTACTTCTACTCTGACACTACTGCTCTGAGCCAATTGCTATTTTCCTGACCTTTTATTATCTCTTTCTGGTGGCGTAAGGTTGTACCTTTGCTGGGTTTGCACTTTGAAGTGTGTGTATTTGTGCGCATAGAATTCGCAGTGAGTTTGTTTGATGGTTTCTGCTGTAACAGGTCGCAATGGGCGTCCCAAGTGCCTGCTCGGTTTGCTGGCTTTCCCGGGCGCTGGTTCTTGTTTCCGCCTTGTGTCAGATACTTCATGTTGGATCAGTGACGGCTCAAACTGCTCAACTGAATGTGGATGCTTCATCTCAGAGCGCTCGGATGATCCCTGGCAATATGTTTGGCATTTTCTTTGAGGTGAGCCAATCTTGTCACTGTTCTTACATTGATATTTAGTCTTTAAGTGACATGTAGTAACTCGGTTTATTTTCCTTACCAATACCATGTCCTATAAGAAGAGGGCAATGCATTAAAAGTTGGATCACCACCTACGCCCCAACTCAATGACTACGAAAAATAGACATACCTATTTTCTCAGAAGGGCTGTCACATTTGCATGCATGGCCATTCAGGACTTCTGCTGGTGTTTTGCTTTTTCTATAAATTTTGTTGAAAGGGGACAATTTATTTGCGGCGATTAATACAAGCTGTTTCTTGGCGACACCCTTTCTTTTCATTTTCATATCATAATTACCGAAATTTGTAGAACAGTATACTTAGTGGGTGCTTATAATTTGACTTTCATGGTGAGGAATGCCGGTCATCTTGCTTTTACTGTAGGAGATCAACCATGCTGGGGCTGGTGGACTGTGGGCAGAGCTTGTGAGCAACAGAGGTAATGGAATACAACATCTGAGGTGTGCGAGATATAACCGGCACTTTGGCTTGTCTTCAGAAATTCAGTGTTCATCAGATGAACCCTTTTTATCTATTATTGGAAAGCAGTTAATGGTTCATCATCGAACCCGTACTATGTATTCTAATTGCTTTCATTCAGTTAATATCAGGAAAATTGTTATACTCCGGCTATGACACTTCACTTTTGACACCCATACTAGCTTGTCATGTACTACCTCCGTCCTAGAATAGTTGTCGCTTTTGATTTTTAGACATCACTTTTGACCGTTCGTCTTATTCAATTTTTTTTCTTAAATTCAAAAGCGACAGCTATTTTGGGACAGAGTAGTAAATATGTTAAATGCAGAATAACAGATAAGTACTTAATCTCTGAATTCTGATGAATATCTTCATATGGTAGCCTAGAATTATTTATTGCTGATTCTTCCACCTTTTAGTAAATAGTAGTTTGGAGGTCATAAAAATAAGGATGTCGAAAATGGGCTTTAAATTTATTCTCCCACTTTTCTGGCTGCTTTCTTCTGTGCCTGCGAACATGTATAAATATAATATAATGTACAGGTTTTGAAGCTGGTGGTCCTAATACTCCCTCAAATATAGACCCATGGTTGATAATTGGGGATGAATCGAATATTATCGTGGAAACAGATCGGTCATCCTGTTTTGCTGGCAACCCAGTTGCACTTCGAATGGAAGTACTTTGTGATGCAACTGGAACAAATACCTGCCCATCAGGAGGTGTTGGGATCTACAATCCCGGTTACTGGGGCATGGTATATCCTTGGCATAATTAACATAACGCTGCAGTTGAATTTATGTATTTCAAGTGATAATATGAGTTTTACTCATTTGTCATCTGGCTGTTTTATATCTTTATTAAGAAACATTTTTTTATTTAGATATCTGTTGGATTACTTCAAATCCTCTGTATTACTCAGTGATGAGATACAAAACATGTTTTTTCTTTCAAAATTGATGATTAATAATATCAACTTATATTCATTTAAATAAGAAGTGCTTTCTACTGTTGCAGAACATTGAGAGGGCAAAAGTTTATAAAGTTAGCATGTACATTAGGTCATCAGATTCGGTGGAGCTGAAAGTTTCATTGACAAGTTCAGATGGTCTTCAATATCTAGCTTCTCATATCATCACGTAAGCAATATCACATCATTCATTTCATTGGGAATACTGCAACTATGTCTCATTTCCTGTGGACTAACAGCATATGTAAATTTCTTGCAGGGCTGATCAGGATGATTTTGCAGAATGGACGAAGGTTGAATTTGATTTGCAATCAAGTGAAAGAAATACTAATTCAAGGCTTCAGCTTACAAGCACGAAAAGTGGCATTATTTGGTTTGATCAAGTATCACTTATGCCATCAGATACTTACATGGTAATTTACTTTCCATGTTCCATTTCATCCTTCTGATGTACATAGAAGCATGCTTCCACCATAAATTTCCCTCTTTTAAGGGAAATGCCATTCATTTCTGTTGGAACCAAAACAATATGTCAGAACCAATAAATCACGATACATTCCATGCCATTATCAACCCAGATCCATCATAGCCTAAACCATAATTTATGGTGACTTTAAGTTCGCTTGAGAAATAAACTATACTTGGTTCAGACTTCAGAGAACTTAATAAATATTTATCGAACTACGCGGTCAGTTCGTAGATATGGTGCAAACCACTCTGGGTATTGTAGTTTCCATTCCAATACTTTGCAGACTGCAATGATGTTAACAGTTTGAATACCTTCTTAATGTTAGCTAAATGTATGTTATTCGAAAACCTTAATACTGATATACATTTAGAAAATGATCTGAAGAGAATATAAATGTCAAGGGGTTTTACTTGTTAATTTAACAGTGACATATATTTCTTTTCTCAGGGTCACGGTTTCCGTAAAGATCTTGCCTCTATGCTGGCAGATCTGAAGCCCAGATTTTTAAAATTTCCAGGTTTGATATATTTTATGTTTGCGATTTCATTTATCCGATTAAGAAAGTAAATCACTGTAATGCCATTTTCATCTTAGGTGGCAACTATGTAATGGGCAATTATTTATCAAATGCATTCCGATGGAGTGAAACTGTTGGTTCATGGGAAGAGAGGCCTGGACACTTTAATGATGTTTGGGGCTACTGGACTGATGATGGACTGGGATTTTTTGAGTTTCTGCAAGTGGGTAAAACTGTGCTGCTTCTCTGAACTGAAAATTGTCATAACTTCTGGCATAAAGTCTGCTAAAGCTAAGATGTTCTGTTTTGTTAATGTAGCTAGCAGAAGACCTTGGCGCTTGCCCAGTTTGGGTGGTCAATGATGGTAATTGTTATACCAAGAAAGTTAAAGGCATGAAAATGCCATTACATATTTGGAGTGAGAACTTACCTTTGATTGGTGTGACGGTATTCCTTTCAATTTGACAGGGGCCAGCATTTACGAAGAAATTTCATCTGCAACCATAGCTTCTTTTGTGAAGGTTTGCTCTTCGACTCTTCGATTTTCAAAATGCATTTAAAAATATATAATATGTTTACTTGTTAATTCTTTTCCCTCTACTGAACCTCCAATAACCAGGAAACTATGTTACGAAAAATTAAACATTAATTTACTTGACGGGTTTATCTCAGGAAAGTATCAATGGCAGCAGAAAAGAAAAAAAAAGATTGTTACAAAGCTGACAGCGAGATTGCAGACTGATGAATGAACCATTGGGGTGCATTCTTACTGCGATGCTGCTGACATTAATTTGGCTATGGATTTCTTGTCAGAGTTGTTTGAATAGCATGATGTACTGACAACAATAGCACTATTCAGTTTACTATGCTAGAAATGAGGAAAAAAGAAAGTAAAATTTTGGCATGGACATGAGACTTGAATGACTAAAAGGATATGACATATAATGTCCTTATTTACTTTTCTTACACCACCTAGGTATGCTAAGCACAATATCCCTCATACATATGCAATAGTTTCCTCTAGATGGTTCATCCTAGGATTTCTTTTCTGATTTGAATTTCCTAATTTTTTCTTAATCCATACTATGTGCTCTGCTTCAAATATGTTTATTATTTTGAAACCTGCCTCAAATTTTATCATGCTTGCCATATTGCAGGATGTTGTTGATGGCATTGAGTTTGCCAGGGGAGACAACCAGACTGTGTGGGGTTCAGTTCGTGCAGCAATGGGACATCCAGAACCCTTTCCTCTCTATTATGTGTCAATAGGAAATCAAGAGTGTTCAAAGCGCTACTACAAAGGTTTCATGAAGTTCCGTTTCTAATGTCTAGCTTCATATGAGGACATCATATGCTTTTGGTTCAATATATTCTAATGTCAAGAAACCAATTCATTAATTTGTACTGTAGAAAAATATGTGAAGTTTTATTCCGCGATAAAAGCATCCTACCCTGACATCAAAATCATAACAAGCTGCGACAGATCTGCTATATCACCGATCAACCTGGCTGATCTGTATGATGTTCATGTAAGGACTGCTTTGCTTGGTCTTCTCTTAATAAAACTATTTTCCCAGTAGAGTTGACATCTTCTGCTATGGTGCAGGTCTACACCTCATCTGGTGATATGTTTTCCAAATCTGGAATGTTTGATAGTACAGCTCGCAGTGGACCCAAGGTACTTGCTTTGCGATTCTTGCCTCAATTCTCCCTACAACTGGCTGCTAATGCACTATGTAATTCTGTAGGCAATTGTTAGTGAATATGCTGTGACTGGAAATGATGCTGGCCGAGGAACACTCATAGCTGCTTTAGCTGAAGCTGCATTTCTCATTGGATTGGAAAGAAATAGGTTTTTTTTAAAGAGAAAAATTGCTTTTCTGGTCTCCTATTGGTCGATGTTAGATTGTGTGACAAACTCATTTGTTTTGCCAACTGTTTCTATGCAGTGATGTGGTTGAGATGGCAAGTTGTGCCCCACTCTTTGTTAATGACAACGATCGCAGGTAAATTGATCCAAGACTTTGGATTGAGCAATCAGTTTCCATTTTCTTGTACTACATTTCATCTACTGAAGACAAGCCATTTTGGATGATCAAAGCGTTACCCGATATAAAAACTGTAAACTGGAATTTTTCTTGCTTAGAAATTATACTACTATATCTCTGTTCTTAGCCCGCTACTTGTTGACGGCATGGTCGTTATCAGTCCTGAAGGTACATTTTCTGATCACTAGGTGGAATCCAGATGCCATAGTCTTTAACTCATGGCAATACTATGGATGCCCAAATTACTGGATGCTACACTTCTTCAAGGATTCAAGTGGTGCGATGTTTCATCCATCGACCGTTCAATTGTCAAACTACGATCAATTGGTCACATCTGCTATCACTTGGAAGAATCCCGAAGATGGAAACACTTACCTGAAAATAAAGGTTGTTTTATTTCTCTCGTTGAGTCTTAGGTAACGAATACAATAATAAATAACAAGGCAAGCACTTCTCTTGCAGGCTGTCAATTTCGGTAACAAAGCTGTGAGCCTCAATATATCTGTAACTGGGCTTGAAAGTGGCATTCAGACATTCGGATCCGTAAAGACGGTCCTTACATCTGGTTGGCTTCAGGATGAGAACTCCTTCCAGCAGCCAGACAAGGTTAGATATATTGGCTTGGTTCCGTCAACGAAGAAATGCGTAAATACAGCATGAAAAAGAATTTTTCTGGGATTTAGCATTTGTGGTGTCTGAAGTTTGGTGGGAAATGCCGTTGTAGGTTGTGCCGGTGGCAAGTCCGATAACCAATGCACGCGAGCAGATGGGCGCTGTGTTGGATTCGTACTCCCTCACCTCATTTGATCTCCTCTTGGACTCGAGCCAGACTATGCATTCGGTCTCGGTGTAGAGCTTGCATCCAACCGCGTGAAGATATATGGCCACGATGGGAGTCCTCCAATAGAAAACATGATTTGTCTGTACATGCCTACATGACAGTCAAAGAACATGGGTTGCCAATACTGGATGGTACTGTTACTCGAAGAAAATTAACAATTTATATAAAAACATTAAAGAGCTAAACCAGTCACACATCCGTTGTAGTCTAGCTGGTTAGGATACTCGGCTCTCACCCGAGAGACCCGGGTTCGAGTCCCGGCAACGGAATTTTTCCCACGTAGTTCTACCATTTTACATTTCACTCCTTTATGTGCGCGCAAATTATCTCCGAGTTCATTCGGAGAAGGTGAAATCTTTTTTTTTTCTCATTCGGTTTTGTTATAATTTTTTCATCATCGTTTAAAGAACATGTGCCAACCAACATCTTCAAAGATTGATGGTACGCTCAAGGCACAAGATGACAAGTGCAGTAGTTAGTGGTCTCCTTGTCATCAGTTGTCGCTGTGGAGAATCTTAATTTGAAAATTCCTCCTTCAACTGAGGGCCAAATCGCATAGAGCTTCCTCCAAATTTATCCCTCGCCCCGTTCCTAATCCCGGCCAGAAGGCCCAGAAGAATCCGTCCCCCGAGGCAAATCCAACCGCCTCCGCCGCGCACGGTCTCCGATTCTCTCTGTCCGGCTGCGCCTCTGACCACCGAGCGGCGGGCCCATGTCGCCGGCGCCGCCGCAGTCGCGCATCCGCCCGTGGCTGGCGGTGGGCGACCTGGTGCTCTCGGCGCTGTGGGTGTGCGCGGGGGCGCTGGTGAAGCTCGCCGTGTATGGTCCGCTCGGCCTCGGGGGCCGGCCCGAGGGCGACGCCGCCAAGATCGCTCTCTCCGTCCTCTACATGTTCGTCTTCGCCTGGCTCGAGTCCGTCACCGGCGGCGCCTCCTACAACCCGCTCACCGTCCTCGCCGGGGCCCTCGCCTCCAGAGGAGGCCCCGTCGTCTACCTGTTCACCGCCTTCGTGCGTATCCCCGCTCAGGTGATGTTCCTGAATAGCGCATTTGTGTATGTTTTGCTTATGTCTGCTGGATTAGGTCATTCATTCAGTGGTATGAATTTACTTGTAAAACTTTTAGCATTGCATGGTAATTTGATTGATTCCCCGTCAAAAAAATTAAGAAAAAAAACCGTCAAAAAAATTGATTGATTTCATCTTATAGGTCGACAAGTATGAAAAATCGATTTCGAAATTGAACAAATCAGTAGGCATGGAAAACTGAGTGATAAAAATCATTTTGGGATAATTTGAGGATTACTTGGTTGCGTTTAACAGGACATATCAACAAGCCTGTACGATTTTTTTAGAAACTTCTGTGCCTAGGTTTGGAAAACTGAGTGATTATAGAGATTATTTATAGTCTTGTATTGTATGCTCGTTTCATAACTAATGAATAAGGCACCAAGTGTAGTCATTGTTACCACATGCCAATGTAACAATCACACAACAGGCAACATGGCTGATGCTTTAAGCCATAATGGATGTTTCTTTTTATCTTTGGCGAGCTGTTCTGACTGTGTTGAACTATGGAATGGCTTGTTTTCCCCTGAAATGTTTTCTGCTGTCGGTCTCGTTTTCAGGTGATTGGAGCAGTTCTTGGAGTGAATCTCATCCAATTAGCTTTCCCCAAAGTGGGTAAAGGAGCTCGCTTAAGTGTTGGTGCTCATCATGGAGCGTTGGCTGAAGGATTAGCAACTTTTTTGGTTGTTATGGTGTCAGTGACTCTTAAGAAGAAAGAGATGAAAAGTTTCTTTATGAAGACATGGATCACGAGCATTTGGAAGAACACAATTCATATCCTGAGCTCTGATATATCTGGAGGGATTATGAACCCTGCATCTGTAAGTCATGACTCCTGTTTGATATCTAAATAGATCTTTTGCATTTGAACTGTTGTGCAAGTCCATTGCTTCCCTGTAACAAGCATCAATTCTGTTATGATTCCGTCTTTCCTGCTAGGCAGCATGATGTTAACTCATTAACATTACATTATGGTTTGCATGATTGCATTTCGTTGGGGCTACATGTCAACTGTTATGCATTCTTGTCAACTGGATCGTGCTGATATCAATAAGGCTTTAGCACTGAAGTGTATAACAGTTTATATGATGACATTCCTTATAATATTGTATTGCACATGACAATTTATATGATGACATTTCTTATAGTGTTGCACATATGGACTTCTTTTTATTTGCCATAAAGGTCATAGAATAGTTTATGGGTTTATTATACCAGAAAGGCTTTGTGGCCTATGTATAGCATTCATGTTAGAACACGTCAGATGCTTACGCCAGTTGTACCCAAAAAATTCATAATTGCCTGGCTTCGTGTAATAACCCTTGAAAGTTAAACCAACTTCTATTTTCTGACTACTTGGTTCGGTATGTGCTTGTAGGCTTTTGCTTGGGCTTATGCACGAGGAGATCACTCAACATTCGACCACCTACTTGTATATTGGTTGGCGCCCCTCCAAGCAACCCTGCTAGGGGTGTGGGTAGTAACCTTATTAACTAAACCCAAAAAAGTCAAGGACCAAGAGACAGATGAAAACAAGACAAAGAAGGAATAGTTCATTATCGGATTAGTATCCACCATTAGTTGTCAAGCTAGAACAACTTTTTTTTTTTCTTTAACCAGATAAGATGAAGATTTCAAGGCTAATCGAAGAAATTCTCATTTAGCAGCTCCTGATAAATCTCCTTAATGTGTATCTCTCGTATCTGGCTTAGTTTGAATTGTACAAAAGCTTGTACATAATTGTTCCAGCCAGATATTCGAAACATTTTGTGGGAGATAAAACTACTCGGAGCCCACCTGTTGAGTACATTATTGTGTCACAGTATTGTTGAAAGCATCTTCATTCTGGGATCTGGGATGATAGTTTGTGAATTCTGGTTTGGGGTTATTATTGTAGAATAACGGCACTCAAGGTCGTTAACTACGGTAACTGGTCATATCAGTCCAAAAATATTAGAGAAAATGGTCTTCCATTGCTCATAACTCATAATAAAATATTTTGAATAATCCCTAAATTATTTTTGTTCTTGAAAATTAAATCAGACTGACATGACCAGTTACCATAGTTAATGAGACCTTGTGCGCCATTTTGTACTAATAAACACCTCACATCACAGTTCACAAAGTGGTTATTTTCCAAACTGACACAGCCGAGCTTTTTATTTGAGCTAGTTAGTTTTAATGAGTCGCGCCAACTTTTTTTTTAGAGGAATGAGTCGAGCCAACTTGTCGCTGGAACGTGCTTTAACGAGCCGACCTAATAAGCTGCTCGGTTCCAAAACAAGAAAAAGAGGGTTCCATTATTCTAACGAATGGGCCCATTTTATGCGTTTAGGTCCACGTGATATGCGTCATCTGTGCAAGGCGAGTGGGCCTGCGAAAGGCAGGAGTAGATCACTAGGCATTCTGGCCGCCCTGTTCAGAACTCGAGATCGACATTCTCTCTGTTCTTTGCTAGGAGCACATGACCACGAGTAATGTTGGTCCTTCTCTTTTCCTCTCTATCCTGCTGATATATTCCTATCAGACAAATATAAAATGCAAACGTTCACTACCGTGGCAAAAGCCGATACAAAAAAATAATTAAAAAAAAAGACATGCGCATGAAAGATTGCACCATCGTCCGGATATGAACATCTTAGTGTTGCCTATATTTCCGCTTCGAACTGTTTTAGTTTAACTGGGGATGAAAAGGGACCGCAAAGGAATATACTCCATCAGTCCATTTCTATCTTGAGTTTGCTACTAGTTCAATTCGAGCACTGCAGACCGCATGCTACGCTGACGAGATGCTCGGGATTACATCAAACAATTTTGTCTGCGTGTGTTGTTCGCCCTCATGCAACCAAACAATTTTGTACTATTGGATCACGTTCATGAGGCCCATTTCCATTTGTTATTTGGAGCCGACAAATTAATTGTCGTTAGGCAGTCTGGATAAGGGAGCGAAAACGTACTCCTATACGAGTAGCAAAAAGATTGCGTTGTTAGGAAAACAAGTAGGAGTATATATCTGAACTCTGAAGCAGACAAAGACATGACATATTTTGTACCGAGTAAGTATAACACGAGTTGATGAAAAACATAGACCACTATTTTTCTTTAAGCAAAGTACTATCGTATACGGACGATAGTCAGTAGTGTTAGTTAGTATAACACAAGATGATGAAAAACAGAGATAATTGTTTTCTCTAAGCAAACAATAGTCAATACTCCGTGCAGCGCGTGCCACCTGCTGAAGAGATATAGCAGTAGTATCTGTTGATTTGTATGACGCGGCTCGAAATTGCGCGCAATTTTCCCGCCTTTTAAAGTTTTTCTTTTCAGAGCGGTAGTGTTGGTTGACAGAGCTATCACGCATCAAATGTTCCGACGCACTTGATCTAATCGCGGAACAGAGACCGGCAGGCAGGTTTCTGGCCACCAAACGTCCGAGCGGTCGGGTCGCCTCCAGTTCACGGGTTCTCTATTCCGATCCGGACCAGACGTGAGAAAGGCAGCGCCGCACGCTAAATGTGTCAGAGTTTTCCGACATTGTGAACGAGGAGCAGCAGGTGATAATTTTTGTAATGCGCGCCGTATTTT
The DNA here is from genome assembly GCA_012490785.1 of Eragrostis nindensis. NCBI lineage: Eukaryota > Viridiplantae > Streptophyta > Magnoliopsida > Poales > Poaceae > Eragrostis > Eragrostis nindensis. The sequence continues at coordinate 105,538 of JAAXCT010000738.1, read as the reverse complement.
AAGGGTGCGTTCGTTTCATTTTAGAGGGTGCTGTAGCAGTCACATCAAAGATACCGGCACGATTTATGTGTACTAAACAAAGTCAAATTACAAAACTAAGTCCAGGACCCCCCCTCTATTTTGCGAGACGAACGTAATGAGGGTAATTAAGCGGCGATTAGACGATAGTTACTGTAGCATCACTGTGTTAAAACATTGATTAATTAAGCTCGTTAGATTCGTCTCGAAAAATAACGCCCGTCTGCAGAAAGGTTTTGTAATTAAATATTTAGTACCCCTAAATAGTAAGATTCTTTTTATTTTAGAGGGGTATAAAGTTTAGAGGGCACTTTAGAGGGGGATCCGAACGGCACCTAAAAGGATACAGGTACGGAAGTAGGATTAGTAGGAGGAGGAGGAGGAAATTGCCCATGCGACATTGACACGAAAAATCCATCGGAAAGCTTACCCGTATCGGAGGCGTACACACGTACGACGTGCAAACAAACTCCCCGTACGGCAGCCAGCGGTTCGTGTCCAATGAAATGGCCGCGTAGCTAGGACGTCGTCCGTCGGTCGATCGGCTCGAAGAAGCGTACGCGCTCCATGATGACTTACCGCGCTGTGACATGTTCGTTTTTGGAAGTTTTTCACTCGCCGACTGACGTCGACAGGACTGAACCGCATGTGCAGGTAGTAGCCAGAAAAGGCGGCTGGGCGTCGGACACGTCGTCGTCATCGTACAAGTACGGCAGAGAGTGTGGTGGTACGATCGAGCAGGCTTGGCGGCCGACTCCGGAGCTAGCTAGACGCGAGAGCCGTGCGTCCTTGGAGCGAGGCGCAGTGAGAGAACTCAAACGCGAATTCTACTACTCGGCGACGTCGGCCACTCCGGTAGGAGAGCGTAGGCTCCCGATAAGCCGAGCGCACCGACACAAACACGCCTGTCATTGAGCCGGAACGCGACCGTACAGGCCGCGCTGCGTTTAGCCGACGGCCGAAATTTTAGACCGCAAAAATCCTGGCGAAGCTAGTGAGTGACATATCCCCTGCCCGGCACGCATGCATATCCGTTCCTCCAACCATTTCTCGGCCTCCGCGACAGCTATAGAGCACACGAGACTGCTGCCGTCGGCACTCGGCGCGGCGCGACGCATGCATGGAGATACTCAGTACTACTACTCCAACTATAGATAAGGACGGACGAGTCACGACGTCCTAGGAGCGAGCGAGCGGGCGCGCCGTCACGAGAAGGGGCCGTACGGATCACCACCCTCACCGCGCGCGCGGCTGTCGTGGTGAGATAGCGTTTCAGTTTCACCATGCGACGCCACAGCAAGCAAGCAAGCGCCGTAACCGCGCGCAGCCGGGCCCATGCGCGAACCTGCGCGGAAGCTTCCTCCTCCTCCTCCTCCCTTGGCGTCCGGATGGTCCCGCTCGATCCCGGCCGACGGCGACGTGCGTGCGTACGCCGCGGCCCCTGCGACGTCGGGTTGGTTGGTTGGTGACCGTTCGTTGCCATACCCCTTTGAACTGATAGGCCACGCACGCTGGCTGGCCACCGGTGATCTGGCGGTCTGCTTTTCCTGCGGCGTACGTACTGCCAAGTACTCCTACAACGTCCTTTTACGTCGCGCTAGCTGGCGCTGGGGCACGGCTCGAGATTCGGGCGACGGCGTGCCAGGTCTGGCGAAGCCGACCCGCGGCCTCGCGCTAGCAGCTTGGTGTGTGCCGGCCGGCCTAGCGCACGTCGTCGCCGTGTTCGCCAAATGTTTTACCTGCGCGGCTAATTAACCGGCATATAAATGGGAAGTTGGGAACTTGCATCTGGATTGCGAGAAGTTCCAAGGAGTAGATCCCCGATCCGTCACGACTCACGACGAGAGCATCTACGCTTACGTTTCACAAGCAAACAGATTGGCCACCCATGGCCAGGTGAACGCACGCGCGTTCCACGTCTAACCAGGCTCGCACAGCACCTGCTGATATTTGTGCACGGTATAAAGGCACCAACCAACCACCGTTCTTTCATTCACAGCCGTTTCAAGTAGGAGTAGTAGTAAAATCTTTTTCCTAGTAGTAGTATCTGTGGCCAACAGAAAACGCTCAGGTGACGGCCGCATGGCGCTTTCAGGCATCTCGCTCGCGCGCGCAGCTGCGGCGAAGCTTCCTGGTGCACGTCTCCGGGACGGGACTGACGCGGTTCACAACTCTGTCTGTCTCTCTCCCGGGGCTTCCAGAAATTCACTTTTCTCTCAGGAAACGACACAAGTCACGCAACTGGTACTCCTACTAGCCAGAATCAGAATGCGACGTCGAATGTACGTACACTGTAATTCGGCGACTAAAAAGGTTCCGGCGGCGCCAGAGGTGATTCAACCTTGAGTTCCACATCTTCTCAAACAAAGTATCACGATCGACTAGGAATCCAGTTCTGCACTCCATTAGTTGGTCGTTGCCGCAGGGGCGTCCATGAAACTTTTCTTGAGCGAGTAGTGGGGCATTGTTGCCTTTGCCTATCAAGAGAAGGAGATACGACGAGCGAGCACACGTTTGCCTCGAGGAAACTGGCCAGTGTTTTAATTAGGCGCGCGCGGCGGACACGCCTAAACGCGTACCGGATTAGCATGGTACTCATATCTTGTGTGCTCAGCAGCGCTTTCTCCGCGGGGAACACACGCAATATATACGCTCGGATCTGGATCATATATATGCTTTCCAACTGCAACAAACAAAGAGGGATCAATCAAACCAGGTTGTGCCGGCCGTCAGATGGAGCGCCATTGCCATGTGGTTGCCGTGGTCCAAAGCGGCGTCTCTGATAGTGATGCCCCAAACATTTCTACCTCTACCGACGGTGAACGGTGTGCTCCTAGCTGCCGATCCGACGTTATCCATCTAGTAGTACGACTTGCCGGTTTAATTACTGCGCAGAATCCTGTGGTTTTTATTCCTGTGGAGACTGGATAGGAGTAATAAGCAGCTCCCGATCTCCATGCAGGTTTGAATGTTAGCACTGACTCGCTGGTGGACGTCCGGATCTCTTCTCTGGCGCCTGGAGGCGTCACGCACTCACGCCTCGCCTATAGTAGGAGAGCAGCACGAGATCCCGTCTGAGCAAGCGACACTAACCATTTCCAGCAAATTTGCAGGAAAGGGAATATCTCTCAAATCTTGGTGGTTGTGTGTGCCATCGCTGCCTTGCTCCCTTTGTGTCGCCAAGAGGCCAACCAAAGCCAGTGCGGCGACGCTGTAGGCTCCAGTAGCTTTATTCACAATGCTGTTCATTTTTGTTGTTGCGTTTGGCCAGCCGAAAAATGAAATTCCCACGATCGACAAGAGCTCCTTTCATGATCTACTATCAATGTAGGTACACAGCATACCAGACCCACAGCTGAACGGCGCAACTATAAGTAACTAATGTGGTACTACTGTCTCTGTTACAACTGGTTCAACCGAAGCAAATAGACTGCGAATTAAAACATTGACTCAAGGACAGCTTGGCGCATTAGCAGTAAAAATTCTCATTTTCAGGCAATTACACCCTCATGCGCCACCACTAATCTTAACAAATGTTTACTCCCCCAGCCTCGTTAGTCGTTAGCCACACAATGGCTTCTTATTCGCCTCTCCATGGACATCCCATCTCCTCTTCGTGATATCCTTCCTTGTTGTGGCCTCTAACTGCTGCGCGGATTCGCCCTTCACTGCCGACGTCCCTCCCTCTCTCACATCTCAGTAAAAATCAAGCAGCAGGATTTGCCTTATTTTCTTTTCCTATTTTTCAATCAGTAGAAAAAGAACATTTGTGATCAGTAGAGACTATGCAGCCCTTCGGAGCCAAAGGAGCCAGGGAAGTGGCTCAAGGCAAGCAAACAAACTTTTTGCTGCTCGCCTGCTTGTCCCTTTTCTTGGCCGGTTGCTGCAGCAAGCCTACAACGCATGCCACACCTCCGCCGCGCCCACCCCCACCGCCTCTTATTTAGAGCAGCCCCCCTATCGTTTCTTTTCTTCTCTGAACAACATCCGCCCGGGAACCTAGTACAGCTCCCGTCTTGCATCTCCTTCATCCAGTTCGAGCGCCTCGCGTCTGCGGATCAGCCTGCACTCCGCGCTCAAGGTGAGGTTCAGTCTCCAGCGTCGCGGCACCGAATCCGTTTCTTGTGTGGCTTTCTGCTGCTGGAATTTTTGCATTTGAGATTCTGTTTTCTTTTGATTTCTCGCGGGCGAGTAGCAGCTCTGAATTCTGAAGGTGTAGGATTTGGGATTTTGAGGGGGGAAACAGGGTGTTTGCATCCTCCTTACTGCTTTTCTACTTCCTGTGGATTGCTACTTGCTAGTCTACTTCCTGTGGGCATTTCGGTTGTCCTGTACAGGAGGGAAGATGAACGCTCCTTAGCATTTCCAGCTCATCCATGACCTTATCACCATACCAACATTCCCTTTTGCCCTTTTCCCTGATTAGCTTCGTCAAGCAAACACGCATCTGTAAAGTGCCTTTTGGACTGAATGTTCATTTGTGGTTCTGGTTGATCCGTATAACTCGGCAAGTGGCTGGTTGTTCCTATGCGGCGTGTACCTGACACGGGCTACTGCATCTGGCATAAGCGTTTCAGCCTTTTGCCGGCTTCCCTGGTGCCGCTCTTGTACCATCTGGTTTTCAGGGCACATGCGTTTTCTCATGGAACGTGTTACCACTCGCACGGCCTCTGGTCTTTTCTTTACCACCCTTTTTTTTTTATTAGTATAGTAGAATCGGAGTGGATCGAGCCATTCTTTTTTGGAGTCGTCTGGTCATTTTATATCATTTTTGTCAGGTGATGCAGAGTGTTTCGTCAGATACTTTCTATGCAAAATTTAGGAATAACTGACGGATGCGCCCTTTTTACTCTGCTTCTTGAAAGAATGACACGAGAATATACTTCACTCGAATGCTAGGGGGATTGAACTCAGTAACTCTTATTATTCTTTGTTACTGTGGCTTATTGCTCGCCAGTTTATTGCTCTTGTTTATGACTTATGAGAGGGGGGCATCGATGTTTACGTCCTATTACGAAGTTTGTTTGGACCAGTGTACCATCCACCAGCCACGCATTTGATATTATTCCTGTTATTATGTTCATTTCTTATGGAGATCTTTGAGCGTTACGCTTGATCCTCATCTGCAATAGACTTCTTTACCAGATAGTGTTGATGTAATGAGATCCATGTTTACATACTCACTTGATCTAGTTCTCCCTTTCAAGGGGTTCATCTAGTATGAGATTGTTGTGTCATGTTTATCTCAGTTTTCTCCAACTTTACCATCATATTCAGCCAAAATGAATCTCCACTTCTCACCTTATCCTTGTCCTTTTTCATGTGTTATTATCCAGTTTTTCAAGATACTAATTCAAGGATTGGTTCGTTGAACAATACCAGGTGTTTGACGAATACCTTCAAGTTTTATAGGAGCAATGTACAGGGCTAAGAGAGCTGCATTATCACCAAAGGTGAAGCGCCGTGTTGGGAAATATGAGCTTGGACGGACCATCGGGGAAGGCGCCTTTGCAAAGGTCCGATTTGCGAAGAACACTGAAACCGGGGAACCTGTTGCAATCAAAATCCTTGACAAGGAGAAAGTTCAGAAGCATAGGTTGGTTGAACAGGTCTGTATTCCTTTCGAAGACCACGCAGTAGTTTCTATTCATCCCTTTTATCTGTTCGTATGTAAAAATTATGTTGACGGGAAATAAAGTGGTTGAAAGTCTTATGTCCCTCTGGATAAATTGTTTTTAAGTTCAGTCTACCATACAAGGCAACAGATGCAAGCAAATGGGTTACAATTCGGTCTTTTATTGAATCATGTGCGTAATTGCAATATGTGCTTTAATTTTGTCAAAATTTACTACAATCACTTAACATCTTTATATCAAAGGGTAAACGTGGAGAAAGAATTTTTCTTCCTTGGATGTTGCCGTGCCTGCATGGGAGCATAGGAAGATGTTAACCTCAATTAAGAAATGATTCTATGACTACATATTTGCATCACATCGAGATCCATCCACATGGTGATCTTCCAGTTGAAGTCATACTACCAACCCAGTATGTTCTCCTGGTGCCTTGTGCTGTTTCTAATTGTTGTCTGAACCGTACAAAATTAAATACAATGGTTTCAGTTTGTACACTTTAGTAAATGGTTACCGCAATGGCCTACCTGGATGCCCATCCTCGGGTTTTCTTTAATAGACTTTGCTGTTCATTTTTCTTGTAACCATATGGTTGATGAACATGAATGCCTCTTTTGGATGTGTTTTATTAAAAAACCGTAATACCTTGTGCTGATACCATCCTTAATTCAATGCAGATTAGGCGTGAAATTTGTACAATGAAGTTAATAAAGCATCCTCATGTTGTTCGCCTATATGAGGTAAGCTCAAAAAAGAAAATCCACTCTACTATATTTAGTTATATCGCTCAATGTTTCTTGGAAAGTGTTTCTGTTTAGACCCAAGCATTTCATTCTCTGGTACCCGTTGGCTGAATTTTGCTCTGCCTCAGGTGATGGGAAGTAAAACAAGAATTTTCATTGTTCTGGAATATGTTACTGGTGGAGAACTTTTTGAAATCATTGTAAGTGCAAACACATATTCCGTTTGAAACGCTTGAAACTACATAGTTCTCACTACACTAATGACTCGAGCAAGATGATCATGTGTTGATTGATTTCCGTTTGCTGTCATGCAATAACTTCACAATCAGGCTACTAACGGAAGGTTGAAAGAGGACGAAGCACGCAAATACTTTCAACAGCTGATCAATGCAGTTGACTATTGCCACAGTAGGGGAGTATATCACAGAGACTTGAAGGTAAAGGTTTAATATCGTGGTTATTCTATAATAAATTGTAGGCGCAGAAGTGCATAAAAGTGACATGTTTATGGTTAACCCGCATCTGCAGTTAGAGAACTTGCTGCTTGACGCTGGTGGAAATCTCAAAGTATCTGATTTCGGTTTAAGTGCTTTAACTGAGCAAGTGAAGGTACCGTTACAGCTCTGGTAAATTCCCAATAATAGTTGCGCATTTTGTTCTATCACTGACTGCATTTCGTTTGCGACAACTTTCGTCTCTCTAGGCTGACGGTCTACTTCACACAACATGTGGAACTCCCAATTATGTTGCTCCTGAGGTAATTCTTTTTTTCCCTTTTGCTTTATGATATATAACAATCATGTGTTTTTTTCTTCGAAAGATCATAACAATCATGTGTTGAAAGCTTGGATTTAAAAACTTTGTTCAAAGTAATAATATTTATATTGAATCGTTCTAGGTTATCGAGGATGGAGGCTACAATGGTGCAGCTGCCGATATATGGTCTTGTGGAGTAATCCTTTTTGTTCTTCTTGCCGGGTATTTACCATTCGAGGATGAAAACATCATCGCCCTATATAAAAAGGTAACATAAATGAGAAATAAACAGAAGGAAAAGGAAAAAAGATCCAAAACGTTGTATCTCTTAACACTCCCTTTGCAATCACAGATCTCCGAAGCTCAGTTTTCCTGCCCCTCTTGGATTTCTGCTGGAGCTAAGAACCTTATTGCCAGAATTCTTGATCCCAATCCTACAACCGTAAGTACCTTATTATATTTTAGCATCGTTGTTATAATGGGTCAAGATAACCGTATATGAAAACTGTGTCTATGACATAGACATCTTTCTTTATTTTCGAAGACAAAAAGGCTCTTGCAAACTAGAAATGTTTCCTTTTTCGAGAATGCAACAATGGAAATGTTATTTCTGCAGAGCCTTGAACCACATTATTTACCTTTTTAATTCAATGTTTCAATGCCTAGAAGTAATTTCTTCATCCTGGCTTACCTGTATTTCTGTGTTCTTTTTTTTTTTTTGACCAGCGGATCACCATTGCTCAGATACTGGAAGATCCTTGGTTCAAAAAGGGATACAAGCCTCCAGTTTTTGATGAGAAATATCAAACTAGTTTGGATGATGTCGACGCTGCTTTTGGAGACTCAGAAGTGAGTGAAACGGACCTGTTTGTTGTCAAAAAAATTTCGGCTCTTGTAGTAGGACTTAAGTGATTAACTGTGTGTATCTGCTATGATTACTAGGACCAGCATGTGAAAGAGGAAACTGAAGATCAGCCAACCTCAATGAATGCATTCGAACTGATTTCACTGAACCAGGCGCTGAATCTGGACAACTTGTTTGAGGCAAAGAAGGTCAGAAACATTCTGCTGCATATGCATATTTGAGAAGCTACTAGTTATTACAGCGAGCTCATTTCTTTTTTTTTAAAAAAAAATACTACAGGAGTATCAAAGAGAGACAAGATTCACCTCGCAATGTCCCCCAAAGGAAATCATCACAAAGATTGAAGAAGCTGCAAAGCCACTTGGCTTTGACGTTCAGAAGAGAAAATACAAGGTATTCCTATTGGTTGCAGTCTAAACGTTGAAGAACAATTACTCATTCAAGATTCTTTGTTTGAATTGGCTTTTTCTCTTAAAATTTGACTTGAACATCAAACATTTGTTTTATTCACGCCCAATATCAAATTTATTGGGAAATAAAACTCTTACTTCCATGTTCCAGACTTGATAAATCCTAATAAGTTTGTTATTTTCAGATGCGGATGGAGAATCCGAAAGCAGGTAGAAAAGGCAATCTAAATGTCGCGACTGAGGTAAGTGAAAACACTTTTTTTTCTTTTCTTTTCTTTTTTTTTAAAAAAATAGTCTAAACATTGAAGAACATTTACTCATTCAAGATTCTTTGTTTGAATTGCTGCATTCAGGTTTTCCAAATAGCCCCGTCCCTACACGTAGTTGAGGTCAAGAAAGCGAAGGGAGATACTCTGGAGTTCCAAAAGGTATACTGATCTTGAGCAATTCTGTCACATGACCCTCCTCTCTGTAATCAGTTCCATAAACTAAAGATAGACGCATTGTGCCTAAATTAACTTTGCTGCACAACAGTTCTACAGAAGTCTATCGACCCAACTGAAGGATGTGGTGTGGAAGTGCGACGGCGAGGTCGACGGCAACAGCGCGGCGGCATGAAGCAGTACTGGCGCCAGTTTTCCCCTGTACATATTTCCTTCCCCGGATGATCGACGTCCATCGCAGAGTCAGTTTTCCGCAAGCAAGTTTGTTCTTTCGTTCGTTGATGCCGCGTAAGCTCCGATGAAACAACTGTCATTAAAGGCTGTTGCGGAAGAGCTTACAGGCGCGTTCTTTAGTTCATTCATGGTCTGGAAGAAGCAGATGGAATGGAAGCCACAAGGCTGTAGTAGTAGTACTAGTAGTAGTGCTGTAGGTTTGTGATGAGGTGCGTCAGGTATTGAAAGGGAGTACCGATTGTCAGTTCAAGGCCCCTTGAAAAAGTTATTTATGGTGTAGTACATCGAATAAACTATGTATGAGGTGAATAAAGTTAGCTCGTGTGGATGGTTGATGTTGTTGAATGCTAGGTAATGGAAAAATGGCAATTGAGCTGTGTAACTGGAAGTATGCAGTGGTTGGAACTATGGATATGTAGATTTCTTGAGTGGTTGATGTACCTCGCTCTGAAGCATCCAACAGGCAGCAAGCCGTTGAGTGACTCCCGCCGCACCCTGCAGAGAATCCACGGGACGCCACCAGGTTCCGCACTCGCGGCCGCCATGCGACGCTCAGCCACAGGGACAGGGTGGTGAATTCACGTTTTCTCGTTTCGGAACAGAGGCGACTGACTCGATCGCCGAAGCTGCGAGACCAACCCTACCCGTAAATCCGTATAATCTACTGGGCTTGGCCTGATTCCCATAAGCTGGTCTGATCTGACCATCTCCCTGGGTTCAATTGACGAGGCCGCTTTGCTGGTCAGAGCCCATAGGCATCATGTGACCGATCACACAAAATAGTTGTATTTTTGAGGAACATGAAACCACCTAACATGCAGCATCTTCATTGCAACTTGCAAACCAGAACCCGGCCAAACCTCACCAAACATTAGATTTCCGGCTGCATGTTCCATAATTTGATAACAGAATATTCCTCACAACGCACAAATCAGCGTCTGTGATCTGACCGGAGAAGAAGGCAAATGCACAGGTACCAAAGGAGTGGAGCAGATTTCATGAACAAATAGAACTAAAAACAGATTCAACCGCAATCCGGGTCCAGAACAAGCAAAGCCTTACAGATTCACACAGGAAGCAAGAGGTTCGACGACACACTGGGGATAGGGGGACTTCAAATGTTCAGCAGCTACAGCTAGTACGGCTTCTTCAGGGAAGACAAAGGAAACAAGAGCTGCATTCCTTACTAATACGCAATGCACAGTTTCCTCCTTCCGGTCGGGGTACACCGTCACCGCGGCTCACTTGGCCATCATCACCTTGACAAACTCCTCGTAGTTGATCTGGCCATCGCCATCGACATCGGCCTCGCGGATCATCTCGTCGACCTCCTCATCGGTTAGCTTCTCGCCGAGGTTGGTCATGACGTGGCGGAGCTCGGCGGCGGAGATGAAGCCGTTCTGGTCCTTGTCGAACACCCTGAACGCCTCCTTGAGCTCTTCCTCGGAGTCGGTGTCCTTCATCTTGCGGGCCATGAGGTTGAGGAACTCGGGGAAGTCGATGGTGCCGTTGCCGTCAGCATCAACCTCGTTGATCATGTCCTGAAGCTCAGCCTCGGTTGGGTTCTGACCCAATGAACGCATCACAGTTCCCAGCTCCTTGGTTGTGATGCAACCTGTCACATGTACAACAGAGATCAACTTCACAGTGAGAACCCAATGATTCACCAGTTTGAATATTTTACTAGCCATCTCACTATGCAGTCAAAGTAACAGTAACATGTCAAAAATGTCAATCAAAACCTGATAAATAAAGATCATGAAAAATATGATCCAGAATTGCATTGTCTAGCTGTATTACATGATTCATGACGAGGATGATTAGCAAACTATTTGTCCATTTCCTGCCTTACAGCTAAACCATGACCCACCGAGTATGTTGACGGAAGAAAAAGAAATACTAGGTATATTCAAGTGTCATTCAAACCGACCAGCTTGGTAGCATTCCTATTCAATCGTACACAATAATTCAAAGTATACCGCCAAGATTATCATGTCAAAAACATGTTAATGTTATAAGCATGGAGCCTACCCCATGCTGTCATGATAATTTGACCCAGAAAAGATATTAAGCGCCAAAAGGTATAATTTTACCCATTCAATCCCTCTATCAGAACAGTTACCTCTATTGATTCAGATCCTTGGACCAAAGAACCTCCCATCTACACTACAAACAAATCTTGGCAAAAAAAAAATGTTCTACCATGGCAAATTATGTCTCATGAAAAAATTCAAGATCGCAGGCACAACACATAATGCCAATCAAAAGAGTGTCTGCACTAAAGATGGTAGCCTGGCGCCCATGACCAAACCAACCCTAACATAACCCGACCGATCTGGATGAAGCATACCTAGCAACTGCCCAGTGCCCACAAGCAGAACGACCAAGGCAAGACGACCCCGAGGAGCCAGCCTAGCTGCTTAGGTCCACAGCCGGGCCGGATCTAGACTCTAGAGCCAACTGCCTCTCCACATCTAGACCCGAGACGACGCGTTCCCCGGTCACATCGATCTAGATCCCTTTCTGGGAGTCGCGCGGCGAGATCTCAACCTGCGTGCAGCCGCGGAGCGCAGACGTGCCGCCGCATCGCACACGCCGTTGCAGCGATTTACTGCTCAGTGAAATCTGGCTACTGGGTGCACGGACGGAGCGAAATTTAGCGGCGCGTACGCTTGACACGAGATCTCAGACATTCTAAACTGGACCGTACCACGCAAACATATATGGATTTCGTACGGAATCGAAGAACCTACGAGTTGCACGGCAGCTACGAGTAGCACGGCACATACAGATCGCAGCAGCAACAGCGAGACTAATAGTAGGGAGGAAGGGAACGGAGGCGTTCTTACCATCGCCGTCCTTGTCGAATAGGCTGAACGCCTCCTTGAACTCGGCGATCTGGTCGTCGGTGAGCTGGTCCGCCATGGCCTCGTCGAAGCGCTCTCTCTCTCCTCCTCCTCTCGCACGGGGGGCAGTCGCGAACGAACGAGCGGTGGCGGGGCGCTGGCCGGAGAGATCAGGAAGCGAGGGGGAAGGCGACCGGAGGCTGGGAGCGATTTGAGGGGGGCGGGGGAATTTCGCCGGACTTTATACGCGCACGCGCCCCGTCCGTCCCCTCCGTTCCGCCGTCCACGCCCTCCCCCCGTTAACGTCGCGCCGCGAATTCCCCAAACTGCCCCTCCCTCTCTGTCTAATCAATGATGCTGCCGCTTGGCCCCCAGGCTGGACTGACACGATGCCAGTGCGCCGCGGGGCGGAGGCATGGGCGCCATGGCGAGATGCGGTGATCTGGCCTGTACTTTGGATGTTTGTTTAAGAGCAGTTTGAGGGCAAGACATGTTGTCAACATCGTGTGCATGCGTGCGATGTTGTGGTCGGATCTAATGGTGCTACGCATCGACATGGCGTTGGTCTGATCTGAAAAGGGCTTTCTAGAGGTCTTCTCAATCCCAAGGATAATTCGAAATTATCGCATAGTAGGAACGTTGTTGCTACTACTCCTTTCGCTTTTAATTATATGACGCTGTTGACTTTTTTTGTTGAATTTTGACCAACCATATAGATTCAAATAATTACTTTTTGAATATGAAATGAATATTATTGATTCATCATCAAAAGCACTTTAAGGTTAACTTATACACTTAGCTATTTACACAAATATTTTGAATAAGACGAACGGTCAAACGTAACGAAAAAAGTCAACGACGTCATATATTAAAAAACAGATGGAGTACTAAAAAACGATGAAGGTACGCGTATGCAGGAGATCTTTTACCATGTGCATCACTTTTTATTCTTGGGCTAACAAGGCTCTTCTATTTTTCCTTGTTTTGCCTCATAATGTGCATTTTGTGTCATTTTTCCAAACCATCAAACAAAACCAGAAAATTTATGCCATCAGGGGGTGGAGCTAAGATTAGAGACCGAGCTACGTGCTATACATAATTTCAGACAAAACTTAATGCAAATTATTGACAAGTAGTATTAGTCACAAACTTTGAAGCACAAGTAGAATGTGTAACCATAATTTCCCTTTTTATTAACAATATATTCAAGCAAAAAATAAATCAAATATTAGTAGACAATAGGTCTGAGCAAAGTGATCTCGTAGAAAATAGCTCTATATTTGCATTCTAAGTGATGTTTGATTCGAGTAAAGATTTATGGATCGACTGGATTTTTCATCACTATATTAACTATGTGGAGTAAAGAAAAAGGTCAAACAAAGGGCATCCCGGTCTAGCTTAAAGTATAATAGTTTGACTCTAAAATGCTATGTACTAGATCCTGTAATTGACCATTCATGGTTGTTAAAAAAGTCTCTAATGGACGGGCACAAACTTAAGTTTTGAAAAAAAAATATTATGAACTTTGTTTATAAAAAGATAACTTTAATAAGTATGTCACTGCTCGTATAATTAACCTTTTAATTGTGACCAGCACAACTCAGATATCACACTCCAGATAAATTGTTTTTTACGTGTATGGAACTATAACTCACACACAACTCGAGATACCATGGTTAAAATTACTTGGATAGTTTAACGTTCTTGTTCTCAAACATACATGGATAATTTTAATCTAAGCATTTTATTAACAGTAGAAGTTCTGTACGAAGGGAAACTGCAGCCAAGTATCAAGGGCAGATCTGTGAATTTCAGGAACATATGAAGCCATGTGGTGATGTGGAACAAAGCCATCAACTGCCCACGACTTCCGACCAGGGAGGCCGCATGTTCCAGTTTTCCAAGCGGCGGAGATTACCGCTGTGCCCTCGACGCGGTTTCTACGCGGAGTGTTTGCCTTTTTCTATTTTCGAGTGGCATAACAAGAACGCATCTTGTTTTGGGTTCGTTTAGCCATGGGCCTGAGGCCCAAGCTACTCACAAAACTTGTGAGCCCGGTTGCAAAGCATCACACTCACAGCTTGAGCTAACTCAGCTGGCTAGAGCTAAGGCCCATGGTAGCTTCGAGCTTCACTTTGATGCTTCGAGGAACAGGAGACCATGCACCATCCATGGCGGTCGGCAGAGTCATCATCAGCTTGCTCTCTTGCGTTTTACCTTTTTGAAAAGCCTGCAGCGATATGGATTGGATTGCTTCTCGCCTTCTCGGGCACCAGCAAGGAAGCTTGGGATCTGGTCAAGGTGAAATCCGATGCCCGGGCTCCGGATGCCACCAATCATGGCGGCTCACCCGGTGGAAGTGCCTGCGCCAAGTGGCAGAGTGAATCGATAGCTAGGAAGCTTGCTTTTGTGAAAGCGAGCGTGGGGGGCCGGCTCGAGTCTGTCTTTCTTCTGCGTTTCAATTGGCGCCGGATCTAGCTAGGCTGGGGAGAACTGGGCTGGACTGCGCGCATCTCCTTTTCGCTTTCCATTTCTTTGTTTCTCGAGGATCATCCAAGACCAGGTAGCTTTGGCGCGCCAGACCTTTCGACCTTTGCCACGAAAGAGGAGGGCCAGAGACTGTGTATACGAAATTAGCGACCTTGCTTTGCTCCTATTTCATGACCATGCCGTTATGTACAGCCATCAGACTCATTGCTGAAAGCCTGAAACTAACGATCATCAATAAAGTCATCATCGTGTTAGCTGAATGGAGCGCTCTTACCGTGCTTGCCGTGCTAGCGTGGGGACCCGGACCTATCATCAGTCAAGAGTCAAGTACTATCAAAGAGAGAATAATGGGGAGAATGCTCATATAGGTAGCGTTCGGATGAAAGTTTAGAGGCCTCTAAACTACTGTAGCATGTCACATCAATACTTTCGGCACGATTTATGTGTACTAAACAAAGTCAAATTACAAAACTAAGTCCAGGACCCCCCCTCTATTTCGCGAGACGAACGTAATGAGGGTAATTAAGCGACGATTAGACGATGGTTACTGTAGCATCACTGTGTCAAAACATTGATTAATTAGGCTCGTTAGATTCGTTTCGAAAAATAACGCCCATCTGCAAAAAGGTTTTGCAATTAAATTTTATTTAGTACCCCTAAATAGTAAGATTCTTTTTTACTTTAGAGGGTAGAAGTTTAGAGGGTGAAATAGAGGGGAATCCAAACGGGGCCATAATCGGGGGTAACTGTGATCGGTTCTAGGGGACGTAGGCATCTAGCGAGATCATGTCAAACGGTCGTCGTCTTCCTTTGGTTGTGACGATACTTCTCTGTGCCTAGCTTGTGTGGTGCCTCCCATGCAACAATCATTCGATCTACGTATGCATAATCGGAAGCACAGTAGCTGCAGTTGGCACTTGGCAGTTGTACAAGCACGCCGTGTCTCACTTCGATGACAGGACAGCGTTTGGGCGATTCCTGCGTCGTAGGGAGTACTTACGCACGTTCGTAGTACGCGCTACACGCAGCTATTTTTTGGCGGGAACGGCGCGGTAAAACCGTCTGGAGTCTGGACCCGGAATCGGAGGACAGCGTGCAGGCGGAGGACGAAACAGGGGCTACTATACTACTAGTAGGTACTAGCATAGCCTGTAGCCTACACTGCAAGAACAGAGGATTTTCAATCAGCCCGACTAGCCCCTGCTCTGCGTGCGCGCTAACTTCCACGCAAATTTCAGACTTCCAGATTTCAGGCATGGTTCAATCGGCTGCCCCTAGTCCTTTCTTGCCCATCCATCTCGCAATCTGTCCTCTTCCAATTTTCAGACTTTCCATACAAAAGTAAACAACATTCAGGCATGATTTCAAGAACAACCTTGCTCAAAATTCTCCAAATCCAGAACAAAAAAGACTGTACCGCTATTCCAGCACTAAACACTTGTCATGTCGCATCAATTATGAACTCGATCGATTTGGCCCCGGCCAGCCGACGGATCAAGCGGAACATACTAATCCGGGACCCTGTCCGCTTGCCATCACTTTTATTGATTACTTCACCTACACCGACGCCACGGCGAATCCCTTCTTTCAATGCCACTGCTACGATCACCGGTCGCTTTATCAGGTGGAGGGTAGCTGGACTGGGCTGGCCTAGCGATCGACTGACACCCATGCATGGTGCAGCAGCAGTGAATTCCCCTCGCACCTCAGGCCCTTGACCTGCCGTTGCACATGCAACGCACGCGAGAAAAAAAAAAAACCAAGAAAACGACTCGAAATCCGGCACGACCATCACAATTCACAAGTTATTACTCGATCAGAAGCACAATCTCTTCCTGCACCCGCCGCCGTGGCCGTGGTCGGACTGCGCGAGCAGCTCGGACACGACGTCGGACACCAGGTCCTGCAGGACGGCGCGCTCCAGCGCGGCCGCGACCATGCCGCACTCCCGCCGCTGCTCGCCCTGCTGCCCCCACGCCTCGCCGCCCACGCTCTCCACCGTCGCGCGTCGGATGACCCGCCCCGCCGCGGCGGCCTCCAGCTCCCACCGCCGCCGGTGGTGCCGCCAGCTCTCCGCCCCAGCCGCCCGTGGCAGCCGCGCGGGTAGTGTGCATGCCTCATCGGTCGTTGCCGCCACCGGCGGGTGCGGGTCATGGTGCACGACGCCGACGACGGCGTGCGGCGGTTTCATCTCGTTGCCCGCCTTGATCTTGCAGTAGTAGTCGCCTGCACGTGACACAGAAAACATGACGTGTCAAGTGTGTCATTGTCGACATTTTCTAGCAGAGACGACGGTCTGACAAAAAAAAATTGCGACAAACTTGACGTGACAGGCAGACGCTCGGCTGATCGAAACTAAGGTGTGACACAGAGCATGTGAGTTCCGTGGAAGGCAGTGCATGGCGACAAAGGCGGCGTACGTACGTACCGGAGAAAACAAAAGTACGGGAGGGCTTCACGATCTTCGTCCCGGCGGCGGGGGCCACGGCGCCGTTACCGCAACCGGCATCGTGATCCGTACAGGGGGACGGCCGCTTCCTGCATGGGAACCTCGGGGAGCTGATGGCGTCCAGCACTGAGTCGGGGCTCGGCTTGTGCTGCTGCGGCGGCGACGGGGACGGGGACGGAGACGGCGAGTGTTCATCGCGGCCGCCCAGCGTCCACTTGGCGGCGCCGCCCTTGCGCGGCGTCGGCGTCGTTGTCGTCCCTGCCGCCGGCACGGCCTCGGACGCGGCCGCCGCGCGCATTTCCGCGGCGCGCACGGCCGCGATGATCCGCCGCAGCGTCTTGAGGTCCTCGTCGCACTTCTCCAGCGCGCCCAGCAGCTTCCGCCGCTTCTCCGCGGCCGACTCCGGCTGCGGCGGGGAAGGAGGAGGGGGAGGAGGACGTGTCGGGAGCACCGGCCGCGGCGCCGTGGCCGGCGAAGACGGCGCGGACTCCTCCAGGCCCATGAGCCGTGCCACAATGGCCGGCGGCGGCGGGCGCGGGCTGTCGCAGCTGGAACGCCGGTACTCCGGCGCGATCGTCGGGCTCCGCGGCGCGTCGCAGGACCGCCGCCGTCGGACAGCGGCCGGCTGTTGCGGCTGCTGCATCGGCTTCACCGGAGAAAGAAAATGCAAAGGTGACGCCTCCGCTCTCTTCTTGGGAGGCGAGGACGGGGGCGGAGGCTGCGGCGCCGAATGCTGCTTGGCGTTCTTGGCGGTGAGGCGCTTCCGGTGGTGGCTGCGGTGGTACGGGGAGAAGAGGCGGAGAAGGCCGGCCATGCACCCGATGCTCCGCCTCGGCGCTGTGGAGCACGCGGACGAGCCCCGCCGGTGGGCGGACTCCGGCTGCGCCGGCGGCGGCGGCGGCGGCGGCTGCTGCATGGAGTAGCCTCTGCGTTTTTGAGCCGTTTGTTCAGTGAAGCGGGAGCAGCGAAACACGGCGCGTGGGGCGCGCTCGATCGGCGCGGCATTATAATTGGGGCAATGTACTACGCGCGTGGATGGAGCGCGCAATGACCGCGTCGCCCCTGTCTGCCGGCTCAAGCGTGCAACAGCGGCGAGGTCAGTTTTGGGATTCGTCTCGCGCGAGCTTTGTTTTAACTTTTAAGAGACGGGAACAAAAGCTGGGAGTGGTGGGGTGGGCAGTATCCTGACTTAGGCTAGTTCCAATGGTCAATTTCATTTTGTAGTTTTCAACATGCCACATCATCTAAAATGATTTGAAACCATCAATGAAACAACTCCCTCCAATGGTAAGTTTCATTTTTGTTGTTTTATTGGCAAGTCATGGTATTTAATTCTTGCATTAAGATTGGATGAAGAGCTCATGAAATGAAGCTCAATGGCTTCAATGGTGGTTTCAATGGGTTTCAAAGTTTTGGAAATAGTGCAACACTAGTTTCATCTAGATGCACTTCCTTCTCTTTCTTCATAATCTCATGCCATCATCATCTTTACTTATGTGACACCTCATTTATTGAGAATGAAACTCCCATTGGGAGTAGCCTGAGTTAAGCTGCACTCTGCCGCGCGCAGTGGCCGCTAGCTGCGTGCGTGCTTTGCTATTCCCTGTGCTGCCAGGCTCTCCCCTGTGCTGCATTTGCACCAGGCAACTGCCGCTTTATTTAGTCAATAATTAAAGACGTCATTACGTAAAGAGGCTTGCAGCCAAGTACGGGGGCTAAGCCAGTGTGGGGATTAAGGAATAATGGCATCAATCAATCATGTCGTCGGCGGGGACGGAGCAGATTAACAACTTGTGATTATTACACTTTGATCGGCGAATTCTTATTGTCTGGGAAGCACGGGGGCTGTCACGTGGTAAAAGTGGTCAGTTGTTATGATGATCGATTTTCCAGCGCTCCAGGCCGGATGGCGCAGCTAGCCTAGCTGCGTTGTTTTTCTTTGCGATCGTTGCTTTGGCTTCAAGTTTACGTACAGCTCGTCTGCGAACGCACATACCGTCGTCTCCTTTTGCCGGCTTCTCCCAAACAGTATCGTCTCCCACGGGAATGGCAAGAACAAACAGATAGCTTCCCTACCACTTCAGCACCTTTCTTGATTATTAAACTAATACACCGCTCTAATGCAACGCCAGCACTTCTAGCTTGCACTCCAGCTACTGATACGTTAAGTAGCTTTGATCATGTGCTTGTTCTTTTTAATGTCTGGATCACTGCATGATAGAGAAAGCACGCACGCAGTTCATCAGCACGCAGAAACAGAATGTATAGCGCCACATTTATAAAGACGACCGGAGGAGGGCGATGCTGCGTGCGAGAAAGAGAGAGAGAGAGAGAGAGAGATCCAGCGGGTAAAAGCAAAAGAGGCCACGCAGAAGGAAAAGAAAAGGCTCGCATCCATCCATCCATCACTCCGAGGTCGAACGAATCCTAGGCTCTGCGCATGAGGAGACACCCCACGAGCTAGATCACCGGCCGGGCACTGCTGCGCGTTTCGCTGCACCGCAACGACGAGCTAGCACTGCTGCCGCTTCGCTGCCCCAGCGATCGCGGGAGGCGACCGGCACCCAATGCCGCCATCATTCCATTTCCATGGCGCCAGCGGCGTCGGATCGCGCGGGGCAGGGTCGGGCGCCGGGTGGCGGAAGCGGCGAGAGTTCGTTCCGTGGCCGGGGCGCTCAGCGTCCGCGACGGCACGTATAGTAGAACTACTGCACGAGCCCGCTCCCCCAGCCACCTACCCCGCATCATTTTGCGCCGCGGCGGTGGCGGGAGCAGAGGAGATGCGAAGCGAGCTTGCCGCGCGCGCGAGGGCCGGGCCCCCGTCTGCACCGTCTGGAAACGGCTTGCCGCGCGCTCGCGCCTCCGGGTGCGTGTCCCCTCTGTCCGCTAGCGCTCGGCGGCGACGGCACGGTCCGCGGAACGGACGTGCCGGGGCAATGATTCCCATCGTTCCTGTTATTGTTTCGCTTGTTTATTACTGCCCGCGCGCGCTTTGATGGTCAGTTAACGCTGGTGATGTTGCTGTACGATGGCCAAGTGTGTGTGCGTCTCAGCAGAGAGGAGTGAAGCTAGCTCGTACGGCTCCTACATCAGCAGCGCGAGAGATCAGTGCGAACAATAATTGCAGCGTAGACTGTTTGCTGCTTCTACTATGCACTACGATCGTCCGTGCACCGCGATTTGCGCTTGTTTAGGTAACAACGTTAGTATACGTTACGTAGGACCCGGACGCGACCGGGCCTATCTCCCCCTCTTCCCACAGTTCCCCGTCCCCCTCTCCTCCCACAGGTCCTGCATGTGCGTGGCCATATCCACGGAAGCCACGGCGCGACCTGTAGCCTTTCGATGGAGCGCTGCGCGCGCGGCGGGGCGGAGGCGCCGTTTCTGCGTCGCCGTTCCGTTTGCTATATCCCGCGCGCGTCCTGTGTGTTTCCATACTTTTTTTTTTTGAGCAAAGTGTGTTTCCATACATGTTGGCTAGTCTGTCGTCTCCGTTCGTCGGGCCCGGCCCGTGGAGCAACACCGCCACGCCCACGCGCGCGTGCACACACACTGACACTGCGGCGCGAGGTGGCGACAGTGTGAGCCAAGGTCCGGCCCCGGCCGACCGAGTACGTACGAGAGTGCCGCTCGTTGATTGAAGCGGTGCCACACGGGACCGAATCATTGTGAAAGAGATGGGAGGGAGGACGGAGAGCAGTGGTGCTTGCGACGCCTGCTTACCTTGGCGCGTGCTCGAGCCAGGGGAGAGGGGGCGTGGAGGAGACAGGCATCATTGAAGGGTGTGTGCGGCCGGGCCGCCCAGCCACTGACTCCCTGACTCAGGCAATCAAGCGCAGAGCCGCAGCAAAACTGGAACGGGCGAGCGGAGCTAGCCCGCGATTGGTGCGCACAACAGACGCCATCGCCTCACGGTTGGGTGGACGTCCCAACACTAGCCCACGTCCCCTTTTTCCTCGCCCAACAACCTGGCTGTTTCAACTTGCGCAGGCAGAGGCAGGCACGAGGGCGCGCAGGGATCAATGCGTCGTGCCCGTGGAGGTGATGCGAGGAAAGGCTTGACGTTTTCTGCTCGCCCGTGCGCCACCAACTGTTTCGCAACAACGGCACGGTCGAATGGTCGGCGGGTGAGCTTCTAGAATTTCCAGTGATACAGGTGAATGATGAGCTGTGCAATACTACTGCCGTAACACGGCAGGGATCGACGTGCGTGCACACTGACAGACTCGTTCCGCGTCTGAAAGCACTCGCAGGGCGGAGGAGAAAAGACCAACAACTCGTCCCATCTGTAAATCTATGATTTTATTACTCCATAGCAACAACACCTAACATTTCTGTGGATTTCCACGGCTCTCAGTGACATCTCTACACATTTCATTCATTCCTTGGGGGGAGGAGAGCAACAGCGACACGCAGGCATGTACTAGGAACGAACTACAAGACTCTTTTGGCACTCTATAAAACCAGGAGGCCAACATCATGATAGTGTGCAGCATGTACAACATCAACCATAGGCCCCGCAAGCTGTCGAATGTATCGAAAAAACCTCAATTCGCTTTTACAGGAACATGGGCCTTGTCTCTCTGTTCATTGGCGGTCACGCAGTGAGTTGTCAAGCATTAAAACTTCCACCTCATGTGCCGGCAATGCTATCTTTCGATGGGTTTGTACAAGACCACCGTTACGTATTTGGACTCGAACCTGTGGGTTAGACCAAGTGCCACCAGCGGGTGGTTGCCCCAGCCCTTCTCAATGAAGAGGTGGTTCAGGACTATGTGCTGGGGCCGAGCACAGCTTTCTTCTGAGTTTTGTGAGTTGAGAACACCGAGATGTAGCTGAGATGGAAGAGCAGGAGGCTCCTTTGCAAAGTCCTTGTCCTCTGGTGCCTGGAAGCTGTAGCTAGAGTCTGGAGATGGAGGCGGCTCAAATTCTGCCACACTCTCGACACTTTCAGGGACAAAATCCTGCATGGGCAAGCGCAATGAGAACATAAAGAAACAATGAATCAATGATAAATTCAATGTCGGAAAGAAAAAAAATGTGTAACGGCTTTCTAGGCTCGAATCATCTATTTAAATTCATAAACTACTATCACTACACTTAAGTTTCAAATGGAAATCCTACCAAAAACTAGATAAACTATAGAAGTACTAAAGAAACAACAAACTTAATGCCTTTTCATTTTTTTTTTCTCTATCCTTAACAACAGATTTGGAACACATAACGAGATAAGACCAAGAAAAAAAAATTATACTTTCTTTTGTCAGGGACGTAAGAAAACATTGTAGATAATTTCACTGAATACTATTTCTTTTTTCTGGTGGTGCTCAGATCCTCAGTGCAAAAGAAAGACTACTCACATTGACATCAAGAAGGTTAACCGCGTTGCCCATGGAATCAGTTTCACATGGAAGATCAGGAAGGCATCTCCTTTCTCCATCTACGACAAATCTGTAACGGTAAACACCAGATGGGAGGACTAGCAAAAGAGAATGATCTTTCCCAGATTTCTGCATGGCTTTCCTGCAAAATATATAATGAAACAATCTTATAATCAAGTCCGTTGCGACCAAAAGTTACAGGCCTGCATAAGGAGATTAACAATTAATTGTTGTACCTTGATTTCCAGTTATCCCACGATCCTTCGACATATACACTCTTTCCGCCAAGGGTCCACACGATTAAAGCAGGAATTTCCTTCTGTGGGGGACCATCATACTCTTCTTCTTGTTCATTCATCAATATCTGGTTGAATACTGGGGTTACATCAGCAGCTCTTTGCAGTGGAGGTACGGGCGTCTGCAAGACAGGACTAGTCAACATCACACATTCAAGCTTACCCATCCTTTCAAAGAAAGAGATGAAACTAAACTGATTACAAAACAGAAATATGCTTAGCAAGGGTACGATACAACATTTAGAGTGAGACAATGGAGGTAAGTTACAGACTAAAGATAGTGGATAGGAAACTTGTCGAACCTAATCTTAGGCCAAGAAACATAATTTTGACTATCAAAATGATTAATGTATTGATGAGCTCAGGGGCGAAGCCAGCGCTCAACACCGTCGGGCTCGTCAGGGTCTTTCACAGTTTCACCGTGTTATCACCATTGCTATAAAATTGCAGGTCAGTGATTAGCACTGACTCCACATGAGCTTTACCTTCTATTAGTAATATGCAGGTTCTAGCAGTGGCGAAGCCAGAGCCCACGAGCTCATGGGGCACACTTCAATATTTTGGCCTAGAGAATAAGGATTTAGCTTAGTTTGGCTTCTTTTTGAGCTGACATGATGCACAAATTTGGCACAAGGAGGTGCACACATGGTCAAAATTTAGTAATTTATGCTGAAAAATGAGTTAAGCCCTGGTGCCTGTGCACCAGGCTGGGCCAATGTGGCTCAGCCACTGGGTTCTAGTCTTTATGCTCGAAAAGGCAGACCAAAAAAAAAAACTAAAACAAGTCCCTCATATTCAAGATCACACAAAGATATTGCATTAAGTAATATACGCGACAAAATGTGAGGATACGATGTTATATATACATATCAATTTTTAGTTTATTTGTAAAAACAACTTGGTGAAAGACCTATTGTATCATAAAACGAAACATAAGCAGTAACTTCAAAAAGAGTAGAACCAATTTTGAATGAGAGAGATAGAGTATCTGCGACAAAAGATTCAGGATTTTAAGAGGAATTCTTACTATTCTGGCATCAAATAAACCCCACTAATGCTACTGCTACGGAATTATTTGGTTCCCAGTGGTCGTTGTGGCATATGTGCACCTCATGCACCTATCATATGATAGACATTTTCATGTCATAAATCCCTAAACAGTAACCAAAAGTGTAATGAGCAAGCAAACAAACCTTACAACAGGTGGTTATATGGAGCATGCGCGAACAAAGATGAAGATGTTATATGGATCTACTTGCAGCATATTATGCGGAAATAAAAAGGAGAGTACATTGTCCGGTTCTGAAGAAATGATAGTGACCCTTTATAATGATTAGTTGAAAAAGTTTATACAAATTGCTATAAACAGTTAGGTACACACATGCATTAAACAATTTGTTCTCAACGCCAAAAATGCAATATATATAATTCTAGTTGATGGTTCCCACTTATTTATTTCCATATATGCAGCACGAAGCACATAATATTAAGACGGTGCTGCATAAATCTATACATGCAGATATATAAACCATATTGTGACATTTGGAGCTCTGAAGCTCCATGCCTAATGCTAATCATTTTTTGAATTACAAAACAGTCTTGAGTTAATATTTTATATAAATCACAGTGAACATTCCATTGCTAAACTTGCTGGTTTCTTTGAAGCCCTAGACCAGTTAATTGTCACATAGTTTAGTTTACTCATTTCTATACACAAAGCACCTGTTGTCATGTGGTTCAGACTTCAGAGTGCCTGACACATCATTATAAACAGTCTGCTATTCTTATTCTTTTTTTAAAAAAAAAAGTTACTGAAAGAAAGGAAGACCGTAAGGTGCCATTTCAAAGCGAGCTAGAAGAGATTGTTGTAAGATTCTTAGATCTACTTAATTTGCGATCAAATGTGCCATGCCAACACCAGCAAGGACAAATATATGTATGGAGCAACAAATTTAGCGAGTGGCAACTGGACATTATCTTGTCACTTTCGCTTTTGATTTAACCAATCCGATTGAAACTGATCTTGGAGGAATGATCGAATGTCATTGTACCACTAACATAAATGTTTCACCAAATATAAGAGCAAAATTCAAAAGGTAATATAAATAATGGTTTGGAAAAAAGATATTTTTTGTTCTCATCAAGTGGTATGAAGTATAACAGAAATAGAGAATCACAGTGACTGCAACATCAATCCAACTTCAGCAGAAATATTATAAGAACAGTTGAATGCTTATATACATTAAAGTAGATAGGGCTTAGTTGAACAAAGCATTCAAGTATTTCATAGATGCAGTTTAAAATATGATCGTGGGAAACATACCAAAATCCAATTTGAAATTACAAACAAAAAACAAAAGAAGACATCCATTGTACTCATCACTTCATTAGAAAGAAGCTTGAAATGAATAGTTTCTTTGGACCAAAACCTTGAGCTTAACCAGCAGATTTAGATTTGAGCTCAATGCATGTTGCAAGAAATGGTGGTGCCAGGTTTATCAGGGGCATCCCAGCAAAGAAGGTTATGGATGTCTAGAAATTAAGAGTTATTTAGTATTAGAGCATCATCACGACTTAAAAACATACTATCAAAGGGGCTAAAATTCCTGTCGTGCTTTAAATGTACACTTCAATCTTGAACATAAGACAAGGCAGAGGCAGGTACTATGCATCAATGTGTAGTATATGCAAGAGAGGCCTGACTTCCCGAGCAATATTTAATTGCTGGTGTGCACAGAGGATGAAAAGAAACCTGAGGGAATAAAAATACTAGGAAAGAGCCATTGGAACATCAATGCACCACCTTCCCACATCACCATTACACCATATAAATACAAACTAGCACGAGTCCTAGATACAACCACTCCGTTTTATCAAAAGGCAAAACACAGAAAATGCTTCTAAAGTTAAATGACCAACCAATAATTTGCGCATACTGGATGCTCCCTCTTCAGCTAAATACACTTTAACAATCCAACTAATCCCAAAAAAACGTAGATGCTAACGAACAACCAATCAAAGCTGGTCTGCATGATCCAATGAGTGACCACTAGAAATGTTTGCCAGCAAGCTGAAAAAATGTGAAAGTTAATTACAAAACGGGCAGCTAATTATACAAATGAACCTAAGAACGTCATGTAATTGCACGCGCATAACCACTAAATCGGTTCTGGGTCTCAGAGATGACACAATTAATCCACAAGAAAGTTCGCATTAATCACGAGACAATTCAGACGACATCAAGTCATTTCTAGATCGCGACCACTCCTCTCATTGGGCCCTGACCCAACGAAACGAATCAGGGGCACCACCTACACATCACCCGACCAAATCCCGAACAGAATACGCATCCGAAACCAAACCTTGGATCAACCAAACCGAGTCGAGCGGTGCGGGATCTAGTGATCTGACCTGAGGCACGAACATCCGCGGCGAGAGGGAGTGGCCGGGGCTCCCGGGCGGCGATCCGGCGCCGCCTCCGCCGCCCCCGGCGACGCCCACCGAGGACCCGCGACGCACGTTGTTGGCTCCCCCGCCCCCGTATGGCGGGAAGCCACGCTCCGACGACCGGACCGACGAGTCCCCGCCGCCGTCCTCGACGTCGGTGCCGTCGCCGTACACGGCCGCGACGTCCTCCTCCCGGCCGCTGGCGTTGCCCATGTCTGCCCCCGCCTCCTCCTCCCACCCCCGCGGCGGCGAAATTACGGAGATGCCACCCGCGCGGGACTGGTGCCGCTGGGAAGGGGGGAGAAAGAAGAGAGGGAAGGGGGCTGCGGGGCTCGTATTAATAGGCCCTCACTTTGCTCGTAATTAAGCGCGTGCCACTGCCCGTGCCCGGGAAGCCTGGCACCACACGTGGCTCGGTGCTCGTGGGCTAAGATCCACTGACGGGTGGGTCCAAGATGTTTGTTAGGTTCGCGGTGCAGGAGGATTTGGTGCTGGGGAGCTAAGGGTCGCGCGTGTTGATATGTGTGGGTGACGTGGACTGGTGCCGGGTCCGGTTCGCACGTTGAAGAGGTGGGAAATCCGAGACACCATCAGTGGTTAACTGGTTATCTATCCTTCGTATGAGTCATCGGCGGTATCTTCAGGATGGAATTATTAGGGTAATGTCGTCATTCTGACGTGTCATGTTGACTCTACGGTATATCCTCTAATTCTCAAAAAAAACAAAGTTCATGTATAAGCCCTGTCATTTAGGGGTAATAGCTGAGGCCTCCTTTGGAAACGCAATTCCTTGCGGAGAACCCTGCCTGAACCCGGGGCACGGACGCCACACGGAAACAGCCTCGAGGTTGACCACGCTTGCCTTTGAAAGACCCCCGCGCAAGAAAACGGGCTCCGGTTTTTGGTCGGTTTGCCCGGGGGTGGGAAAACGTGAATCCAGAGGTCAGGTAGCTTGCCCTGTCCCATCCCCTGTCTCGCTCGCGGCACAGCCGCCGCCTCCCCGACACGAAGAGCTGCCGATTCATTCTAGTCCCGACGTGAGACGCGCCGCCGCATCTTCGACTACGCCTGGGCCGTCACCCCACCTCCTCCCAGCACCCACTGTCGCAAGACAAATCAGCCAAACGGACATGCATCTCGGCCGCCGGTTACCCCGTGCTTCCAAAAACGCCGAACCTCGCTGAGGAAGCGTCCCCAGGGGTCGAATGGTGCAGGGAACTCCCCCGTCAGTGTTTCGGTCCCTGGGTTGGCTGCCCTGCGCACCCAAAGGAGCTCCGAAGGTGGTCAACAAGCTTTATTTTCCACCACCACTCATTGGCCGGGATTACTTTCGAGCCCACACAAACACTCACGAACACGTACTACTACGAGTACTCGCTCTTATAAACACATGTAGATTCACAACGTCACTACAGACGCCTCGCTATCGACGAAGATGTCGCCTCTTATTGAAAGAATAAATAGTTGTAAATATGCAACACACGTGTTAATCTGAGACTTGAACCTGAATAGACCGGTTCCACCACAAAAAATATAACTTGATGAGGTGTGCTCGCTCGGCATGATTAACCAACCGAGTTACATAATACAAAGACATGGCACGCTGAAACAGAATAGAACATGTACTAACCAAAGTCAACGCACCTATGGCTTATACTCTATTGTATTTCTATTTCATAATCACAATTTGATGGTTGTCTAATTCGACTATCTGCCTCAGTTGCCAAAACAAGCACCAGCACTGCCCTTGTTAATCATCCATCAGTCCAGCATTTTGACTTTGCTGCACCTCATTTTGCATGGACTATAAGTCCCTTTGTTTTTTTATTAGACATTTTTAGGTAACTATTCGTAACTCAAATTATACTTAAAAGGTTTGTCCCGCATCACAAAATAAATACCGAGGTATATATTATTACTAGCGAAAATGATCTGGGCGCCAAGGTGTTACGATTTTTAATGAGTTCACCAAATCGTTTATTGATTGTACATATTGGCTCCATGCCTAATGGAACTGGAGATCAACGTGCAATCCATTCCTTGCCCACCATTCTTCGCCAGTTTTAACAATTATTTGTACTAATCGTGGATACGCAGTCATGTGCGTTCGAATTTGCGTACTGTTACAATAGGGCGAAATATACTTTATGTGTGAAATTATTCTTTGCAGCTGTGTTTATTTCACCGTCAATATAATGCTCAAGCCGAACAGAACATATAATTAAATATATCGGCGGAGAGCGATCCATGCAAAAAGGATTCATGATCCTAGATAGTCACCAGAATGATTGAGGATAGGAAACTTGCGATCCATGCAGCCTTTTTTTTTTTTTTTGAGATTACTTGCAGCCTTTTTTTTGCCACTGCTAGGCCAGCTTTCTGCATTGAGTAGTTGTATGGTAGAAGCAGCCAAGCCGGGCCAGGTTTTGTTGGGAGCAGAAACCCCAGTAGTAAGTGGATCAAAGATAAGAGTCCAACACAACATGGGCTGGTTTCTCTGAATCCTTTTTTCTTCTCACTGACCATTTCACAGCCCAGATAAATAATTAAGCGTCAGCTTGGTACTGTTTCTTTGTGTGTGTTTTGACGGGATAGTCCGGTGCTGTTTCTTTCAGTTTCAATTTCAGGATCTGTTTGGCAAGGCTCTGGGCTTCTTCAAAATTGTCTTTGGCTCTAGCTCCTCCTATATAAAACGGCTTCTACTTTTTGCAAATAGAGTATAAGAATTTTTTGAAACATTTGGTAAAGTGGCTTCCATCGATGACGTAGGGGGCAGGGCAACAAGTTCATGAACACTGCAAGCAAGCAAGCGTGTGTGTGCGCGAGAGAGAGGGGGCACCGTGAGCGTTGTTCGAAGCTGGGTTTTCCTACTTTTGGTTTCTAGTTCATTTCGCAAAATGAATTCGGAGTTTTTTTTTTTTTGAAGCGCTTTGGTTTTAGGTCGTTCGGGTGGGAGTCATATATGGTGCTCATAAGGAGAGAACGACAATGTGCTCGTCCGTGCATTCTGTCTTTCATGTCCCACTTCCTCGTCTGGACCAATAATGATGGGCCACTTCCCAGCATGGAGCTCCTATATCGCCATTCTCGGGCCAGCTCGCCCCATGATCCCGTTTGTTTCCATCTTCCTTGAGAACTAACAACAAACCTCATAGGACAAACACCATTGCTGCCCTTAGAGCTTTCAAACTAACAAGGTTAAAGCGCATCAACCCCATACGTTGAGAAAAATGGGTTTCCAACATTCGTCTATTCACTTCGTGGGCGGGAAATATAAAATCTAAGGTTATCTCCTCGCATATTCAAATCCTTTCTCATGCGCTCAACAATTTTATTCTATCTCTGGAACTATTGTTCCTTAATGATGGACCAATTGCTTCGAACTCTGGAACATTTGTCTCCTATATAAAATGGCGGAACAATTATTACGAATGATGGAACGATGTTTACTAATGGTAGAAGAATTTTTTTTGTCAATTGAGTAATTGATCTCGACAGAGCACAACATCATCACAATAGGAGGAAAGGTGAACCCTGCTATTCGAGTTGGGCCGGTGTTGTTAAGGGCTCAATGTGGAAGAAATTGACGTGGTTTTCCCTGTTTGTGACCACTAGGTTTGCCGCGTTGCTGAGCTGAAGTTGGGGTGAGGCAGCTTTGCTTGGCGGGTGCTTGCGAATATGGTCATCTGCTACCCACGAGGACCCTTACCAGCTCCTCATTTGGGAGGGCCTCAGACCACCTAGCCTCAAGGGCTTATCTGAGCTACACATCTTAAGGAACATGTGGCTCAGATGTACTTTTAGGGTACACGCGCATTGTAGAAGTACATTTGAGCCGCATGTTCCTCAAATATGTAGCTCAGATAAGCCCTTGAGGCTAGGTGGTTCAGATAATCTATTTAGTCCTCCAGCCTGAAGTTGGAGCCGGTTCAAAAGCAATCCCAAAAGGGGGCCCTTATTTTGTGCTATGAAATGTTTCTTTGTTGTATGGTTTTTGTTTCTTAATTAAAAGTTGCTACTGGCTACCTATTCGGTTCTCTGAGGCCAGGTAGAGTAATGTGGATTATCTCATGGCTTTTCTCTTGTCTTGCAATATAACTTATAAAAGGGTGAAGTATTTCTATTTTGATCTTTTGAGAAAGAAACATTTCTTTTTGCAGTTTTTGTCAATAAACTGAAACCATAAGTGGAGCAAATTGTACCGGTCTCTGAAAAGAAAAATCAAGATGGTATTGATGCTAACAGGCATGCCATGTGGTTCTGGTTCATAGAGGCACTTGGCAGCACAGAACTGACCCATGCTCAAATGAGTGAAGATCGAGCGCAGAAAAAATCGACCTCAATAAGGTAAAATATACACTCCTTTTAAAAAAATTAATAAATAGTGTAGACACCTCGTATAAACATATCAATCGTAACAAGTACAAGATTGACTGATCGACGACGGAGCCCAAGAACACGGAAACATAAGGGTGCAAACGCTATGTAGATGCGACAGTGCTCCTCCTGTATGCAAGGCATGTGGAATCAAACGCAGGTGGAAGCGCCAGCCGATCCTACCAGTAGTCCTGTCCGTAAAGCAGGCTCCCCGTTTGATCACACAGGCCCTGGAACGGCGGGGGCGCGGTAAAGCCGGAAGCGTACTCGTCCGGCCGTCCGGGGCCGGCCGTCGCCGTCGCCATCGTCTGCGGCAGAGCGCGGCCGCCTGCCGCCGTCGTCGTCGAAGCTGAGGCGCGGCCGAACGAGGAGTAGGAAGACGAGGAGGATGAGGACCAGGAGTTATTTGAGGACGAGGACGGCGCACCCGAGTGGGCGGCGCCGGCGAGGTCGTGGTCGGCGACGTTGGAGTCGCGGCCGGTGAACTCCTGCACGACGGCGCGGAACTCCTCGGCGCTGGCGGTGAGCATCATGGGGCTGGAGATGTACACCACCTTGATCCCCCCCTTCCCTCCGCCGCCGCCCTGCCTCCCGGCCCTCTTGTGGTGCACCGGCGGCTTGGAGACGCCGCCGTTGTGGTGCTGCACGCGCAGCTGCTTGCTGTCCATCTCGACCAAGCCAACGATGCGGTGGGCGTACGTGCGTTCGTAACAATGATCAATCTTAATTAGCAGCAGGAAGAGCTAGTTATTTCGCATCGATCATCAGCTTGAGAGATGAGGTGGGGGGTTTTGGCCGCCGGCCGGCCGCGCCTTATATAGGGCCGTGGCGCCGCAAGATTGTTAGGGAGGTGATGCCTTTTCTTCCGGCCATTAGCGCTTCCGTGGCCATATAGGATGGGCCCCCTGCAGGTTCCGGGAATCTGCAAGCTATACAAAGTTTTTTCTTGGCGGGTAATTGGGCACATGGCACTTTTTGATTAATAATTTTCGGTGGTGGCGGTACGGTCATAGGTGTGACGGTTTCTTGCTTCTTATCGCCGCTCAGCTCAGGTTGAAAAGGTTGGTGAGATCGATGGAGGACCTGGATAGAGAGCGAGAGAGAGAAGGTTCCCCGAAGACACAGGGCGCGCGCAGGAGATGTTGACATGGGTGATGGTGATACGGGCCATGTCGTTCGTTCCCGTCACGGGACTGTTAAAGTATTTACTACTACTACCTCCGTCCTAAAATAGTTGTCGCTGTTAAACTTTGATCATCATGTTTGACCGTTCGTCTTATTTAAATTTTTTTTGCAAAGATTAAAACAAATATGTCATAATTAAACTAATACTGATGATAAAGCATGTGATGAAAAAATAATTAATATTTGCATGAAAAATTCAAATAAGACGAATAGTCAAACGTAACAATAAAAAGTCAACAGCGACAACTATTTTGAGACGGAGGTAGTACTTCGTTACGCATAAAGCTTGGGATCCAAGCACTTCGTTACGCATAAAGCTTGGGATCCAAGCCGTCGTCCTCAAACAAGAGCTTAATTTGGATTCATGTCGCGTTGGAGCCATACAAGAGTCGTCGGTCTTGCGGTCCACGTACGACTTCATGGGAGAAATAAAATCTCCCGTTTGACGTGGCGATCGATCGAGGTCGCCAGAAGCGATCGATGTGTCACACTGTACCTGTGTTGTATGCGCATCAGCGTACGTTCACATAGGAACTTGAACGCGCGCGCATGCACGTGCGGGGGATTTTTCGCCTCAAGTCACTGATGAAGTAAACTGCATGGAACCCTGCATGTGGATGCGCGCGTTTCTTGCTGTTTGTCCAAAGCCTGTAAATCATATTACATGAGCGTTTACCTAAATAATTGTACTAGGAAGTGCGTATACGTAATTATGCTTTCTGACCTGCACGTTCACACCCTAGCTAGCTAGCTAGTTTGACTTTGTTCTCAATTATCGAATTAGAGATCAGTTCAAACGAAGCTTAACTATTTCACCATCTGAACCACCGAGGTGTACCATATCTTCAAGCAGACCAAGTTTTGTATTAGTGTCTACTAGCAAGTAGCATCTGTTGTACGATCCAGCGGTCCATGTGGCAGTTGCATCACCATGCACTTTTAGTCCGCATGATATAGTTACTAAATTATTGATGGCAAGTACATGCATGCATATATCATCCGTTTCGCTGGAGCATGTGTTACTCAGTCCTGTCCCTCATAGTAGTATATGTTAAAGGTCAAACACCCCATGTTGTAGCTGGGTTGAAAATGGTGTAAATTAAAAACAGAAAATTTCTTCGCGTAGGTGCGTAAACCCTATAGCTATATGACCAGAGATCATCAGATTAATCGCATCACATATAATTATACTGATATACAAAGGACTTACCAGAGTTCGATTTGGATTCAAAAGGCTGCCCCGACCCCGATCGAGCAGACACGCCGCCCCAGAATCTCCGATGACGCATGCAGTGATCAACCGACGCGATCGATCAGCGCCACTCCGACCGTCCGAAGCGAATGTGTCAATCCAATCAATCAGAAGCAACGCAAATAACAAATCATTTCCTGTCTAAGATTGCGTCTCCTCCGCTAATAAGTTTTGCGTTCTTCTATCGTTCATTTTTTTTTTTTGAAGGAACTGGAGGGGCAGAGCCCCTACAGGTTAATATATTGAATAATTAAATAAGAGAGTACAAAATAGCAAAAATAAAAAAAAAGATACAAAAACAGGTGAAAAGCTAAAGAGTGATCATGGCTTGGATCCATTGTTCCAACTGCTCCACATGCTTCTGCTTCACTCGATGGACGACCATCTTAAGCTCATCAAATCTTCTATATCATCCGTTGGTTACGCATGCATGTACCTCGCACTTTCTGCTGCTGTCCCGGCCGGCCAGTCAGCTCCACGCCATGTCAAAATGCTCAAGATCAACCGTCTTCTGCGTTGAGTGGCAACATTATGCATGGCATGCCATGTATGGATCTCGATCGTATACAAGACTAAAAGCGTGAAAAATTAACACTCTACGTACGCGTAACTAGCGACACGTTTGGATGGATGTTCAAGTGCTGGCGCGGTAAGTGTGGCGCTATCCATGGTGTCAACTGTCTTCCATCAATACTCGGTAGAGAAAGGCGTTCAACGAAAGAGTGATGAGCAAGGAAGTTACAGGCAGGAATACACGGTTGGAAGAAGACAGGACACACACTAATGGCGGTACATCGCTATTGCTAGGAATTACAACCATTTGCAGTGGGAATCTATATATATCTGACGGATGAGGGAAGAGTTATTTGAATTGACCGGCGTGGGGTGAAAAGGCGGATGCCTCCTGGCTCCTGCAACCTGGCCAGCAGCAATCGATCTCAACATATTCCACTCTTAGTCAAGGATGCAATCCCAATATGATATCACACAGCAACTAGGCGAAGCGCCATGGATTGTGTCCCACTGCTGTCGTTACGTAAAAATCCTTGTGTAGTTGTGTGCAGGAAATGCCATAACTCGTCACTGTTAATGGATCTGCTGGGGCCATGCAATGCTGGATATTTTTATTTCCCTTTTCGTTAGTAGCCGTGTTTCTTGGGCTCTCACGAGTCACGACCCTCCATCTCTTCTCTTGTCTCTTCCCGTGGTCGAACTTCGCAAAGAAAAATAAAATCAATTGTATAAACAGGAAATGAATGAGGTACTACCCGTTCCTAATAAGTTTTCAATTTTAAGCGTATATATCTTATCCCTTCCTTCAATCGTTGGGGTTTGTTAGGACATGACGTGATGTCTTAATTAACTATGATATGGATTAGATCTAGATCAAGTCGCTGTACGACAGTCAAGCTAGCAGCTTAAGTCAGAGCAGAGACGAATTACAAGTTAGTTTTATTTGATTATTTGCTTAACCACCACCACCCCGCTTGACCACCTTGAATGAGCAGGGCACCGCCTTTGAATTGCGCTCGTTGAACTGATAGGCGCTTCACCAATGAAGCTAGTTTTAACTAAATTTAGCTTGTATGAGTATAGTACAGATTAACGTCAGATGCCAAACTAACCCCTTGCGAATTAAAGTACACCAATTACAAGTAAACGAAACTAACAGAACGAAGCCACGAAGGCTGGTCAACCGGTCAAGGTTGATTGCTAGCTGTTAGATATAATCAACATTTCGAGATCTGTCAAGATATTACAGGAATTCCGTGAGAGTTTGATTCAACTGACGCGAGCAGAAAAAAGAAATAAATCATTCACCCTCTAGAGAGCTTGAGTTTTGACACCAGCAGAGTAGCACGTTCTTTTAATACTTGTGCACCTTGAGGAAGAAGGAAGCAATTGGAAAATCAGCATACACAGTAAATTTCTTCGAAAATCAGTAGCGCCGTATATATCAGTGTATAAACATACTAGCTTGGAGTCCACGAATTAGAGAAACCTTGAGCCACAAATCAGTACACGCACAAGCTAAGACACGGGAGGGGCTGACCATTTACACGTCCATTTCTTGTGTAATGTCTGAAGCGACAGATTCCATTTCCATCCGCACGTAGTCTTCAAACTTGCGCTAATGGTTTTGCGCTGCTTTCTCTGTGCAAGCCAAGCCTGTGTAGTCCACGGTTGGTCAAGAACTGTTCAAAGCTTCGGACCGATGGAAAATGTCTCCTCCCCTGACCAGTTTTTCTGTCAACTACTTACGACCCAAGCAGCAGCTCGTAGCTAGCATGCGTCGCTGATCATCTCCTCCTTTCTGGCGCAGCATTTAATTAGCCGAGAAAAATCTTTGTAGGGTGGCCGCATTATTGATCAGCAGTTCAGGTTCAGCACCTAACCCGTCCCTGTCATGAACGAAGCAAGCAGTCCTGGATAAGGGATAAAATATGTGCGTGCGTTCATGCCTGCCTGACCTTCTAGAGGAGGAGGAGGCAACGGTTGCTTAATTCGTTTGATAGCGGTTGGTCGTCCATGTCGTGCTGCAGGAAGGAATCCTTACCCTTTTGCCGCGCCAATTTCCTGAAAAGGGTATTCCTTTCGACTGAGTGGTGGCAGGTGAGCTCTGCCGGCTGGGTTTGATTTTTACCGGCCGGGCGAGTTGTGCCGTCTGTGGTGATAAGATGAGCATGGCCATGACATGCAGCTGTTGTCTAGTATTGATATATACTACATGCTTTGTCTAATAAAAAGTAGTTGATACATGCTTGACAGCGATGTTAAACGACTAGCCAGAGAGCATCGAACTTTAGCTGCTCTGAACGGTTAAAAACGATGACCGTACGTCCAGTGCAGGAACAGGCCAGCTCGGAACGGTGAGTAGCTTCAGAGAAGCATCAGAGTTCACATGGAAAGAACCGAGAGTGCGCGCCGGCGCGCGATCATATCGTCTTGGGGTAAGATTTCCAAACCGGCCCACCGTTTATCGACCAAAATTGACGCTCCGGAATCCGGATCGTCTCGATTTCGGCTTCAGGTATTTTGCACACCTCAATTTCTGACGAAGGCGAAGTTTTCGCCTTCCGGCTGCAACCGAAGCTCATCAGATCGCATCTTGTCTCGTCCGGCGCGCGTAGTTCGCTGGTAGATATAGGGGGTGTTCGGCAAATTAGGCCTAAAGGTCACATCAAAACTAATCTTATTATTTAGGCGTCTTAAATAAGTCTAATTACAAAACCTTTTTACAGATGTGCGCTAATTTGCGAGACAAATCTAATGGGCCTAATTAATCTATGTTTCGCTACAGTGATGCTACAGTAACTATCGTCTAATCACGGCTTAATTACTCTCATTAGATTCGTCTCGCGAATTAGTATAAGGTTTTGTAGTTAGTTTTTTAATTAAACTTTATTTAATACCTT
Organism: Eragrostis nindensis; assembly: GCA_012490785.1. Lineage (NCBI taxonomy): Eukaryota > Viridiplantae > Streptophyta > Magnoliopsida > Poales > Poaceae > Eragrostis > Eragrostis nindensis. Next base: position 69,300 of record JAAXCT010000738.1, on the reverse strand, counting down.
TAAATGACAAGATTTTAGACGGCCTAAAATTAGGCCTAGAGAAACGAACACCTCCGTAGTTTCTCAAGCTCGCTTCCCTTGCGCAATTCTTGCATGCTTCGAGCTTGAGCGCCGGCATTCCATTTGCATCAGGTAGTCCGGCAGTGCCGAACATGCCAGGAGAGAACGATGGAACTTTGCGCACAGGACCAGAGTCTAAAATAGGAAAAAAATAAGGGGAAAGAAAAGAGTAATGGAGGTGCGGGGAATCGAACCCCGTGCCTCTCGCATGCGAAGCGAGCGCTCTACCATATGAGCTACACCCCCGTTGTGTTAGCAGCACTGAAATAGTTTTATAGACACAATGCAGACCGCAATGCAGGCAGTTCTCATTTCAATGTATAATTTTATAGACACAGATGATAGATCCTTGATCTTAATGATAACGATAACGGATCAAAGCTTCACACATGGCACTCTTAGACTCTATGACCAACCAGAACTGTTTTGTAGTGTTTTACATGTAACTGATGGTTGCATAAGTGGACTATAAGTATACTTTACAGCAATAGAATAATTTTTGACATGTCATGCAAATGTCTCTGATCCTTTATTAATTTGCCACTGCCATTGATTAGGGTGAGCTCCACCTGTCGTTAGCACAATGATGACAAAAACTGATCACAAGTTTGCAAATACAAAATGTTTCAGTGGCAGTAGTCAACGATATATATACAGTGAGAAGGAATCGGGTAACGCAACTAGAGTAATCATTTAATCATCACATATATGAGATGACATGATCCATAGCGACCAAATGCTTTGTCACCTCATTTTCATAATTCATATGTTTGTATGCAACGGAGCTTAACTCATTTGGCGGAAGGGTTGGATGCATGAGTGCGTAATTTATGCTACCCGTCTAAGTCCAAACACAAACATTTTCACAATGCTAATATATTAAAGGTGCTCTCATCTTACAGTAAAAAAAAAGAAGGTGTTCTCATCTTCTTCCACAGGTCGCAAATGAGTTTATGGGTTGCACGAAATACAAATATATGTGTTGCTGGTTTTCTTCGTCATAGCATAGGTAAGCAAAAGAAAAACAATGTCTGTGGGCCAATTGGGCAGTGCCGAGTCCACGCCTCCACGCCCAGGGGTGATGTCACGAGGTGGTGGCGTCTTTCTGGATTCACTGTGCGGGAGAAACCCCGTGCTCCCTTCCTCCCCTCTCTCCTCTTCTTCGGCTCGGCTGTTCTCTCTGCTCCGATTACCTCTCGGCTTACCGCGCCTCGTCATCGGCGACCGAATCGCTGGCGACCGGAGTTCCTCTGGACCGAAGTCTTCCCCGTTAAGAGGTGCCGTCCTGCTCCTCCTCGCCGGCGGCGGCTCCGTAGCCGCTTCGAACCAGAAGAAGCGCAGCCGTCAAACTCTGCTGGCTCCACCGAGGAACAGCAGCAGCAGCAGCCGGTCGCGCCTCCCCCGCCGACGCGAAGGGTGGACTTGATTGGATTGGTGATCCGACCGAATTTAGGGTTGTTGGTAAGGAACCCAACTTGCTTTGATGCATTTTTTTTCCTTCTTGGGAGATAGTAGATCTCTTACATAATTTGTGAGCTGTCGAATCCATTTTTTTGCTCGAAAAGAAGAAGATTCATGCTCAACGTTACGTCCATCTGTTAGGAAGGTGTTTGACCGCCTTGAATTCATTTATTAGCCATGGAAGACTGCCGGCTGAGCTCCCCCAAATCATAGGTTCCCCATCAAGCCGTCTCTTACCCATGCGTTTTCTCCGTTAAGGCAGACTACTGCTGATTTAGTGAGCTTTGTTCGGTGCTTCTCCATATTCCTTAGCACTGTCAGACTTGGCCGACTTTGCATAATTCTCCCGCATTCCTTAGCGCTGTCCAACTTGGTGATTTTGCATAATTCTTGCCAGTGGCGGATCCAGGATTAAAATTCACCTATGACGGACCTATCACTGCTACTTCATATCAAAAACGGACTAACAAAGATATACACCAAATAGCCATATGATATGACTATAAAATATGATATAGATGATGAAAGTACAATGGAATTCTTAAAAATTAAAAGAGAAAAAAAGACGCCAAGCATAATTGTAGAGTAGATTTTATAAATCCCCTTGTTTTATAATACTTGTCTCCCAAACCACACATTTTTTTTTTGTGTCTATTAACCTCAGGTTTTATGATCATATTTTTCTACAAACCATATGTCTACAAAAAACAGACATGAATAGGATATCCCAAATTTGAGTAACTTTCAAAAAACCAACAGAACCTTTTTTAAAAAAAAAAAGTTTACTCAAAAGTTGGTACAAGAGCAAATTGATTCTTTGATTTTTTATCATTAAGTAATTCTTTGATCTGTGGTTGAAATTTGTACTAAGTAAACATATATTTTGTAGCTGAAATTTGTATCACTCATTCTAGTGCACAACAATTAGTACTTTTCTCCCATTCGGCAGGTACAAAAGGAACTTGCACTGGGCACACTCTAGACTGGTTGCCAGCCCGTTCTAGCAGATCGGCTTAATTTGATCGCTTGAGTATACACATGGATATCACATCAATCTGCCGAGAGCCAGAGACCGGACGCCAAACACGGCAGCCGTACACTAATTTTCCTCGCCACCCGAGCCTAATTTCCAGTCTGGAATTAAGTAGGAAGAGGTGCTTTCGTTTGCCTCCATTTCGCAGCGACGCAGCAGGCAGGTAGCAGTAGGTTACTTCCAGGCTATAGCAGTCGATAGTTTTGCCGGTGGCCAGGTATGGCGAGCGCCACAGCTTGCCATACTGGTAGATCCGCCACTGATTCTTGCAGAAAGTGTTGGACTGTATCCGAATTTGCTGTTGCTCTCTATATTGTAAATTCTTAGGCTGGCCTTGGTTTTCACGAAATATTCGCAAGCTGGGGTATGAGCTTGAAAGGTAGGCCTTAGCTTGTAAGCTTAGTTATTAACGTTTGAGACTACGAGAAAATGCTCTTGCTATTTTTCCATAACCAACCATGCACCCTTGTGGTGATGTGCTGTCCTCATACTGCTTTTGGAATTACAACCTGCTATTGAGATAAAGTAGCATTTGGGGCACTTTCAGAACCATGAATTTCCTTAATGAACTTCAGCTAAATGTCTCCTTTCCTAATGTTTTCACGTCCGAAGCATGCAGTTAATCCTTTCCTGTTGATGTTCTTAAGTATGGACTATGGACCTATCCTGTGCTTAGCTATTATCATTTTTTCCATTTCCAGCTGCATGTCTTTTATTATGTTTATTTATGCCTTGATATCCGTTTCAGGTTGCTGCTCTGGCCTCTGGATGACCACACAACTACTGTCAGCAACCTTGTCATCTTGTCATAAGAAAAGTGGAAAGAGACAACGAAGCAATTTGTTGTCTCATTCTGAGGAGCTGGCGAGAACCCGGCATGGCCGATGCTAGTTCGAGGACAGACACCTCGACTGTTTTAGACACCGACGATAAGAATCAAAGGGTAACCCCTCTTTTCTCTATCCGTTATATACTTGTATGTTATGTTCCTGATGATTGACCGTTGATGAAAAATTAAGGGACAAGTAATGTTGGTAGTATGTATGAGCTTAACAACAGTCTGATGAGAGGTGAAGAATTAACGATCTAGCAAGTTGGGTTTCTGATCTCTGGTTCACATAATTTCTTATCATGACGGACTAACTTTTGCAGAAAATTGTATAAACAAGTTAGGCTATTGGTTTCATTAAGTTGGAACTTCCAAATTTGGAGTCGCTTAACTTGTACAAACATGTTAGGATGACCCATGAATTGGTTAATACATTTGGTGATGTGCGTGAGATACTAAAATTCGGGCGCAATAAGGAAACTGCAGACAAAGTGGCGCAATAAGATTTTTTTACTGTGACTTGTCATCAGCTTGTTTACATATATATTACCAGGTTTTCCTGTAAGTTTGCAAGCATAGGTTGTATTGCAACATCGCTCTTCTCAAGGCACCCTCTACACTTAGACTTCAATTTTGTGAAGAAATTGGTTACTCATAGAATAGAAATGTTGGATTTGGATCCTTGGAGGCATTAGATTCTCGTACGGAATTGATAACCTCGTATTTTTTTAACTATGTCTGTCAGATGCCTGTAAAAAACTCCATCATCTATGTACTGCATCATGCTAACTTTTCCATTATGTTATTGTTTGATTCATAATTGTATATATTTTTAATTTGTTGTAATCAATTTCAACAGTTAGAAAACGGACACAGTGGACCTGCCATGGCCTCTAACTCATCCGATCGGTCTGACAGATCTGACAGGCCTATGGACCAAAAGGTATTTACATTATCATCATAACTTCTGCAGTGTTACTTACCATTTCATAATGATGGTGTTTAGACATTGAATTTTCTATTCTATAGGTCTTACGACGACTTGCCCAAAATCGTGAGGCAGCAAGAAAAAGTCGGCTGAGAAAAAAGGTACTATAACAGTTACTGTGGACATCGCTTGACCGAGGGGGGCTTATAGTAGATTAATTTATACTACTTTAAGTAATTACATCTGGGAGCTATTGCTGCATTTGGTGCAGTTAAATTGAAAGTTTTGTGCAACAGCTGATGCATCTGTACGCGTGGCTCCGCTTACGCATGTATGTGCACGTGTACGAGTCAATACTGAGGGGAGTGGTTTCCTAGCTGCTATCAGGAGTTCTCCCTGATCTTCAATGTGTTTTAGGATAAAAACTTGGTTTTTGATACCTTGATGCATGGATTCTTGATTACTGACACTTATGCAACTTTGTCGCACATTGTTGTGAGTTTCACATCGAAGTGTGACTTCATGGAAAATGAAAGTCCGCATTGATTTTTCCTACAACACACATCACAGTGCTGCATTATGATGGGTTTGGAAGTGAGAAATATGTCGGCCCAGACCTGTGCCAGCTTTTGGCTTTCAAAACCGTTTGTAACGGTGTAGTTTCAATTTGTGCTGCATGGTGATGATAACCTGCAAATATGTATTTTTAGCACTTCTGATTCCATATTCTTTTCTTATTTCATGATATTGTATGGAAATTGCAAAACACAGAAGGTATCTTTGCTTTTAGAAAGAAGCGTGCAACCACCAAACATTCCTCGTTTCTTGATTTGCAGCACAACGAACCCCAAAAATATTCAATTTGTGTCTAAGCATCTAACTTATTCAAATTCAAGTGTACCTGCTAACTTTTATTTGTTCACTTTTGGGTTTGTTTATATGTTAACAGTTTTTCTAATATATTTTGTTGCTTTGAAAGGCATATGTGCAGCAACTTGAGAGCAGTAAACTAAAACTTGCAAGCCTAGAGCAAGAGCTCCAGAAAGCTCGGCAACAGGTAAATGTTTATTTGGTTTATGTTGGTTGGGTGTCCTATTGGGTATTCCATACCCCTCCCGAGTCCCGACATGTCTCTAGTGGATTCCTTTAATTTTGTTATCACGATTCTTTTTTGCAGGGAATCTTCATTTCCAGCTCTGGAGATCAAACTCATGCTCTGAGTGGAAATGGTAATCTCCTCCCTCCTGTCCCTCGCTGTTATTGTGAATGCCTAAATATGTCATTTTATTCTTGAGTGCTTGTTTCGAGTGTAACTAAAAAATGGGCTTGTGTTTGCAGGAGCTATGACCTTTGATTTAGAATACGCTCGATGGCAAGAAGAGCAAAATAAGCAGATAAATGAGCTGAGGACTGCAGTAAATGCTCATGCAAGTGATAGTGACCTCCGTCTTATAGTAGATGGGATTATGGCACATTATGATGAGATATTCAGGCAGAAGGGCGTTGCTGCGAAGGCCGATGTGTTTCATATACTTTCAGGCATGTGGAAAACACCTGCTGAAAGGTGCTTCTTGTGGCTTGGGGGTTTCCGTTCATCTGAGCTTCTAAAGGTGCATAAACCATATGCCACACAAAATTGTATTACAGTCTCTAGTTGCAAATACAAGTCATTCTAAGAACCTCTGCTGGTCAAACTTCTGTTATTGACTAGAAATTCATAAAGAGTCGATACCTATTGCTAACTGTTATCATGACAAACACTTACATGATGTGCAACTATTCTTTTTGTGTGTGGCAGTATTGAAAACTGGAATTTGGAAAACGGTAACTAATGTACCAAAGACATGTAGCCTGACTCCCCTCAAGTCGTTGCATTCTATGTTTTTTTTTTTAAGTCACTGTGATAGTACTGATCATTAGATTATAAGTTCATTCCATACCGGACTAGACCGTGTTTCATAGAGGGCGCATGTTTGTTTAGCTGCCTGGAACAACTTATAGTAGGGTGTGAGGTCTCTGTTTATGTCTTGAATAAGTTCCTCTGCTTTCGCTTACACTGTTTCTTGTTTGCAGCTCCTTGTGAATCAGCTTGAGCCTCTTACTGACCAGCAGATGTTGGGGCTGTCCAATCTCCAGCAGTCCTCGCAGCAGGCTGAGGATGCATTGTCACAAGGAATGGAGGCGTTGCAGCAATCCTTGGCGGAAACATTGGCTGGGTCCCTCGGTCCATCAGGATCTTCCGGGAATGTGGCAAACTATATGGGTCAAATGGCTATGGCAATGGGCAAACTTGGCACTCTCGAGAATTTCCTTCGTCAGGTAAACTTTGTATTACCTCTGGCTCTGTCGAATATGTAGTTACTTCTTTGGTGGTTGTCGTCTGTGATGGGTAAAAGAATAACTGAAACTAATTTGCTGATAAGGTGAATTAAGATGTTTCTTTAGAGTTGCCTCAATTTGAATGAAGAAGCGAAGGCTTGATTCCAGAGCGCGCACATTTACCCTTCAAATGCTTACAACTTTTGAACAACCTATCTGTGCAGCTTCTGATATTCGCTCTGAAGAGTTCTTATGTTCTATTTGTGCTAGGCTGACAATCTACGGCAGCAGACCCTTCATCAAATGCAGCGGATTTTGACAATTCGACAGGCTGCTCGTGCACTCCTTGCAATTCATGACTACTTTTCACGTTTGCGGGCCCTGAGCTCTCTTTGGCTTGCCAGGCCCAGAGAGTAACATCGTCTGTGTTGATGTAGCTCCATGAACTGATCTATGAATGTGGAGCTGTTGGTTACAAACTTGCGACGCTTTTGCAGATGATTAGAGGTTCGGTCCTCTCTGTACAATTTGTATTAACATCCTCTGGTCACATCATTGTTGTACAAGTAGGGTAAAGCTTGTAAGTTATCATGAGTTTATGATTGACATATTGTACAATTGTATTAGCAATAAGAAATAGAAGTACATAAAGGCTGAATGAATATTCAGCGTTTGTCTAATGGTTGGAAACGTGCGATACAGGCACCATTGTCGCTTCCAAATAATCCAAAGTCATCTTTAGCTCAGAAGACGTAGAATAAGGGGTGGAAAGAATTTGGTGGAAAGATTTCAGGCGGAACGAATCTCGTGTGACAGAACACTCAACGGCGCAGTTTGGATTGCATGTTTGCGTCGAAACGAATCTCGTGTGACAGTAAAGTTTTCTACACGTAAGAAGGTGAGATCCATTCCCAGTCTTGCTAATGAACCTGCAAGCAGATTTTTTTTTCTTTCAGAAAGCATCAATACTTGATGTCAGGTCATGTGCTTTTGATATATTATGGCCGAATGACATTGTTCGTAGATAAAGAGAAATTTCACTCTGCTTCTCGAATTCCAAATGGATTTGTCACCGGGTGCGCTGTCTTTTTTCTTTGCATTCCGGATGGTACCGTGGAAGCACAAGAGTGACCTTTGACTTAAAAATTTGTACTTCTCGACAGCACTGAAGCAACCGTGGCACACGGCGGCTAAACTGCTCAATACAAACAGGTCCAGCTACAGTTTCTTCTGTCGCTATCCATTTCGCTTTACCCGGCTACAAACTGACGAACGAGAGAGCGGGTAGTCTTCGGCTCCCGTGCTCCAGTACTCGTGACACGATCTAACGAAGTGGGGAAAAGTAAGCCAAGCTCGCAGCAGCGCCGAAGAGGATGGCAGGGCTCGCTGCGCCGGCGGCGTCCTTCGTGCCCTCGCTGTCGGCCTCGCGCTTCACCCGGGTGAGTCCTCGTCTCGACCGCCTATGGTGTGTGGTATGGTTGCCTGTGTCGGCGGTAGACGGTAGTAGTACTGTAGTAGTTTCTGGTCCCCGATGCCGTGAGCTGAACCTGCTCGACGAAATGCCTCGACCGAATCTCTGGGCGCTGGGTGCGGTGGCATGCGGAGTCATGAGTACCCGTGACTGTGCTGTTCCTCTGGATTGCTACGGGTGGTAAGCAATGCTTGCTTTGTCCGTGAAAGTGTGTGATTCTTGTGACCCTTTCAGGCTTCCTAGCTCTGGATGGGAATTAGTGCGGATCAGATAACTCTCTGTCACCACGGGTTTGAGTTGATACCTTTTTCTTTCCCCAGGGGGTGCCGGGGCAGTTCAGTGTTGTCCATTGCACTAAAGGTTTGTACTTCGTCCTGCCTATTCCACGGAGGGTGTAAATGGAAAACGGATGATATAAGCTGCGAGTACTTAGTTGACAGAATACCTGTTGCATCAACCCATCACTTGGGCATCATCACATTTTGCGGCACATGCTATGTAGTACTGATTATTTCGTGAAGCTCGTGAATAAAACATGTGCTTTATATCCGAATGTTGGACTGTCGAAGTCCTGGAGAAGTTGCTTTGCATTGGCAAGATTACAAATCGTATCACATTTATTTTACATAGACAGGGGCTATAGAATGGAGCTTCCTGGATTAAGTTATTTGGTACATTCATGTGCTGATCAACCGCTGCTTGATGCTTCTACACATAGGTTGCAGGACCCACTGCCAGTTTTAGGACACAAGCTTGTGGATTAAAATGTTGGATTGCTGCTAAGCTGAAGCTCCAGAAGGCATTGAAAAGGCACGGATGGCAACTTCAGAGAAAGCTAGATGCTCGAGGGGATGGCAAGATCCATGGTTACTTGGATGTTACATCCCTGACCGAAACGATAACTCGTCAGAACTTGCAACTTGCTTATGGTTGGTATTTGAAAATCAATCATGCTCTGTCTGTTACTTGTTATTGGCTTAAATTTATTATGATTTCATCAGTTTTGCTGGCTTGGCACTATACATTTGATAATTTACTTTCAATTTTGCATTACCACACTGTCGATAGAAATGCTAGAGAGACAACTTCTCTTCATGCTATATCTTGTTTTGTAATTGTAAACTTCTAGGTGCATACAACTTACCGCTCCACTTTTATGCAGGTTCTGGAAATGAAATGGCCAGTACAAGCTTGGATACTCTGGGTAGTTCAATCGATCAGAAAGATTCAATTCATCTGACATTCAAACCCCCTGAAACTCATCCTCCTGTGTTAACAGCAGCGTCTTCTCTGTTTGATGGCCAGTCCAGTAGTGAACCAGCTCTTTCCATCTCTGTAATTGGAGCTACTGGTGAGTTAGCGAGAAGTAAAGTCTTCCCGGCGCTATTTGCACTGTATTATAGTGGTTTTCTTCCTCAGGTATGAATATAGTATAGCTTCTGCCACCAGGAAATTGAATTTACTTACTCTCTGCAACTTCATCTGTATGACTGCTATTGCCATGTTACACCTTTCATTTTTGTATCGCAGGATGTTAGTATATTTGGGTATTCTAGGAAGGCAATAACAGACGAAGATCTGAGATCCATGATCGAAGCTAATTTGACCTGCCGAGTTGATCACCAGTATGTTTCGTTGAACTTGGTTCCATACTTAATTTTTGAAAAATGTAGCAACTCTTCATAATATATTTATTCATGTCAGCTGCAGAGAGAAAATATCAGTGTTGATATTACTAAACAGGGTAGCTCCCTTTCTGTCTTTGAAATCATTATATAGAATACTATAACCCGGCCATTCTAATGATAGTTGAAGATGATTTTAGGCTAGGCATTGTTTTTCTGGTCATGTGGCCATTTGACCACTAGATCATTTTGCCTCTTAAGATTTTCAAAGTAATGTTATATATCAGACTTATATATTGTCATTCTGATATTTTCAATGTACCACGTAATCTAATATTTATTACTTAAAATTGGAGGCCTGACCTCGCAGAAAGATCGTTTGGCTTACAAGACTTTTGAAGTTTAATGAGTTATTCTGATGTGGAACTTCCATTAGACTTGATATCAGTATAAATAATAGACATAGGCCAAGGACAAGATGGGCCTAAATGGTTTCATTGTACAAGTACGCACTTAAACAATCTTTTCTTTTTGTAATGTTGGGCATGTTTGTCTTATATAAATTGAAAGAAATAAGAAAGCTTTCCAAAAACATAAAAAGAGTGTATCCTAACTTTTGATGTGAATGCAGTGAAAATTGTGGTGACAAGTTAAATGAGTTTCTTAAAAGGACATATTATATAGATGCTGGACATGACAACAAAGATGGGATGATGAGATTGAATTCTAAAATGGCACAGATAGAGGTAAAACTTAAATCTCATTTCTGTTTCTAAATCTTTATGAGCAAAATTGCGTTTAATACTTTAACCTGAAAATCCTTAAAGGTTACATCATTTTCCGTTTTTTGGTTCAAAGGGTACTCGTTCAGCAAACAGGATATTCTACCTTGCTGTTCCCCAAGAGGCACTTCTTGATGTTGCATTATCGCTTGCTGACAGTGCCCAGTCTAAGAAAGGCTGGAATAGGATAATTATTGAGAAACCGTTTGGCTTTACTGGTGTGTCTTCACACCGAGTAACCCAGTCACTGCTGTCGAGATTCGATGAGAAGCAAATTTACAGGTAACCTTTCATCTTTTATTATCCCTTTATTTGTCTTTAGCTGGATTATCGAAATACTAAGCTTTGTGATCATCTGTTATTCTGAATTATGACTTTCAATTACCTGACTAATCGCTATTGTTAAATCACATAGAATTGATCACCTGTTGGGGAAGGATCTGATTGAAAATCTAACTGTTTTGAGATTTTCTAATTTGGTCTTTGAACCTTTGTGGAATCGGACTCACATACGGAATGTGCAGGTATACTCCAAGCCTCATTTAATTATGCTTATCATTTTTTATATGCATTGTTAATGTGCTAATGTGAATAAAATGTCATAGGTCATTTTTTCTGAGGAAACAGCAACAGAAATACAAGGGAGGTGAGTCAACGCTATGGTATTTCGTATAACGTTGCTAAATGGTGTATCTTGTCCTTTGCACTATGGTACAATTAAGTGCACTATTATGTAATAATACTGACTCTGCATGATTAGCTCATCGTGATCTATTTGACTTTACAATTATAATCTCTAACTTATCTTAGTTTCTTTAGTAAGAGTATGTTCATTTCTTGGAGTTCACGTTTTAGATCAAACTTAATATTACAATCATATTTCCTCGCAGATACTTTGGAAATTATGGTATAATTCGTGACATAGTGCATAGTCACATTCTTCAAACAATAGCGCTGTTGGCTATGGAGCCACCTGTAAGTCTTGAAGGAGAGGATATCCGAGATGAAAAGGTTAGGCAGTAGTTTTCTATTAACTGAGAAAATTACGCACTACTTGTGTTACCTGTTACAAAATGCTGACATATAAGAACTTTATGTATTCAGGTGAAGGTACTCAGGTCAATCCGTAAAGTGGACCTTGAGGATGTTGTTCTTGGTCAACTCAAAGATACGTCTGGCAAAGTTGACAGATATACAAAATCCATGACACCTACCTATTTTGCTGCTGCCATGTACATTGACAACGCCCGATGGGATGGAGTGCCGTTTTTGATCAAGACAGGCATGGGACTTATGAAGAATAGGTACACTCGATTAGCAAATTTCAATCTTTACTGTAGCATTGTGTTGTTATGAAATTATAGCTTTCCATTACTTTTAATAGTCCGCACTGTTCTTTAGCACCTTGTCAAATTATTTGCAAAATTACCATTGTTTTTGTAAACCAGCAAATTGATCACACATAACTGAAAGTCATTAATCATATATCTTCTTTCCAGAGCTGAGATTCGGATTCAATTTCGCCATGTCCCTGGTAATATCTACCGGGAACGTTTTGGTCATGACATAGATCTTGACACAAACGAGCTGATTCTACGTGATCAGCCTGAAGAGGCCATTCTGTTGAAAGTCAACAATAAGGTCCCAGGACTTGGGCTCAAACTGGATGCTTCAGAGCTCAACCTGCTTTACAGGGACAAGTATGGATATTACTTGGATCACCTTACGGTCTATTCTAGAGTAGCATACTAACTCATGATGTATGTTTTGCAGGTACAAGGTTGAGATTCCAGATTCGTATGAGCATCTTCTCCTGGACGTACTAGATGGAGACAGCCATCTCTTTATGCGCAGCGATGAACTGGCTGCTGCATGGGACGTGTTGACTCCGGTAATCCACGAGATAGATCAGAACAGAGTAGCTCCTGAGCTCTACGACGCTGGGGATAAAGGACCTATCAATGCTTACTATCTCGCTGCTAAACATGGGGTCCGATGGGATGATGACTGGTGAGTTCACCTCTGGCACAGCTGCTCGATGTATGTACAGTCCATCATCTGTAACAGGGCATAGTCGATGGATAATCAAATGCGTCTCCAATAATTTTGCGCCACAACTGTGGCAACCTGTAGTGTTTGTGTGGAACAACCAGCGACCCTTTCGGTGGTTATAGGGCTAAAAATGCCCCCCTTATTCCTTCACTATTTATGTATGGCATCGAGATACATCCATATACGAAATCGAATTGGATAAATCCAGATGCGAATGCCTGCCTGCACACGTATCCGGGGGCTTGGGCGATGCGCCGCAAGCCAAAAAATGTTTGTCTATATATCACGAGCCACAAGCCAAATGCAACAAACTCTTTCTCCAATACCACTTCCAACTTCCAAGAGATAGATCAGAACCGAATGGCTCCTGAGTTTGCGAGATCAAGGATGGAGGACATGCCAGTGCTTACCATTTCACTGCTAACTAAACGTGGAGTCCGGTAGGATTAGTTACTTGTATATATTGTATGGATAAAAAAAAAACACAAGTACCAATAGTGTTCGATCTTTCTTGCCACATTTCCGCATTTGCTCAAGTGCGGTAGATTGACAACGGGCTTAGACGTCCTCTTATTCAGAAGCAACTTAAATATGGCGCCCAGTTACAATCATACTCGAAATTTGAGAGGAAGCACACCGAAATGTGTAAACACGCTAAGCACAAGCACATATAAAGTAAGCCTGGGGCAGGAGGACTGCACGTACGGTGTAAATTGCGCGAGTCTGAAGACTCTAAACCATGTCGCACTGATCTAGAGCAGGGGCGAAGGACAACAGGTTGTTGGCCAGGTCGTAGAGGACGCGCTGTTCTGCTGCTGATAGTTACCTATGACGGTCATGGTTGTCCTGTCATCTCCAGCGCTAACAGCAAGGCAGCTGATACTGACACCCGCGTCATCGAGCTCAAACATGTAGTTCTCCCGTGGCAGGTCCAGCGTCGCTTCGTCAAAGTGCAGTATCAGCTTCGGCACGTCCGGCTTATTCGTCCCTGGAGGCGACGACGTGAAGCAGAGCGACTTCGGTGCCGCCTTCGAATCATGCACGGCGAGACCCGGCTGGTTAACGAACGCATCGTGCACGAGACTGTACACGTCCGGGGGCAACGTTGTCATGGCGGTGCCGGAGTCGATGATCACGCCGCCCGTCCGTCGTTCGTCAACGCGAACGTGGACTCCGGGATGGGCAGTCTCGTCGACCCGACGGTGATGCCCTTCAACGAGAGGTAGTAAAAGGATGGACGGAAAGGGTTCTGGAGGATGAGCGGGGTGGTCTGGACGGCGCCTGGGTCGCTGAAGAGGTCCGTCGGAACACCGAGCAGGACAAGACCGGGTGTCGATTCCGTAATGGTGGTGAAGCAGTAGGAGAAGTTGCCGACATTGAGCTGCGACGACAGAGAGAAGGGGCCGCGTCCAAACCCGGCTATGGCAGTCTCGTTGGAGTTGAAGATACCGGTGTTGTTGTGGCCGCAGCCGAAGGCAGCGGGCCTCGGCAAACGCGAGCGTGTCCGCGACGAGTCCGCCGGACGTCGCCGAGCCGTCACCGTAGGAGCAGCGGTAGCCGCAAGGCTGGTCGTCGGTTGGCGAACTCCCGGTGCCGCACGACGACTTCGTCAGGTCCTGGCACAGCTCGGAGCCGGAAGGGAGCGCCTTGAACGTGGGGGAGAGGGACGCGTCGAACAAGGGCAGCGCCTGGTCGAAGCAGGTGATGCACGGCTGGCACTGCGTCCAGACGAGGTCGCTGCCGGATTCAAGCGTCAGCTGCACGGGCTGCGGCGGCGTGCCGATGGCCAAGTGCACCAGGTACCCGGTGCCGGGAACGACGCCGTTGATCTCTCCCGGTGTAACTGGAGCGCTCTCCTCGTCGGCTCCTTGGCCTCCGTGTTGAACCGTGTTAAAAAAAAAAAAAGAAAAAAGAGAAGATATATGCAAATCTCTATCAGTGCCGACGCTGGCGGTGTATTGTGAACTAGCGCTAATTTCCTTGGAGATGAACCAATCCGCCTTCCATCGTACGGATTAAAGAAGGAGGAATACAGATCCAAAAACATGAGGTTCATGAAATAGAATAATAATTTTTATTGAAAAGTACATCCAATTCAGTTCAGAAAACTATACACTTAAACCATATTGTTCGTCAGCCATCATAAAACACAATAATTAAGAAATCCAATACTTTCTAGTACTTATGGCCGAGGAACAATAATTAAGCTACCAATCCATTTAAATACTATAGCTAATAACATAGTGAAATCTAATGAACCAGGCCGACATAGTCGAGCTCCACCGACCCGAGCCACAGCTGGCCGTCCTTCTCCGCGACGTCGCTGAGGGTGACGCCCTTGGCCGCCGTGAGCTCCTCCACCTCCGCGCCGTTCCGGTCGAGCCGGACGCCGACCAGGTGCTTGGCCGGAGCAGCCGTGGGGACGAGGCGCGCCTTCTCCTGGTTGAGCGCGACCCAGTAGCCTCCCCTGGCGTCGCGCCTGACGTTGTCGGGGTACCCCGGCAGGTCGGCCAGGAGCTCGTACTGCCCGGCCTTGTCCCCCTTGATCCAGTACCTGAACGCCTGGCACGGCACCGTGTGCGCCACCACCACGTGCGTCCGGTCGCCGCTCACTGCCACGCCGTTGGGGTACGGCAGGCCGGCCTTGAGCACGGTGATATGGCCGGTGCGCCCGTCGTACCTGAGCAGCCGCCCCGTGGCGTCGGCGTTCATCATGACCTCCGTGTTGAACCGGCGCGGGTATGTGGCGCTGCTGTCGGTGAAGTAGACGTCGCCGGTGGCCTGGTCCACGTCCAGCCCGTTCACGAAGCGGAACGGCGCGCCGTCGGCCTGGGTGGCCAGCACCTCGGCCTCGCCGCCGTCGGGCCCGACTCTCATGAGGCCCAGGTACGCGTCGGCGATGTAGAGGTCGCCGGTCTTGGCGAAGAACTGCAGGCCCAGCGGGCGGCCGCACATGCTCTCCGTGTCCTGCGACGGCACCTCTGACGCCGTGCAGAGAGGGATCTTCCTGTAGTTGGCGCTGTAAGCGAAGGTGGTCCAGCCCACGGCGCTGCCGCCCCACTTGAGGACGCGGCCGTCGGACACGCCGGCGTAGGGGCCCTGGCCCCTGCGGTCGAAGGCCAGGCTCTCGGCGCCGCTCACGCCCTCGGGCAGCGGCAGGTGGAAGCTCCACTGCGTGGGCGTCGTCTTGATCGGCTCGGCGGCGCAAACCGACGGAATCAGCAGGAGAGCGAGCCCGACGACGAGCAGAAGCGACGTCGCCAGGTTACTACGCGCCATCTTCTCGATCTCGATCACGTCCTTGGTTTTCTCGGTCGATGGCGAAGAGCTTTGGTTTGATGGAACGATATGCCTTGCGTGCACGTACATGGGTTTTATAGTCCAGGGCGTGCGGCGGTCGCGTCAGACTCGGTCGCGTAGTGGCCTGGCAATCGGCGTTTGGGACTCTTCTTCTCGGGTCCGACCCGAGGTCGGAGTCCAGTTGAGATCCCTTTCGTTTTCTTCAACATCAGGGGAGACTCGGGTCAGGTGGGTCTCTGCACTGGTGCGTGGTCAGGTGAAGTCATGAGAGCATAGCCACGGCTTATCCGCCATGCGTGTACCAGTAGTCTACAAGCATATGGCTACTACTTGCATGAACCACCTAATTAATTTATCTTCCGTAGCAACAACGAACAGGGCACTCATCTAGTTCATTCATTATTTAGGTATTGCATCCACATACATCCATGTCATACGAACTAAAATGGATACAAACCCTATACGAAAACGAAATGTATAGTTCCAAATGCAAATGACTGTACCACGTATACGGGGGACCAGGACGATGCGAGTACTATATAAGAGAGTTTAAACCTTGTCGTATTGAGCAGAGACGAAGGCCACTTGTTACTGGCCAGGTCGTAGAGCACGTGCATGTTGTTACGGCGGTGTGGGCATCACCAGGGCCAACAGCGAGGCAGGTTAATTACATTGGACGCGAAATCTTCCTTGTTGAAGAGACCACAGGCGAAGGCTAGCTAGCTAGGCCGGGCGCGGCCACGTGGCCGGTCGATCGTGACCGTCATGTCTCATACAAGGAGGTGGAGAGTACTGGAGACGCAAGTCCGGTTGCCCCATGGCGAGCTCGGGGGGCCGCATGAGAACAACACCAGGTCCTGACTCGCGGAAGAGCCGCAATGGAGCGCGGAGGAGATCGTGGAGGAGCGGGTCGATCGGCTCCAAAGGTCGTAGCAGGAGGGGGTACGGCGCGCATTGCCTCCAGGTGAGGTACGTCTTGCTGGGGCGTGCTAACAACAAGGTTCACCGGGTACTCCGTGACAGGGTCGCGCTTCGATCCCTGGAATCACCTGGGCGCTCGCCGACGAGCTAGCTAGCCGGAGCGAAACCGCGCCGCGCGGGCCTTGTTGCGCAGCGCCACGCGCTCCAGCAGCTCGCACCCCAGTCAGGCCGCGCTGCTGGAATGGGTACGTGTGGGTGAGCTGCATCCTGACGACCGCGGCAGCATCGCCGCATGAAATGGCCAGAGTCGTAAGCAGCGGGAGGACGGCCAGCTTCTGCATTTTGATCAGGTAGCTAGTTGATGTTCACGTCAAGCCTATGTGCACGCAGTGCTAGGTAGTTTGATGCGTGTCATGTTGTTTGATAACTTCATACTCTATCCAAGTTCAAGAGAAAAAAAAGCAGGTATAGTATTCCAGAAAAAGAGTGGACCGGTGTGTCCACGTCTAGAAAGCAAACACGTCACCCTATTCACGGCGTGGCCATTTCAGAGGTCTACGCGCGTAGCCCCACCCTTTCTCTCCCTTTGGTCGGTTTGCATGGCAGGCCGTGGGGCGCAGCCCCTCCTCCTCGATAGTGGCCCCCCCCCCCCCCCCCCCCCCCCCCCCCCCCTGCGTCACTACCCTGCTTGATGGGGAAGGCAACAGGCCGAGCCCCTCCTATTTTAGCCATTCCAACTAGACTTAGTTTTAGTTGATCAAAACAAGTCATGAGTAGAATGTGATGTTTGCGATCTGTTTAAACTAACATAAACAACAGCTTAAAACATATGTGACAGTCAGTTACATACTTACATAGAATTAATATGCTTGCGGTGTTGCGCCCCCGCTCCGGCCAAAGAGGAGGATGGATGCCATCACCGGCGATGGCGAGCTCCTGGGCAAAACTGTCATATGTGTCGGTGAGTGAAATACGCTGAAGGTCCATAAACTTGTAAGTGCGTATCATCTAGGTCCATGAACTTTTTTGAGATGTCATACATGCGTGTTAGTTGTACCCATTAAGGCTCCATTTAGAACGCAGGAATTTCATAGGAAACAGTTCAATTCCTATAGGAGTGGGGAAGAAATCCTCCATTAATTCCAAACTTTGGATCCAATCAAGTATGAACTAAATTTTAGCCATCCCCAACTAGACTTTAGTTTTAGTTGATCCAAACAAGTCCTAAGTAGAACGTGATGTTTGCGCTCTGTTTTAACTAACATAAACAACATCGTCTTAAAATATATATGGCACTCAGATTACATTCAATACCCAAAATTTGAGGGGAAAATTTTCAAATGCACAACAGTGTAAACGAAAAAGCACCGGGGGCATGAAAACACAACATGTTACGAGCGCGCGTCTAAAGACTCTAAAGCACGTCGCACTGAGCAGGGGCCAAGGACAACAGGTTGTTGACCAGGTCGTAGAGAACGTGCATGTTCTGCTGCTGATAGTTGCCTATGATGGTAATGTCACCCCCAGGGTTTACCGCAAGGCAGCTGAGGCTGACAGTCGCGTCCTCGAGATCAAACATGTAGTTCTCCCGTGGCAGGTCCAGCGTCGCTCCATCGAAGTGCAGCATCAGCTTCGGCACGTCCGGCTTCGTCCCTGGAGGCGACGTGAAGCAGACCCGTGTCGCCGTGGAGTTGAGCACGGTGAGACCCGGCTGGTTGACGAACGCATCGCGCACGAGATTGTACACGTCCGGTGGAAACGAAGTCATGTCGGTGCCGGAGTCGATGATCGCGCCGCCCGTTCCGTCTTCCGCCAACGCGAACGCCGACTCCGGGATGGGCAGCATCGTCGACCCGACGGTGATGCCCTTCAACGAGAGGTAGTACAATGTTGGACGGTCAAGGTTTTGGATGAGAGGGGTGGTCTGGACGGCGCTAGGGTCGCTGCTGAAGAGGTCCGTCGGAACGCCGAGCAGGACGGGGCTGGGCGTCGATCCCGTAATGGCGCTGAAGCAGTAGGAGAAGTTGTCGACCCTGAGCTGCAACGGCAGAGATAAGGACCCCCGGCCGAAGCCGGCTAGGCCGGTCTCGTTGGACTTGAAAACACCGGTGTTATTGAGGCCGCAGCCGAAGGCAGCAAGAATGGCCGGGCCCCCGGCGAACGAGAACACGTCCGCGACGAGTCCGCCGAACGTCACCGAGCCGTCGCCGTAGGAGTAGCGGTAAGCGCAAGGCTGGCCATCAGCTGGCGACGAGCTCCCGGCGGCGTCGCACGACGTTTCCGGCAGGGCCTGACACCCCGCCGAGGCGCAAGAGAGCGTCTTGAACGTGGAGGAGAGGGACGCGTCGAACAAGGGAAGGGCCTGGTTGAAGCAGGTGGTGCACGGCTGGCACTGCGTCCAGACGAGGTCGCTGCGGAGTCAAGCGTCAGCTGCACGGGCTGCGGCGGCGTGCCGATGGCAAAGTGCACAAGGTACTCGGTGTCGGGAATGGCGCCGTCGTCGATCTCTCCCGGTGTGACTGAAGCACTCTCCTGGTCGGAGAGGAACCGATCGAGCGCCGCGAGCCTTGCTGCGCTGCGCCATACGGTGCAGCAGCTCGCGAGGGGTCAGGCCGCGGCCGGCGTCGACGTGGACGAGCTGCATCCGGACGGCCGCAGCGGCGGCGGCAGTCCCGCAAGTGATGGCCAGAGCCGCGAGCAGGAGTGCTACTAGCTTGTGCATGTTGTTCGGCTTGTCCTTGATGTGCATACAGCGCTTGGAGTAGTACCTTAATAACTATAATGGGTGCGCCCTAGCCCGTATTTATAAACATCGAGGTTCTCTAGTTACGGCAGCGGGGCCGGGGCAGCGGCAACCTTGAGAAAACTGTTGCACGTACATCATGCAGAACTTGCAAGACGGGGCTGACGACTTGGCTGACCAACTTGCAAGACGGCCTTTCAGGTCTACCCAGGCCAGGGGTGGGTTCGTGCATGCATGCGTGACCATATGGGCCCCGGCCGGAGCCGCCCGGTCGAGCAAGTCTTGCGCTGGGCCAGTGCGCGATTCCATTTTTCTCTAACCAACATAATGTTTCTTCGAGACCAAAAAGATGACCCGTGACTCGTGAGTCAACTATGGAATATGACCAGTGGCGGGCCCAAGATTGGACTATGGGTATTCAAAATTTTCAATGGTAAAAAATATTTTTTTTGGCGCAGCCTTAAATCATGGATCCATAACACATAATGAAGTGCCACATCTTTTTTTGGACAATGGATTTGTGAATTAAAATAAAAAATAGAGTAGTGGAAATACTACCTTTGATCTTCAGGTCACAGTGCCAGGTGCTGGAAATATGAGTAGAGTGGTGGAAAGAATACTTCAGTTCACACCTGCTTAATCAAGAATAAAGTGCTTTGATCAATATACCTGCTTAATCAAGCTCTGGAAATATTGAAAAGTCTTGCTGATAGAGGTGTCTACCTTGTGTACATCCCTGTTCATTCAGTTCATTCAGAATTTCTCAAGACAAGCCTGTTTGTGATCACCTGTTCAATCAGTTCATGCAATCATGCAGCTCGCCAGCTCCACATCACCTGTTCATTCAATTCGTTCAGAGTTTGTCAAGACAAGCAAAGCCAGCGGCACCTGTTCACGACAATTTGCAAGGCGGTGAAAAATTATTACCTGATGGACATGCCTGCTGATAGAGCCGGCGATCGGGCACGATGCGGAAGGCGCGATCGACTCATGCGCAGCATAGTGTGGCAATCCTGGGCGGATAGGATTTGATTCCTGGGCGGCGGCAATCAAGCTTGGCGGCGGCGGTTCGGATGATCGTCTGGTCAGTGCCTCCGTCCGATCCATCGTGAGGAAGAGGCGAAGAGCCAGCGGGCGCCTCTGAATCTGACTAGGCTGATTGGCTGAATCGGAGGCCAGAAACGGGCCAATTTTGCTATTGGGCCGCAGTGGGTAGAGGCATGTGTTGTCTATAGTTGGGCCTTCTTTGGTAGAACTGAGTGCAGCTTGTTTTTCTTTTGTTTTTGATTTATACAGACAATATATCACATATACGATTTTTTTTGTCAAAAATAATGGGTATTCAACTGAATACCTTTGAATTGAAGTGGGCCCGCCCCTGAATATGACGTGCGCATGACAACAAACACAAGGCACTGAGTGTGACGCTCACGGCAAGCATACCGGGTCTACGCTGACCAATGATTATTTGCCTCGATCCACACGGCAAGCAGCTGGGACGTACGGTTCACGATTAAATCTTGTGCTTGATTTTCAGATGTACTACTTGGAAACTTTCAAACGAATTACTCTCTCCTTTCACAATAGGTGTCCATTTATCTTTCCGTCACTTACTGTTTTTTCCATGATAATTATCATTGTCACACCCCGTTAGGCCCCCTTTGGAACAAAGAAATAAACATAGGAATTGTGTAGGATTCCAATCATGCAAGGAAACTTTCCTATGTTACCCTTTGGATTATGTTGAAACAAGTCCTAAGTAGAATGTGATGTTTGCGATCTGTTTTAACTAACATAAACAACAGCTTAAAATATATGTGGCACTCAATTATAAAGAATATGCCTGCGGTGTTGCGCCCCCGCTCCGGCCAGAGAGGAGGATGGATGCCATCACCGGCGATGGCGAGCTCCTGGCACAACTGTCATATGTGTTGGTGAGTGAAAATACGCTGAAGGTCCATAAACTTGTAATTGCTTATCATCTAGGTCCATAACTTTTTTGAGATGTCATATATGTGTATTAGTTGTACCCATTAAGGCACCAATTGGAACGCAGGAATTTCACAAGAAACCGTTCAATTCCTGCAGTAGTGGGGAAGAAATCCTACATTCCAAACTTTGGATCCAATCAAGTATGAACTAAATTTTAGCCGTACCCAACTCGACTTTAGTTTTAGTTGATCCAAACAAGTCCTAAGTAGAACGTGATGTTTGCGATCTGTTTTAAATAACATAAACAACATCGTCTTAAAATATATATGGCACTCAGATTACATTCAATACCCGAAATTTGAGGGGAAAATTTGAAATGTACAACACAATCTGAACGGAAAACCACACCGGTGGCATGAAAAGATCGAACATGTTGCAAGCACGACGAGTCTAAAGACTCTAAAGCATGTCGCACTGAGCAGGCGCGAAGGACAACAGGTTGTTGGCCAGGTCGTAGAGGACCTGCATGTTCTGCTGCTGATAGTTGCCTATGATGGTAATGTCACCCCCAGGGTTTACTGCAAGGCAGCTGAGGCTGACAGTCGCGTCCTCGAGATCAAACATGTAGTTCTCCCGTGGCAGGTCTAGCGTCGCTCCATCGAAGTGCAGCATCAGCTTCGGCACGTCCGGCTTCGTCCCTGGAGGCGACGTGAAGCAGACCCGTGTCGCCGTGGAGTTGAGCACGGGGAGGCCCGCCTGGTTAACGAACGCGTCGCGCACGAGATTGTACACGTCCGGGGGAAACGAAGTCATGCCTGTGCCGGAGTCGATGATCGCGCCGCCCGTCCCGTCGTCCGTCAACGCGAACGCCGACTCCGGGATGGGCAGCATCGTTGAACCCACGGTGATGCCCTTCAACGAGAGATAGTAGATGGATGGACGGGCAGGGTTCTGGATGAGAGGGGTGGTCTGGACGGCGCTAGGGTCGCTGCTGATGAAGATGTCCGTCGGAACGCCGAGCAGGACGGGGCTGGGTGTCGACCCCGTAATGGCGGTGAAACAGTAGGAGAAGTTGTCGACCTTGAGCTGCGACGGCAGAGACAAAGGACCGCGGCCGAAGCCGGCGATGCCTGTCTCGTTGGACTTGAAAATTCCGGTGTTATTGAGGCCGCAGCCGAAGGCAGCACGAATGTCCGGGCCCCCGGCAAACGTGAACATGTCCGCGACGAGTTCGCCGAACGTCACCGAGCCGTCACCGTAGGAGTAGAGGTAGGCGCAAGGCTGGCCGTCAGCTGGTGACGAGCTCCCGGCGTCGCACGACGTTGCCGGCAGGACCTGGCACCCCGCCGAGGCGCAAGAGAGCTGGGCGAACGTGGAGGAGAGGGACGCGTCGAACAAGGGCAGGGTCTGGTTGAAGCAGGTGACGCACGGCCGGCACTGCGTCCAGACGAGGTCGCTGCCGGAGTCGAGCGTCAGCTGCACGGGCTGTGGCGGCGTGCCGATGGCGAAGTGCGCCAGGTACTCGGTGTCAGGAATGACGCCGCTGATCTCTCCCGGTGTAACTGGAGCGCTCTCCGCGTCGGAGAGGAACCGCGCGGCGCGAGCCTTGCTGCGCAGCGCCATGCGGTGCATCAGCTCGCGCGGGGTCAGGCCGCGGCCGGCATCGGCGTGGATGACGTGCATCCGGACCGCCGCAGCGGCGGCGTTCCCGCAAGAGATGGTCAGAGCCGCGAGCAGGATGGCTACTATCTTGTGCATCTTGATTTGCTTTGTCCCTGATGGTTTGTATCGAGCACTAGATACTTTAGCAGTTTAGCTAATGTCTAATGACCTGAACTAATGCGTGTGCACTAGCCCAGTAGCTAGCTCCTATATATAACAATCGAGGTTGAAGATTGCTGGGTTACATCAGCTGCATGTACCCTTTTTTGCCTCCCTTTTAGATTCCTCTTTCTAATCAACATTACGAGGTGTAGTTACATATTTGTGCGTCCCGGTCGTCAACAACTCTCCATAGGTCGTGGCTGGGGAACTCTCAATCATCCTGGCGCACACTTGTCTGTATTTTGGACAAACATAATGAATCAGGCCAGACCTTTGGACGCTGGAAAATATAATATTTAATACTATTTAGTTATCAACTTGCAAACAAACAATAGTACTGGAGGAAGAGGGGTGCGAGGCTGGTACTGAACTTCCTTTGTGTTTTGTGTTGCAAAGCATTTATATATAGGCTGACTTGAATTAAAGTATACGCAATCGCTGTTCGTTGCTGGAAGCGGAAGTATTTGGACATCGATTTTCCTCTCTGAAGGGAATACCACTAAGATTCGGCTTCCCACGAACTTCCCATTTCTGTTCTTTTAAATTCGAACATAAGTTGGCTAGTTGGTGCCCAGTGTTGAGAAATGTAATCAAGAGAAGAACAAATGATCCAAGAACTTGTATCTTTTATTGATGGGGTGTTACATATTTATACATAGGAAAAGGGTGCGACTAAATAGTCGCAACTGTTCGTCAAAAGGTGCGATTGTTCGCTAATAGGAATCGGATGATTCCCCTCCAACTGGTCAGAATGTTTCGTAACACTCAGAATGGTTGGCATCCTAAACAGTACGAGAGACTCTTTGTTATACGAAACACAACGGTGAAATGGAATTAGAAAATAACCCCAAATGTAAAACTTATAATCTTTAAAAGTTTTATATTAAATGGACTAGCATGACAGTTTTTTGCTTGCACATTTTGGAGCTCATAGTGACTCGACACGTGGTTGGCCATCAATTGCACCATAGAAAACGTCAAAAGGGCAGACCAACATAGTAGCCACAAATTGGGTTAGATTCCTTCTGGTGATAGACTGATAGTATGTGCGTGTATATGTTCATGAGGTGAGTATTTATGTATGTATGTATCTATGTAAGCATTTGTGTTAATATTGTGTCTAGTAAAGACAATAACGACATATTTGGCCCGCGCTGATGAAAAAGCGAAGTGGCGATAGAGCTGGTCATAATCTCTTCTTGCGCAGTCATGATAGTCTTTTTTGTTTAACAACTCGTTTGTCACAAAGACAAAAATGCATAAGAGCAATGCCATGCTCATGCACGGGGTATAAGGAATTGCAATGCATATGTCCTAAGTTGATGAAAAGTGATAAAATTATTTCTAATAAAAGAAAAGTGGTCAAATACCATAGCTCTGAAAATATCAATGGAGTTTGTTTTTGCGCAAAGGAAATTTTGTTCATATTAAAAGCTTATTGCATCCCCTGAATACATAAGCAACCTAAACAACGCCAACTACATTGATAGGAGACAAAAAACATTGAAAGACCCGGAGATTCCACCATTTAGGATCACCATCTTAAATGGATATGCCACGCACGAGATCTCTGATCTGAACGGACACAACCATCTCACGGTCCACCATCGCCATCATCATCTCCGTTAGGAGAAAACTGGAACCCAACATTTTCGCAAAAGATGAATAATTGTTTTCATATTAGCCCAAACTAGGATTGCTAAGGTTAAAAAATAGTTGTTTTCCCAGTTCTGAAAAATTTTGGATAGAGTGAAATGCATGGTCATTAATCTTGTCTGGTAGTTTCAATTTGGCTATTATACTCACAAAAGTGCAAATCATGGCCATTAAGCGAGGGAGGGGTTGTCCCTTTCGACAAGGTTGCGGCCGGTGTTGACCAGGTATGTCGTTATGCAGATCAAGGCGGTGGTGGCAGTTGGGTGGCGGTAGCCAGATTTCATGGTTGCTAATCGGCTCTGAGAAGACCGTCGGGGAGCTACATCAGACCGCTATTCATGCCCTTGATCCATCATACTCCCTCCTCTATGACGACCTTGTAACATCCTAGGTCCAGATTTGGTTGGGCTCGCTCATGGACCCCACTCGCCATCACCAACATTTTATGCTTTCATCCTCGCTTTGAGAAAGTTAACTCAAGGTTGGTGGTGTTGGATAACCTAAACTTATATCTTGACCCTACTCCCACTAGACTATCAAGGTGGGACAAAATTCCCACCTACTCATGGGCCACTTAGGCCTAATCTCAGATGGACCGGATGTCACAGATCGATGCCATCCTATTACGATGGTAGCTATCTTGGATGGTCTCTACGCTGGATTGCAAGCAATTACATAGGCACTAACTCATGAAGGCGACAAGAAATCTCAATTGACACTGGACGCCAGGGGCGGAGCCAGGGGGGCGAGCAGGGGCCTGCCCCCCCTATGCTTCATGCACACTTGCCTTGTACACTTAAAATCACCATGTAAATTAAGAAAAAAAAATGAATTTGGCCCCCCTAATGAGTCAAATTTTGCTAAATTTTGTCATTTGCCCCCCTCATGATCAATTCCTGGCTCCGCCCCTGCTGGACGCATGCGACCTTTAGGACTGATATATTCATGTACTAAAGTTATTTCTTTATCTTCTTTTGGGTTATGTAATAAACCAGGTTGTGTGTGTCGCCTTTACGCATTTTTTTAGATACAGGAAAATCTATTCATCAAGCAAATGAAAGCATCCCGGCCTCTACATCTTTCGATGTATGTAGCCGTCCATTTTTACAGACTTTTACTACGAGTAGACTCCGTATACTCCATAGTAGCACAACCAGAACACCAAAGAACAAACACAAGGTGTGAAAAATAGTAAAAAGTTCATCTCAATGACATAATCTATTACTGAACACATGGTGTCGCCTTCACGCATACGCAGGCACAAGAATGTAGTTCCATTTTTCTTTAAAAAAACAAGGGTGTTTGCCACTTTTCTGCAGTTGCACAAGAGCCGTAGATTGACAAGGGGCTTAGACGTCCTCTTATTCAAAAGCAACTTAATATGGCACCCAGTCACATTCATACACGAAATTTGAGAGGAAGCGCACTGAAATGTACAAACGCACCAAGCACGGAAAGCGCGCTGGGAGCAGGAGGACGGCACGGTGTACAGTGCGCGAGTCTAAAGACTCAGCTAAACCATGTCGCACTGAGCAGGGGCGAAGGACAACATGTTGTTGGCCAGGTCGTAGAGGACGTGCATGTTCTGCTGCTGATAGTTGCCGATTACGGTCGTGTCACCCCCAGGAAATATCGCTAGGCAAATGAGGCTTGCACTCGCGTCCTCGAGATCAAACATGTAATTCTCCCGTGGCAGGTCCAGAGTCGCTCCATCGAAGTGCAGAATCAGCTTCGGCACGCGCGGCGTCGTCCCTGGAGACGACGTGAAGCAGAGCGGTATGTCCGTGGAGTTGAGCACCGGGAGACTCATCTGGGCGATGAACGCATCGTGCAAGAGGTTGTACACGTCCGGGGGAAACCTTGTTATGCCCGTGCCGGAGTCGATGATGGAGCCTCCTGTTCCGTTGGTCAGCGCGAACGTCGACTCTGGGATGGGCAGCTTCGTCGACCCAACGGTGATGCCCTTGAGCGACAGGTAATAAGAAGACGGATCGGCAGGGTTCTGGACGAGCGGGGTGGTCTTGACGGCGCTAGGATCGCCGCTGAAGAGGTTCGATGGAATGCCGAGCAGGACCGGACTGGGTGTCGATCCCGTAATGGCGGTGAAGCAGTAGGAGAAGTTGTCGACCTTGAGCTGCGACGGCAGAGAGAAGGGGCCGCGGCCAAACCCGGCGATGCCGGTCTCGTTGGACGTGAAAACGCCGGTGTTGTTGCGGCCGCAGCCGAAGGCTACGGGCATGGCCGCGCCCCGGGCGAATACGAACGTGTCCGTGACGAGGCTGCCGTACGTCGTCGAGTTGTCATAGCGACCTGTGTTTTCGTGATCATCAAAAATCACTAAAAATTTGAACTTTTAAAAACTTTTCAATTAAAATCAATTTGCTAGCTTAGTTAATAACAAAACCAAAAGTCTTTGAATTTTAAAAACTTGCACAAACATCACCATGAGCATTTTTGTGTTTTCTTGACTTTGTTTAAGAGTTTGTTAGAATCTTTCCTTTTGAACAAATTTAAAATTCATCCAAAATCAATTCCTATAAAAAGATCAAATCTTTCTCTTCCAATCGGGCCGCCCCTTCCCTTTTCTTCTTTCCGGCCCAGCTCCCTTCTTCTTTCCTTCTCCTGCACCAGCCCGACGCGGCCCAACTTCTCCCACCCCAACCGGCCAGCCCATCTCCCTCTCTCTTGAGCCAATGACAGGCGGGCCCCATCGTCGTCTTCTACCTCCCAACCGGCGGTATTTCCGCCGCCGCCCATTCTTCCCTGCCGGACCTCGTCGCCCCGTCGTTTCGCGCCACAGAAACTGCCACGAGGAGCACGTGAGCCTGGCGCGCTGCGCCACCGCCTCTCCGTCGCGTCGCGCGCGCACAGGAGCCGCCCATTCCTTCTTTTCGCGAACCGCCCCGGAGCCCCGGCGAGCTCCATGCCGCGACGTCACCCCAGCGCAGCAACCGCCTCTTCCTGTCCCGTCGCTGGCACTGCTCCCACTCCTCGCGCGCGTCACCGAGCTCCGCACCGCCTTCACGCGTCGCGTCGGCATTAACTCTGGCGAAAATATCTCGCCAGCGAGTGCGATATTTTCCTCGCCGGGAACCGCCATTGAAGCTCTATAAATTAGCACCGAGGCCCCCTTCTTCTTCCTCTCATTTCATTTCCCATCTCCACTCACTCCCGAGCTTTCCACTGCTCTTTTCCCCAATTCTCTCTCAAGTCCGGCGAACATTTCGACGAGCTTTCCTTCCCCTTCCGGTGAGCCTCGTCTCTCCTTCCTCGTCGAGTTCAACACTCCTTCGCGTACCTAACCCCGTCATGTCTCCCGTTCGCGCAGCCGTGCCCCGAGGAGAGAGATCGACGTCGACCCGCCGCCGTCTCCTTCCCCGATTCCGGCCGTCTCCCGTCGACCCCGTCCCGTCCGAGCTCACGGTGAGCTTCACCATCCCCTCCTCTTCCTTTTGCGCCACTCTCCTTTCTCCTTTTCCGCTCGCATGCGCCATCTCGCCGGGCACCTCCGCCCGCCACCGCGCAACCTAGCCGCCGGCAGCCCTTCCGGCCGCGCCCGGCCGAGCCGAGGTGCGCATCGCTCTCGCCGCACGCCCGTGCACGCGCGCGACCACTCGCGCAAGCCCTGCGCACGCACGTTCGCCTTTTCCCCTCTCACGCCGGCGCGCCGCCCGTCTCCGGCGACGCCGCGCCGTCGCTCCGGCCACCCTCCTCGTCAACGTGTAGCACCCCTAGCTCCGCCGCGTCGTGTAGGTTCCGTAGGTGTACTCCGTGTCGCGCTCCGCCGCCGACAGCCGTCGCCGGCGACCCCTCCGGCGATGCGCCGCCGCGCGCAGGCGTTTCTCCGGCGCGCTGCGCCGCCGTCTGACGTGGCCGCCACGTCGGCAGCGCGGGCCCGCGACGACCGGGTCGCCGCCACCACGTGGTGCACCCGGCGCACCGTGGGCCAGCCGCATGCCCCTCCGGTCCACAGCACTCATGAACCGAGCCCACGAAACAGTGCACGCACAGCACACCGGCCCCGCTGACCTCACACGTCAGTCTCACAAAGCCTCTGTAATTGCTACGTACACCCGGATTTGTACCCAGAAACTTAATTCGAGCACATTTCCAATATCAGAAAAATCCCAGAAAATTCCCAAAAAATACCTTTTTCATTTCTAATCACTTCCCAACCTTTCTTAGCCTCTGATTAATTATGTATCTCTCATGCAAAATTAATCAAGCTAAAATCCTTTAAATCAATTCATTCAAACTTCAAAAATCCATATCTTTTTCATCTTAACTCCAATTTTGGCGAGACTTGCGCCAAAATTCATCTAAAATCCTATTCTATCCAGAGCCACCAAAATCAACTCCTCTCTGGTTTCATTTAGATTTTATTTGGATTTATTGCTATGCTAAATTGTTTCCAAGCGGTAGATTTATCTTTTTGTTAAATCGTTAGATAATCAAGACGAAGAGACTGAGGATCCTGATTACGAGGAATTAGAGGAAGAAGAGCTTGGTGAAGGCAAGTCTAACTCCCTTTGATCATATTGATCCCATGTTTATGAAATTATCCTAACTAGAGCTGTTTACAAATAAATTGCATGGTATTTAAATGAATTTAAATGCTAGAATGGTCCTATGCAATATTTGATTGCCTGCCTTGGCTTGATTATATCCTGTATCCTTGTTAACCCTAAGAATCAACATCATTAATTTAATTAATGAATTGTTGATATGCTCACTGCTTAGGACTTTCACCATGTGTTTAATTAATTTTGCTCACATGATTTTTCGTGTTAAATGCATGTGTTTTGGTGGTGTGTGTAAATGTGAAATTGGGTGGCTTAATAATAAGTGCAACCTTAGTGAGGGATGTTTTTGGGTGGGATCAGGCGAGGTAGTCCTCAGTGGGGAGGCTATCTCTGGGACGCCTTTCCACGTGTGGATTGGCTATTGAAGATGCCTGGTTCGGTCGTATAAGGACTGGTTCTTGTGCCACCTTTGTCTAGCACCTCTCGCGCAGCTACAAGCCGTGAATGGGTACGGGATTGGAACCACACCCTACTAGTACTCACCTGGTACCCCTCGGAGGCAGGAGATTGCAACGGAGTCCCAGGAGAAGACTCGTTCGTTGGTGGGTGTTCGAGATCCGGCATTTATGACTGGCCATGTTATTATGATTATGAAGCCCCTGGTGATGTCCATGGGGGATGCCGTGGTGGTACGAAGTAGGTACGGAACCTTTAGTGGGACAGTCCAAACTATGACGATAGAGAGGACTGGACCACCTTGTGGGGAAATTTGTGCATCCTTGGCCAAGGTTAAGAAACTTTCCGGAAAGCTGTGTTCCACGGTATTGGACAACGCAAAAGCATCGGCCACACTATGATTAGTTTTTCTCGCGTGAGTTCTCCTTGGTGTGTTTTTTTTGGAAAAACGCCTGTTTGGAGCCGTGTGCTGGTTGTCGGCCAGTGATAAAATTGAAGAACTGGCGGGATGGATTGCATCTCCCCTAGGGCCGCCCAACCCCCTTTAATCTCTACTGATATTTGATTAGAATTGCGAAATGCTTTGTCTTCAAAACAACTCTGCATAAACTTAGCTTTCTCGCCTTGTCGATAAAACTCAGTCTATCCTTGAAAATCCCTTACATAATCTTACCCCTCGTGTTAGGCTTGCTGAGTACCTTATGTACTCACCCTTACTTAAATCCTTCAGAAGATGAGCCCGACTATGACTTTCAAGCTGATGGTGAAGAAGAGTGAATATCGGCCTTCGCACAAGTGGTGCCTGTAGGAGTGGAGCCCTGCCGTCTTCCGCTAGAATTAGTGTTAGCTCTGGCTGCTGCGTCAGCCTTTGAGCGTGATGCTTGTGAGTGTTGAGGCTGCTCGCCTCTTTTGTATCAAGACCTTTATGTAATAAAAAGGCTTGTAATGACTCTCGGTAATATAAATAAAGTATTGCTGTGAGCCATTCTGTGAAAGTGTCGTATCAGCTACTGATTCAGGGACTGATACGATAAACACTAAGTACTTCAGAAACGGGGTACGACAGTTGTCGGCGTAGGCGTAGCAGTAAGCGCAAGTAGTCTGGTTGTCCGATGAAGAACTGCCGGTGCCGCACGAGGACTGCAGCGTCGGGTCCTGACACGCCGCGGAGCTGCTGGGGACCTCAGCGAACGTGGAGGACTGGGACGCGTCGAACACGGGCAGGGTCTGGTTGAAGCAGGTGGCGCACGGCCGGCACTGCGTCCAGACGAGGTCGCTGCCGGTGTCGAGCGTCAGCTGCACGTGCTGCGGCGGCGTGCCGATGCCGAAGTGCGCCAGGTACTCGTTGTCGGGAAAGCCGTCGACGATCTTCCCCGGTGTAACCGAGCGCTCTCCTCGTCGGAGAGGAACCGCGCGGCGCGGGCCTTGCCGCGCTGCGCCATGCGGTGCAGCAGCTCGCGGGGGGTCAGGCCGCGGCCGGCGTCGACGTGGATGATCTGCATGCGGACTGCCGAAGCGGCGGCGTTCCCGCAACAAATGGCCAGAGCCGCGAGCAGGAGTGCCACTAGCTTGTGCATCTTGATCGGCCTCTCCCTGATATGCATGATACAGCTAGCGCTTGGACTAGTACCTTAACTATTGGGTTCGCCCGTATTTGTAAACATCGAGGTTCTTTAGTACTCCCTCCGTTTTTAATTATATGACGCCGTTGACTTTTTCGTTAAACTTTGACCAATAATATAGATTTAAATAATTACTTTTTGAATGTGAAATGAATATCATTGGATTCATCATCAAAAGCACTTTAAGATTAACCTATACACTTAGCTATTTACACAAATATTTTGAATAAGACGAACGGTCAAACGTAACGAGAAAAGTCAACGGCGTCATATAATTAAAAACGGAGGGAGTATACATTTTTCCGCTTTGAAATTCGAATTGGGTTGCTCGTTCCGATACACATGATGAGGTAAGTGCGTGTGTCGTCAGGAATACGAGAACCGGTCGTTAACCACTTCCCATATGTAGTGCGGGAACTTGATTATCTTGGCGCTTGGCGCACACTTATTATCCGACGACAAATAGAACGAACCAGGCCAGGCCTCGGCTGGAAGATACAGTTTTTTATTAGCAACATGCAAGCAAAATTAGTTGATATCATCTTTTCTTTCTTAAAAGCATAACCTAGATTCAGCTGGCCACAGATTTTCCATTTTCTGGAATATGACTTGGTTGGTTGGTTTGACTAGTGAGTTTGGCACCGAAACTTGGAATAGCTCCTGTCATCTTTCCATTGTTCAGATTTCTTTCCTTATTTTGATTTGGTTTGATTTCCGTTTATATGTTCTTCTAAATTCGAACATAAGTTAGCTAATTGCTGACCAGATTGGTTGGCATCCTTAACGGCTGAGACTACTGGAGGGGGTTAAACCGCGATAGGTCATGCAGAGGGCAAGCACACAAACCACTTATCGGCATCCCCATTGCTTTGATTTCCTCTTGTTCCTTTCCCCCTACGCACAGTACCAATTACTTTCCCAAATGTTACATATCAATGACGAATTCCTTCGCTACAGATAATCATAATTCGTCATCTATCCTTTTTAAAATTTTATTTGAACAACTATGTCAAATGTGATGAGATCATGAGATAAACTGAAGAAGACACATGATGTTGACTATCTTTTGATACGATGGATCCTCAGCAAGAGATATATAGACTTAGTAGCAAACTATATATTTATATTTTCTTGTGAGGTGGATGTAGTAGGTTAATGACTTGTAAGTTGCTACTAAAAGCGGTTGAAGTTGAATATATAGAAACATCTATGGACATCGAAGAACAACTATCATGTGTAAACTTGATAAGATTCTCTACAACTTAGATAGACTCATGTGGGAGAAAGATAATGATTCGCAACATCATGATCCGGACACAACCTTTTAGTTCAATTTAGTCAGTTTCATTGGATACGATTTAAGATTATGTTTGATATCAGCCTAAGCGAAGGTTGACGGACAATTTCTGACTTTTCTTGTGGTAATAATATATGCTTTGTTGTATGAAAATAGTAACACAACGGTGCAAATGGCATTAGAAAAGAACACCAGATATAATACATATGACCTTTACAGTTACATACTAAATGCACTAGCATGACAGTTAGCTTTGCTTGCGCATTTTGAAGCTCATAGAGTGACTTGCATCGTCACACGTGATTGGCCATCAATTGCACCATAGAAAACATCAAAATGGCAGAGACCTGCGTATTGTAGCCAAAACTGGATGTATCTTACTACCTCCGTCTCTAAATAAGTTGTTTTAGGTTTGGTCAAAGTCAATCTTTGTTAGTTTGACCAACAATATCTATAAAAATAAAATATTTTAAATAAAAAAAGTTACATACTATGATAGTTGTTTTTATAGTGTATCTAAGAATATAAATTAGACTTTGTAAAAGTTTTTTTTAATATTTTGCTATTTACAGTGAAATTTTACAAAATTTGACTTTGACCAAACTCAGAACGCTCTATATTTAAGGATGAAGGGAGTAGTTGGTTACAAGTTCCAGGGGCAAATTAAGCCATGATTTGAATATAGGGCCGAGCCGTCAATTGCCGACACCCTTTGGGAAAAAAAAAGACATGAAATATGCACAACAATCGGCTCGATGGCTTGATCATGTTTGCCCTAAGATTTTCACTAGGTTTTTCAGCACTAGCGTCGGACCCTGAACTAAAAATTGGCGTATAAAAAAGTACTAATAATTCTTATCCTCTTCACGCTTAATAAATAGAGCATAAACTTATATTCACATGGCATCGCCAACTATTATTCCTTCCCTGCTTGATTAACCTAAATTCTAATCCTAACACAATTAGAGAGACTACGAATTTAGGATGTCCAGGTTTCGGGGAGAAAACAGGGCGCATCCCTTTCAGCTCCAGGAGCTCGTAGTTTGCTTGCTTGGCGCCCAGTGTGGCAGGGAATCACGGTGTTCTGCAGCGGGCTGGCGGTGGCAACATGGGGAGGAACAGAATCAAAAAGACCACCGAATTATATGGATGCAGTGCCGAACGTGCAACGGTGGAGGGATGGCTGGCGATTGGCGTTTCTTGAGTCTTGACAGACCAGTTGGGCTTCAAATGCAGAACGTCGTTGGCTAATGCTTAAGCGTGTCATTAGTTCAGAAATTGAGATGTGATCAAATGCGATCATGACAAAAGTCAACTCTTCAACTCTGAAAATATTGTAGATTTTGCCAGCAGGAATATGGAATCAAACACTGATGTTTGGGTGTATATGAAATTGAATAGAAAAAAAATTGGAAATGCGATCAAGCACAACATGAATTGCACTACGCGCGTATATATGCAACACGTACACCGGGGCAGGATGAAACAACGAGGTTGTCTAACTAAACCCTGTTGCAGTGAGCAGGGACGAAGGACAACTTATTACCGGCCAGGTCGTAGAGTACGTGCATGTTCTGCTGCTGGTAGTTGCCTATTACGGTCATGTCGTCCTGGCCTTCAGCTTCAACTATGGCCAGGCAGATGTTGCTGCGACCCGCCTCCTCGAACTCGAAGACGTAGTTCTCCCGCGGCAGGTGCAGCGTCGCGCCTTCGAAGTGCAGCGCCAGCTTCGGCACGTCCGGCCGCTTCACCCCCAGCGGCACCCCGAAGCAGAGGATCGTATCATCGTTCGTCACGGGCAGCTTCACCTGGGCGACAAACGCGTCGCGCAGGTGCCGGTAGATTTTCGCCGGCAGCACCGTGAATGCGGTGCCAGAGTCGATGATCGTGCCGCCCGTCCCGTTCTTGGTGAACGCGAACGCGGTCTCCGGCACCGACAGCCTCCACGGCCCGACGGTGATGCCCTTCAACGAGAGGTAGTAGAAAGTAGGGGAGAGATCGGCAGGGTTCTGGATGAGCGGGGTGGTCTGGACGGCGCCACGGGCGCCGCCGTGGAGGTTCGCCGGGAGGCCGAGCAGGACGGTGCTGGGCGCTGATCCAGTAACGGTGGTGAAGCAGTAGGAGAAGTTGTCGACCTTGAGTTGGGACGGCAGAGACAGTGCGCTGCGGCCGAAGCCGGCGATGCCCGTCATGTTGGACGTGAAAAGCCCGCTGTTGAAGAAGCCGCAGCCGAAGGCCAGGCCGGGCACGGCCACGGCGCCGGCGCCGGCGAAGCTGAACGTGTCCGCATACAGGAGGCCCGTCGTCACCGACCTGTCGGCGTAGGAGTAGGTGTAGACGCAGGTCTGGTTGCCCCACCAACTCGCGGTGTCGCACGACGACACCGGCAGCGCCTGGCACGCGGGGGAGGTGCAGGAGAAGACGCCGAACGAGGAGGAGAGCGACGGGTCGAAGTAAGGCAGCGCCTGGTCGAAAGCAGGCAACGCACGGCACGCACTGCGTCCAGGTGAGGTCGCTGCCCGTGTCCAGCACCAGCTGCACGGCCTGCGGCGGCGTGCCGACGGCGAAGCGCGCCACGTACTCCGCGGAAGGGACGGCGTCGGAGAACCGCGCGGTGCTCACCGGGGCGCTCGCCTTGCCGGCGCCGGAGCGTAGCCGGGCGGCGCGGGCCTTGCTGCGCAGCGCCATGCGGTGCAGCAGCTCGCGGGGGTTGAAGCCGCGGCCGGCGTCGGTGTGGGTGAGCTGCAACCGGACGGTGGACGCGGCAGCGTAGCTGCATAAAATAGCCACACTATGAGTCGGACGGTTAGCTTCTGCATTTTGATCAGTTAGTTGATGTACATCAGTGGATCTGTGGAAGTAATGTTATGTTAGCAGGATCTTAGCAATATATAGAAGCGGAAGTTCTTTGCTTCTTGATTATACTAGTAAAAATGCACGTGCGCCACGCACGTGTCCGTCCAAATGATATCACTTAGCAGGACTTTATCATACAAAGAAAATAATATGATGTATCGTGTACGTATCATAAACACACTTCTGACACATCATTGCATTTAAGTACCATAACGACATTAACACGACAAGCTCAAGAATCTGCTAAAATAACGACATTGTTTGAATTTAAAGACACTAATTGATTTCGAGACATAAAAGACATGACGTGGCGCATAGCTCTTATTCATTGTCGGTAACGATAGCGACCATATTTATTTGAGAGTCTTTATTTTCATGCACCCTCAAAGCACATTCATATCTTTCAGGCGGTCACGGCCAAGCTGACGTGCTTGATTAGGCGCATTTGTTAGACGCCTTTGAAATCCTACAATTTAATGAAGAAAAAAATCAACGCCAATTCAGATGTAGGTTACAAAAAATGAAATAGGCCAGAACACATTTTTGCTATATTTACCTCTCATTGCCTCAGCTTCTGGCCTGTCGGGCTCAAAAATAATTTTGCTATATCGAGTAGTGACAAGAACACCTGCATTTAAATAATTTGAGGATATGAGAGGTAAGCAGGCAATGGTGAGAACATATTGTGTTCATTTCAAAATATGTCTTCATTCGATACCTCTTCTTGTGTTCATTTGCATATGAGAGGTAAGCAGGCAACGGCTCATAGCATAGGCGGGATCGTACTCTACTCTATGCATGTGGCGCACATGCATTTCACGGCTTGTCCATGTTATTATTATGTAGTGGTACACAAGCCGTGTGGGGCGGTAGGACGCCATCCTCATTGCACTGCCATCAGTGCGTCGTCCCAGCTCGAAGTCATCCTGAACACCAAGCTCCAACTCTTCCTCGACGCAAAGATAATGCGACCTGTATCACAAAAGTGTCGAAAATCAATCCAAGTGTTTCAATTCGTGTATAAACATATAAACATTAAGGCATCAAAATCATGGCTGACACGTACACACGCAGAAGATGGATGAGGAAAACATAATAACTACGCAAGTTGGGACGACGACGCCATCCACCGAAGGTAGCGACCGGCGGCAGCGTTGGCATGGGCATTCCTCAATGGACGGTATGCTATGGGGACGTAGCTTCTTGCAGGGCACGGGAATGGAGGAAAGAGGAGTCTACACTGGCTTGTTTAGGTGAACGGAGCTGTATATATACAAGGTTGATAGGTTTGGAAAGTTCCATGTGAATGGAATAGTATATCAGGCCCGCAGGCTCCCCAAGGAATGTACATCAAATAAATATAATCTTGGCATATTTATGCGTGGAACAAAATCACCACGTCATTAAGGAAATCAATCACCAAAAACAAAAAATCAATCAGCCACATGTTATTTCGAAATAAAAATATCACACGCCAGGTACATGATTCGGAAAGGCTGACAATAAAAAATCATTAGCTAATTTATTTCCATAATAAAGTAAATATCCCATGTCTGCATCTAAATCAATTGGAATGTATCTCCCTGAATATTAATCTTGCATATACACGGTACCCCTCCCAATGCACTATAATTTTGGTATGAAAACCCTTACACGCCCTTCCATTTGTTTTTTTGATCTCAACACAACATCAGTATATCATTTTGCAAAACAAACACCTAAAAATTCATATTTATACAGGATTATTATTATTTGTCTAATAAGCCAAAAAACATTATCATCATCATCAATCATCAAACTCAATAAAGAACCAGTTTAAACTCTAAGATGAGGACAAATAAAGTATATATCCCATGTCTGCACCTCCACCAATTGCAATTATCTCCCTGAATATTAATCTTGAATATACACGGTACCCCTTACACACCCTCCCATCTATTTTTTTTCTCAATAAATAATAAGTATATCAATTTGCACAACACCTAAAAATTCAGCTTAAAAATGCGTAACATCGGCAATAACGCAAAAATTCAGATTAAGACAAATCCAGAGAACTCAATATTTTATTCGGCTGATAGACAACTATGGAGTGTTACATAGGCAACCGAACTTACAATAACACAGGAAGCAGCAACAAAATTAAGCCTTACAATTAGACATCATAAGTGTACAAATATACATTAATCAAGAGTTTAGGACATCCCTGTATACAATGTTCTTCGTGCTTTTCACCGCAGGGTCCAATAATTTATTGGGTTTGGCGAGGACCCTAGTTGTTTTTCGTGACACGCCCCTGGACAACACGACATAGAGCTGACCATGCGCAAACACAGGTTCAGGCAGGTATACTCCGACGTGAGGGATGGTCTGTCCTTGAGCTTTGTTAATTGTCATTGCGAAGCTCAGACGCACAGGGAATTGTATCCTTTTGAATTTGAAGGGGAGCGTCAAATCCTC
Organism: Eragrostis nindensis; assembly: GCA_012490785.1. NCBI lineage: Eukaryota > Viridiplantae > Streptophyta > Magnoliopsida > Poales > Poaceae > Eragrostis > Eragrostis nindensis. Next base: position 31,153 of record JAAXCT010000738.1, on the reverse strand, counting down.
AGATGGCGAAAGAGGTATCCTCGGAATGAACACCCTCTTACCAGCGTGCTGACCACCAACGATTTCTGCGTCAATGGCGTTGTTCTGAAATCCTCTGACCACCAAGCGTGTGCCATTACACAATCCGTTGTGCGGGTCTAGGTTGCGAAGCAATATTAGAGGACAATTTACCTTGATCTTCAGCTCGTGAGGTGGTAGTCCATTTGGCGTAAGGGAGTTTAGAAAGTCAATGGGGTAATTATTGGTCTGGTCATCCTCCACAGAATCAAAACTGTAAAACACCTTGGAAGGACCCGGAAACATCTCAATCATCTTGGAGTTGAGTTGATCAACGTACTCATTCTTCGTTGATAGGATAGCACGAGAACTCATGTAAGCGGCGTCACTGACATTTGCTAAGAGATCAGGGAAAATGTCTGCAACAAGACGGTCAATCCCTTTCTCTTCATCGTAATCGATAACAATCTCCTCGGGGAGACGGACATAATCATCCCCAACTGACTCTTCAACTCCATCACCAATTCTGAGAAGATATTGTGAGAACAATGGGTCTGACTGTGCACGCATGTTTTGGGTGAGCCTGATTTTGCGAATCCGGTCCCATATATAGCTCCTCTGCAAGGTGGCATTGGTGATCTGAGCTCTAGTTCCCCGCGGAACCACAGGAAGAACCTGTCTGAAATCTCCTCCAAAAACCATGATCTTGCCACCAAATGGTTCATCGCAGCCCATGATATCTTGTAAGGATCTATCCAGACACTCAATGGATTGTCTCTTTGTCATCGCAACTTCATCCCATATCAAGAGACGGGCTGAACGAAGGAGCTCAGCAGTACCACTTTGCTTTGTGAAGTTGCACATGCTTTCATCGCTGATTTGAATTGGTATCTTGAATCTGGAGTGTGCTGTCCGACCACCGGGCATAATAGATGCCGCTATGCCAGATGTCGCAGTAGCAACGGCTATGAAACCCATGGAACGTACAGTTGCGATCAAGGCCTTGTACAGATACGTCTTTCCGGTTCCTCCGGGACCATCGACAAAAAACACCCGACCCTTTTCAGAAGTCACATGATCCATGATCTCATCAAATCCTGCCCTCTGCTCAGCGTTGAGTGTCTGCACAATTTTCAAATGGTCTTCATCGAATCCGAGTGCATACTCCTCATTCAACTCCCTGTAGTGGTCCCTTTTTTTGCGTCCTGGAATAAAGAAAAATAAACACAATTAAAAATTTTGGTACAGAATTTTTTCGTGGTAGACTGTAGCTAGGAAACTTTGCAACAATTGATGTTTCATAAATATTTATATATGTTCACATAGAAAGAATATCAGTCCAGATCATTAAACATATAAATCCTTGATCAGGTGTACATAGTACATTATATTGCAATATAATCTACTTTGCAATCAGGCAAGGTAATATACAATGTACACACGATCTATGGTCAGGTTTTATTATTAATCATCCTAATTTAACAATGAAAATAAAGTACAGAACTGTTACATGCTTAGACTGTAGCTATGAAGCATTGATCGATTCCCAGGGTACATATATAATCATTATGTGCTAGCATGCAGATGAGAAAACCAATCTCATATTGAATTATGCTCGTCTAAATTTTTATTTAACTGAAATGAATGCAACAGCTAATGCAGTGTACAGTTATTCAGCTGAACTCTTGCATGACCAATCAAAAAGAAAATTCTGGATATTCCATTAAAAAATTGCACAATATGCATGTGGGTGGCCGGCCAATTTGTTGATGAACAACTGAACTGTTGCTGAACAGCTGAACAGTTGCCAGATATGTTATTTGCACAACATGAAATTTCTATAAAAAAAATTGCGACCACCCAAACCTTGCATTTAGAACATCACGAATTCAGGATACTAAAGTAATACTTGGTAATCACATTAAGAACCATGCAACCACCCAAACCCAAACAGAGGTACAGGTTGGGACAGGAGGTTATTATCATTTTTCATGTGGAATGGGTAGAGAGCAGAATGTTAAATAAAATTTTCAGTTTAAGTCTGAGGCTACAGATTGAGAGAAATGATGTCATATAAAGACAGATAGGCACATATATACATGATAGTGCATTGCTATGATACAGAGTAAAAATGCTTAAGCTTTGATTACAATAGTCACTTGACTGTATGTCGATATCCCAGATTTCTAACATTATCAAATTTTATTTATGACAGCCAAAGAAATCAATTGAAAAACTTGATGATTGTGGGCCAAGCTTTACCTTTTTCGTCCAACTTGGGTAGGCCGAAGCCATCCAGATCCTTGCCCATTGATTGAACACATCGCTCAATATCCAAGAGTACCCGCTGCTCCACCTCATGGGGATCGGAAATTGTCCTCCGAAAGTCCTCAGAGAGTGAATCAAAATGCTTTTCCCACAGCTTGCGAATATTATTTGCCTCAGAAAAAACCATGATTATAGCAAACAATTGTCCGAACGAGCTAGGCATTTTCCATATAGCACACTCTGTTAAGGTATCGTCCAAATAAGAATCAGATAGAAGAAGTCCACCACGGTCACATGCTTCTCTAAAGGTCTCACATGTTACTCCACAAACAGTTTTCAAACTCTTGAATGACGTAGCGCCCCTCACATTGGTCAACAAAAGCCGAAGGTAGTACCGCTCCCCTTCAGATGGGCTTGCATGTACAAGACGGCCAATTTGAGCTCGTTGTTTTCTCCATTGCCAACGCTTTTCTGATTTTTTCCAAGTAAACCATTCGGGGAACTCTATGTACAGGAATTTGCGAGCTTTGGGATCCGCCGCATTGGTCTTAAACCACTCGGTCAACATTGATCTCTGGTTTTTTGGGTCTTTGGCAACTTCATTCAAGTCAGAGGTTGATTTGAATGAAACCATATGCATCCCCTCAAGATGAACCGCAAGCTGTAAAACAGGAGGCGAGACATAGTAGAGAGGGAACCGATATAGCCTGTATGCAGCCTCTGACGGTGTTATACATCTTGCATCTCGGTACTGTTTGATTTCATTAACCACGGTATCTTCATTCTCTGACTTGTCGACCGAGAAAGATGCACGATCATGGCCTTTATAGATGTATTTGTAGAGGTACTCGACAGACTTAATGCTGCAGGAGATCTCCACATTGATGTGACAATTGTATCGCATAAGTAGGGTGGGGTTGTAGGGAACAACCCATTGATTGTCCAACTTGGCGTTTCTGACCTCAACTATCTGGCCATCATCCCTTCGCCTGTATATTGGGTACGAGTCTTTCCCCTGCTGTGGCTTCACAAAACTGCCGAGGGTAACGAAACCGACATTGTCCATCTATCATACATGGGCAATCCTTGTTGAGAACACCACAAGGGCCATGCATCATGTGTTTGCAAACAAGATCGTGCAAAACCGGGTACTTCTTCTTGTCTGGGATTTCAGCAGATATTTTTCTGTCATACTCATCTGGACATTTTAGCTTACTCCCTTCTTTCATAATCAATAAGAAATGCTCATGTGGCAGACCCCTCTTTTGGAACTCTGTGACATGAGCATATGCAGCAACCTCACCAAAATGTTGTTTCTTCACCAAAAAATCCTCACAATCTCGCAGTTTTGCTTTGTACACTCGTGCCACAACTTCTGGACGGTCCTGTGGAGTCTGGCCTGGCAATAGCTCCTGGATCACTTCAGGCCAATATGGATTGCATGTCATAGTTATGAAATAATCTGGCTTTCCGTAACGCTGCACTAAAGTCATTGCATCAAGGAACCTCCGTTGCACATCACGGTCACAACCAGTCATGGACCTAGGTAGGACAATTCTCTTGCCAGTCAGTGATGCCCTTGCCTCCCCGGTTGCAAGAGTGTCGAGAACTCCCTGTATGGGTACATCCCAAGTTATTAGAGAAAAATACAATAACAAACACAAGCAACAGTAGTTTAAGCATGGCAGTAGCAACAGTAGTCATCACAATATGACCGACACTAAAGAACTTAGTGGCCAAGTTAATTTGTAGGATTAACAACATTTCAAGTCATTTTTTAAATATGAGCATTCCAATAAGTTTACATAAATAATCGTTTTGCACCCACTTGCTGCAATCTGTAAAATAAGTGTTTTTATATGCAATAGGACTTTAAAACCAATTCCATGAAGAACAGAGCACATTGCATGTAACAGAATAAAAGCCTATAAAACAAATGGTTCCTTAATTACACAAAAATAATACCAACCGTCTATTATATTTTTTTCTATAAGCATGTAAAAAAAACAGCATCATGATGATCTCTTCATGTACATAGATTAAGTATCGCCAGGTTAAATAGCTAGACAGGCTAATAGCTATATTAATCAACCAGACAAGTATGCATTTATCAGGGGACATGCGAAGGTAAAAAATAACAGCCTGCTGCATATCCCCTTTATCAGTAGCCTCAATATTCGAAATGTGAATACCTGATATAGGTCGGCCCGAATAATCTTTTGGTGGGCAGGGAGAGAGTACCAGTTAAGGCGCATAGACTCAACCTTAATGTACATATCTACGAGCCATTGCTGCAAGAGTCGTTGCCCGTAAAACAATACATTGAACTCCCCACGTCTGATTTGAAGCTTGTAAGCATAATACTCTCTGGCGCTCACATACTTCTTATTTGATTCTGGATCTCCACCTGGAAAAGTAGCAGATAAACAAGTTAGTTGTAGGCACTATTAGAACCTGAACATATTTATGAGTTGAAGGCATAATAAATATATAAATATATTATTATAGCAACCTTGTCCCCCAGTGCGATCATTAGCTTCGGCTTCGTCGTCTATGTCCATCGCGGATGGGAACTCTTCATGCGGGTCTACTATGTCACCAAAAAAGAAACACCATGAGATTAGCCTTTTAAGGGCATAAAAATAAATGATAAGTTATTTGGCTGTTTATATATATGTACTGTAACATGCAGTGCGACATACCTCCATTATCAGTTTTCTTTTTGCCAGTCTTTTTCTTCTTTTTGGTTTCCTGGTACAATATCCCTTCGTTCCACCCTGCCTCGCCGCCAGGAAAGAACAAAGGATATGCTAGAGGATCATAGCACCCATAGTAAGCCTTAATATAAACCGGTCGATCCGATACTCCACAGACCATAACACTCCTCTCAAACATTTTCTTCGGGTCACTTCCTTCCAACCATATGGCTGAAACCTGAGAAGAAGTCGGAGCATTGTATCTCCTCTGGTCCACATCAATCTTCGTGTTGAGTTTGATTCTATACTCGTCAAGGTTTGGTTTCGAACCCAAACTCCTGAATGTCCTAACATAAGGATTCCCTTCCAAAATACGTACAATCAGCTTTATTAACCCAAGATCCAGGTGCGGCGATCGCTTCACCCTGTGTGCAAAATCATCTTCATTGTCATATATGTACAGCTGCATATTTCTAGCAGAATAGTTTCCGTGCGACAACTGATCTAGGCGGTGATATATCTGACCGTGGATCCTAAATGTATAGATCCCAGTTCCTGCTGCGGTAGCATATCGCCGGTCGAGTTTGACACCCATGCTAGTGAATGAAAAATGAGAATTGAAGTAGCGGATATTCTTCCTGAACCACTTTGCATCTCTGTCTGTTTGGAGTGTGTAAAGTCTTCTCAGCTCTGCAGGTACCTCCGGAATATGAATACGAACCATCCCCTCCCTACAACAGAATGCCGCTCCTTCACCAGGGAACCTCTTGGCGCCGCAGTGTTCGCAGTCCGGTGCGTGACCCAAAACATGATTTTTTTTTGGGAGATTGTGATAAACATAGTCATAGGGATCGGGCCTGCCTTCAGCACCTCCATCTTGCCCATTAACTCGATATGACTTGTATTGCACGCCTAGCAAAGGAAAACATGAAACGACTCAAGTTAAAACAGCAATATGCGAGCCAATTCAAATATATCCCGAAGGTACCATATATACCAGGTCGTACGAAAGCCCGTCCCTCATCATCAGCAAAAGGATCATCGATGTCGTCATCTATCGGCTTATGTGTCTCCAAGTTCTCCTCATCTGGGTCATATACAATGAAAAGGGTTAGGTTTAGATTTTTAATTCCAGCTTTACAAAGAAAATAACATTTTTAATTACCTAATCTCGGACGTTCTGATGCATCTGGATCCCAAATACCAGAATCGTACATGGCATTTTTTTCATGAGTATGCTCGCCCGTACCAAACGAAGGATTTATATTTTCCGATGGCCCAACTGTAAACATAGAGACATCTTGTATTATACGAATATTTCATTGTTTAGTTTTAACTATTAAAATTGATATTCTCCAAGTTCCACACAGCAACATACCACTTGGATTAACCCGGTTCTGTGTTGAATTTCGCTGACGATATCGACGCTGAAATTCAACGTTTTTGTCTTCTAGCGCGACGCTATCTCTTTTCCGCCCGCGATACTGACGTTTCCTTTCAGTCTCCTTTTTCCGTTTCGTTACGGCCTCTCCATCCACCATTCCATCTTGGTGGTCTGTAAAATTCAAACATACGCGCAACATCAACTCAAGAACACCATTGGTTAACAAAATCATGGTACCAAGCGACAAGCGAAAAAGAAAAGGAGAACTGTTACCATGTGCTAGGTAATTAGGCGTCACTGTAGCATTAGGGCTACATGTCAAAGTTAAATCTATCACATCTGGATCATGAATCTCATCTGTGAGTGTGGCATTGGCGCTCTGCAACCGAGATCTTTTCAATTCACTTGCGGTAGCCAGGTTTGCTGCAACAAAAAATTCACATAAAAAAAGCATTAGATCGTGTGTCTTGATGTGTAAGAAAAGTTAAATTAACAAAAATAGTGTTTGGCCACCTAAATTTTGTTGTTCTTGTTTACGTTTCCGGTAACGTTGTTTGCTATCACGCCATTTGCCCCTTTGTGATTCGCCGATGTCAACACGATCCACAGTAACACACTCAATGTTATCAACATTCTGCAGTCCACCAGATGGTGATGGATGCCAATCGTCATTCCGATGAAGCCAGCTTTCATCGTCAACATCAACCGGAACACAATCACCCATGTCTGCAGCATCACATGTGACTTGTGCGTCTGCGGATATCACTATTTGGTTTGAACCTACATCAACATCCATAATCAGTTGGGACATATTCTTATCTAACTACCAGAAATCTAAACAAGTAAACCCTCCCTGCATAGTAGAAAAACAATGATTAGTAGAAACCTGTCTGGTTATGTAACTACCAGAAATCTAAACAAGTAAACCCTCCCTGCATAGTAGAACAACAATGATTAGTAGAAACCTGTCTGGTTATTCCCTGTGTATGGTTCGTCGATGGCACCTAAAACCATAGTAGGGTTTGTAACTGTTGACCTGGTAGACGGAGACACAAAATTTTCCAACTCGGCCTTTTTTCGGGCACGATACTGACGCTTCCGTTCAGCCTCTTTTTTACGTTTCGCTGCAAGTTCTCCATCTGAAAAAATGCACAAAAAAGCATATGCACAACATCCCTGGATGCAAATCCGGCATCGGAATTCTAAATAATACAACTGTTGAGCTACAAGAATATTTATATCAAACGGTACCTGGCACGGAATTCTCCAACTCATCCTTTAATCGGCCGTGATACTGGCGTTTCTTTTCAGTTTCTTTTTGTCGTTTCGCCGCGAGCTCTTTACTAACTTGTCCACAATTTTCGTCTGAAAAAAACATAGTGATGGCACTTCTTCAAAACATGCATTGGAAAACACAACAAAGCGTCGAACCATGCTGAAATAAAAGATCAGTTAGCAACCATTTGAAACGATATTTGTGCAATCACCAAGAGCTCGACGCAGAGTTGATGTCTTGTTTAGTTTTGTAGGAGATGCAACACCAACCACATTCATGCCTCCATGGCCACCTGAAATTCGTTGATAATGAAAAGACTGAAGGCCAAAGACTATACGAGGTAATTTTCATGTGCTCGATTTGCTCTATACAGCTCACCATTGCCGTCGACGTTTCTACATTCACCTATTGGCGTATCGTCATGGACCATCTCACCAGCTTTACGCTTCACCATAACGAATGAATCTAAACCAAGCCCAAAGAAAATTAGCCACATGAGACCATGTCACACTGACAATCAATTAAAAACTTCATGTACACCCAATGCACGACACGATCACACATGCACGATGGCTGTGTACAGGTTCAAAGGGATAGAAAACTATCTGACTACGACAAAGAAGGCAAAAATTCAGTGAAACGACGACTTCCTAATTCGTTCATCACAATGAACGAACCCTAGAACTGAAACTACAGGGAAGCCACCAATCCCCAACCTATGTACAGAAAATTTAACTACCAGGTGCGCAATCAGTTTGATGGACCAATATAACTACCAGGTGCGCAATCAGTTTGATGGACCAATAAGCACGGCAATTATATGATCACCTGATTTTGAAACAAGCCGGCGTAGGTCACCCGTGCTTTCCGGCGAAGGACGCACGGCAGCCCGCGGCGGCCGCGATCTTGAGCACCAGGATGACGAACAAACTCGGGGCGCGGCGGAGGAATCGGACGACGGCCAGCACGGCACTTCACCAGCCTCCTCCACGGTGCGCGGAGGCTGCGATCTTGAGCACCAGGTTGACGAACAAACTGGGGGCGCTGCGGAGGACCCGGACGACGGCCAGCACGGCAATTCACCAGCCTCCTCCACGGCGATCAGGCCAGCAACAGCAGATCGGCGATCAGGCCAGCAACAGCAGCGCGGCGCGTGCGAGGACCTTGGTCGCCCAGGATGGGAATTTTTTTTTGAAATGAATCCAATATGGAATTGGATCGACGGCACTCTTAGGAATAGGCTTGGTCCGGGTAATCTTAATTAATAACGCGACGTGATAAAAGGAAAAGGAGGATTTTTTGCAAGACGTGAAAAAAGGAGGCTTTTTTTTTGAAAGGAAACCAAGATGGATTTGGATCCCAGTATGGAAACGAATTTTCTTCTTACTAACGCAAGACGTGAAAAAAGGAGGCGGGATTGATAGGCTGGGTGGTGTTGGTTAAGGTGAAAAAAAACCAGGTGTGGGGAGGACGGTGTCCCGTTTTTTGTATTGCAAGAGGACAATTGTCCCGTCCCCTTGCCCCTTTCCCGATTGGCCCCACCCAGCTTAGGAGGATCGTACAATTTTTAAGAAGAGGTAGATTTAGATCAAGGGTGGATCGACTGGTGGGTGTAATCTGGCAGGGTAAAACTGATATGTACCCAAACTGGTTCTTTATTGGTTTAGATATCAACTATGTATCGGGTCAAAAAAGAGTATATCAACTATGTATCTTTTGCTTCTTGGCCGAGTGTCCATTCTGGCGCAGCATAATCAAATTTCGTGCACAATATTATTAATTAGTAGCTGTCATTTTACAAACAAAAATAGTGACACTAACACAAGAAGGCTGGACAGCTTGAAGCAGGAACAACTTCATCTTCTATTTGTTGAGAAAAACTCCATGAACGGGTTGTTTGACGATTCATGAGAGGTTGACCTGCAATTAAATACCCAATTGATGTGTGCATTGCTGGAGGCATCATTTTTCTTTTTGCTAAAAATATGAGTCTATATGACATCGTAAGCGCCAAAACTGTCTCAATATATACATTCAACTCATCATTTCTTTTAACTTGGAACGTAAAGGTTCTCCCATGACCTATTTAGGGGTACGACTTTTTTGGCAAATTATCATAGCTGGCCATTTTCCTCTAACAAAGCTTTGACCGAGTATTGGGGTTATCATTCCGGCCAACAGAAAAGAAAGCCACACAAACGTTACAACGTGGAGGGAGATCAGTGCATCAGTAATTCTATATATATGAACAATTTGTGCATTACAATACAATCATAGAAATTTCAAAACTAAAAAGGCACTATGCCATGGTAATAGTAGTAGGTGACATGTAACATCATAGAATATTTAATCCGAGCCCTTGTTCCATCAAGATGATATGGATGGTTTAGCTTAATTTTACAGCTTATGATTAGTATCTGCATGGGTTTCAATGGAAGCAAAGATAAATATATAGAAAGGAGTTAGTTTCATTTAAATTTAATTACTAACAAGTGCCAGATATATATGAACCAAAAACATCCTCTATTGTACGGATACATAAATTTGATTTGGCTTCCCTCCTTTAGGTTATACTATAATAAATTGTATGGATGAGCATCACAATTGGCGATGTGTAGCTTCAGAAGGGCTAACATGAGCTAGCATGCGAGTGTTTTTTGTTTTGATCTATTTTGCTACAACAATAATAAAGAATTTCTAATGGGCCTTGCATGCTTCAAGAGTGTTTTCTGCTTCGAATGATGCTTGTAAGGATTCTTTTGGCAAGGACAACCGATTAGGAAGAAAAAGTGCATTTCATGAGCACCATTTGCGAGAGGCGAACACAATAGAAATTTTATATAATTGGTTGCTTCCCTCTACAAATTAGATAAAAATGTTTTATACTTTTGAGCACCTAGTTTGGGATGGTATAGATCGACGAACCCGTAGGAATTTCTAGATGTTACTTATCATTTAGATGATACTTTTCATTCTTTTTTATTCAAAAAGAGACACAATTCAATTCTCGTAGTGACTAGAACTCCGAGCTCTGTATGCGTGGAATGGATTCATTCATTTAATGAATGTTACAAATTCCTCAATAATTTCTGGTTCCTTTGAGATGTTGAATATACACATGCTCTTGCATGCTAATTTAAATTTGGTAGCTCTTTTTCTTGGTTATATATTAAGTTAATAGATTTATTCATGTCGTACCATTTAATAAAAAATATAATACAGGACTCCTATAGCGTGTTACAAGTTGAAACAAACCAACACTAGCTGGCTTCCTGAAATCAAATTCGTGTGAATACTCAAACAGATTGTGGCCACCAATAACAGGCCCCACTTTATTCCCAAATGACTTGTGTTTATGTCATAGTACGTGCACCGAGAGCAGGACGGCGCGAGCGAGCGAGGTTAATTAAACCCTGTCGCAGTGAGCCGGAACAAATGATAACTTGTTACCGGCCAGGTCGTAGAGTATGTGCATGTTCTGCTGCTGATAGTTGCCTATGATGGTCATGTTCATGACCAGCTCCCCGCCGTCACCTATCACAATGCAAATGCCCCTGCTGCGACCCTTCTCCTCGTAGTCAAGCACGTAGTTCTCCCGCGGCAGGTCCAGCGTCGCGCTCTCGAAGTGAAACATCAGCCTCGGCACATCCGGCTTCGCCGCCCGCGGCGGCACCGCGAAGCAGAGCAGCCCGTCATCGTCCGTCGTCGCCGGCAGCTTCACCTGGGAGACAAACGCGTCGCGGACGAGGCTGTACGTACACGTGCGTCGGCAGCATCGTGATGGAGGTGCCGGAGTCGATGAACGTCCCGCCCGTCCCGTTCTTCGTCAACGCGAACGTGGACTCCGGCACAGGCAGCCTGGTAGTCCCGACGGTGATGCCCTTCAGCGACAGGTAGTAGTATGTTGGATTGGCACGGTTATGGATGAACGGAGTGCTCTTGACCACGGCGCCACGAGCGCTGCTTCTGTAGAGGTTCGCCGGCAGGCCGAGAAGGACGGGGCTGGGTTTCGACCCCGTCATGGCGGTGAAACAGTAGGAGAAGTTGTCCACCTTGAGCTGCGACGGCAGAGACAAGGGGCCGCGTCCAAACCCGGCGATGCCGGTGCCGGTTGCATTGGACCTGAAAAGTCCGTTGTTGAAGACACCGCAGCCGAAGGTCACGCCGGGCACGGTTGCTGCGTGGCCGGCGGCAAACCTGAACTTGTCTGCGCCGAGGATTCCTGTAGTGACGGAATTGTCGCCGTACGAGTAGGTGTAGACGCAGGTCTGGTTGCCCCAGAACGAGTTCCAGGTGCCGCACGAGGACAACGGCAGGCCCTGGCACGAGGAGGAGCCGCAACGGAGGCGGGAGAACGTGGAGGAGCGGGACGAGCGGAAGTAAGGCAGCGGCTGGTCGTAGCAGGAGAGGCATGGCTGGCACTGCGTCCAGGTGAGGTCGCTGCCCGTGTCCAGCGCCAGCTCCACTGGCTGCGGCGGCGTGCCGACGGCAAGCTTCACCCGGTACTCCGTGTCGGGGTCGCCCTTCCCTGGGACAACCTGGGCGCTCCACGACGATGAGCCAGTAGAGTGGTGGAACCGCGCGGCCCGGGCCCGCGCAGCTCGCGTCGGGTCAGGCCGCGGCCGGCATCGGTACGGGTGAGGTGCATCCGGACCGCCGCGGCGGCGGCGCTGCAGGTGATGGCCAGCAGCGCCGCAAGCAGGGCGAGCAGGAGGGCTCGCTTGTGCATTTCTGCCATTTCCAGCTAAGAGCTGGTTGGTTTGCTTGTTGAAAAGCTAGCTACTTAGCTTAACTGATGTGTGTGTTTATTTCGTTTTGTGCCAGCCCTATATATAGAAACCGAGGGTCTTTACTGTTTTGTTGTTGCACCAGATGTATACAGTGAAAGAATGTTTGGACTCGTGCTGTATATATCGACCTCCCATTGATTAAAAAAGAGGTCGTACATATTATTAGACCGAGCAAATGAACCCTTGTATATTATTCTAGTCACAATTTAAGCGCGTGCCCAGGTAGTTAAGCATGCTCCTCGGGTCCCAAATCATGCGGCGTAGCGAGTGCATTCTGGCGCACGCGCACACATGTCTAAATCCGGCCAGCCGTGCATGCGTGAATCAGCTTGACCAAGATCGACCTTTTTGTGCTGGAAAATACCATAAATAAGTGTCTACTTGCAAAAAGGTATAAACAACGGAGAAGAACCAGACCAGGTTTCACTTTCTCTAATTTTACCCACCGAAGCAACGCACATCGTTCGGCCCTAGCTACACAAGCCTTCAGCCTACAGGTGTAAAAATACAGTGACGACGTTGTTTTTGACAGGCACTTTATTAATCCTGAAGTTTGCTCTCTCGCCAGTGGATTACCTGGGCGGCGCTGCGTATGCCCTGAATTCTCTTTCCATGGTCGAGGCGCACTCTGGCTGGCGTGTGGAAGCTAAGGATGTGCGTGATCTTGTAGGTCTGAAGGTCAGGTCAAGGATGATGATGCTTCCACGAATGTAAGCTGCAAGCCTGCAGGAACAGAGAAGGGCTCCCTCCAAAAGACAATTAATTGGAGCATGCCGGCAGGTTTAGAGAGAACGAGGGAAGAAACATACTTGTGCCTTTAAAGGCCGTGTGCACGATAGGTCATTACATTTGTAATGGTAACAATTTATCGTTACGTTGAACGAGGTAGCTAGAAAAGTGTGTTTTATATACTACTAATAGACTATCTGTTGTATAGCGTATTAGCGTGCCCGTTCACCTATGGTGATGCCTGTATGGTTGAAAGAAGTCAAAATAGAACGGTTGGTCATCGTCAAAGTCTTGATTTGTAGGACTGGGAGAAACAAGGAGAATGGTGATAAGGGAAAAATGAATACGGTCAGAATCAATATCGTGCGATGTGGGGTATGAAACAGTGCAAGCTGCCATTTGTATTATTATTGCCGGAGATTTTGTAGGTCATATGATAAGGTTTAGAGAGAACGAGGGAAGAAACATAGTTGTGCCTTTAAAGGCCGCGGGCACGAAAGTCTCCGGCATGGAGCACGGCGAAGGTGGAGTTGGACAGGTCGAAGTAGGGGCCGGGCAAGGTTGGCAATACCGTTTCACTCGGCAAAACCGGTGGCCACCGAGACCGGTTCGAAAACCGGAAAACCGGTCGGAAACCGGATCAAAATTTGAACCAAAAATGCCCGAAATTTCCGGTAAACCGGACCGAAAAACCGGACCGAAATTCGGAAAACCGGTTTGGAGAAGAAAAATGAAAAAAAATGCAAAAAAAATAAAAAATTGGAAAAATTGAAACAAAAATATGTAAAAAAAATAGATGCAATTTGAAGTACATTAGTGCAACAAAAACACGAAAATTCAATCATTTGCTCGGTCAAAAAATTCGATGAAGTTTTCAGGTTCAAAATGAGAAAAAAGAAAAGGGTCTTTTTCAACCCAGAAAACTTGCATGATTTTTTTGACCCATCAAACGATCGAATTTTTGTGTTCTTGTTCCACCATTACATATTTTTGTTTCAAATTTTTTCAAATTTTTAAAAAAAATTTGAATTTTAAATTCGAAAACCAGACTACCGGGTAAACCGGACCGGACTGGTTTTTCCGGTTTCGCGAAAACCGGTCCGGTTTACCGCGGTAGGGCGATCCTTGAGTAGGGGAGCGCCTGGCCGAAGCAAGCCTAGCACGGCTGGCACTGCTGCGTCCAGACGAAGTCGCTGCCGGTGTCGAGGATGAGCTGCACGGGCTGCGGAGGCGTGCCGACGGCCATGTGCACCAGGTACTCCGTGTCGGGGACGACGCTGGAGTAAGGCCCCGGCAGTCTACACGGCCACTCGCTGCGCGGCCGGACAGCAGCCGCCCTACACGGGCCTTGCTACGCGCGGCCATGCGGTGGAGCAGCTCGTGGAGTGTCAGGCCACGACCGGCGTCGATGTGGGTGGCGTGCAGACTCAGGGCTGCCGCGTCGCAGCAAGAAATGGTCAGTGCAAGCAATGGCAGCAGGAGAAGTAAATTGTTGGCGGAAAGATATCAAATGAGCTCTCTTCTGAAGCTGCTTCATTTGCACTTGCTTCAGTTCCTACAAGTCTATGCTGTTTTGCACGATTTCGGAGCTCTCTATACAGAAGATTAGGCTCTTTTAAGGTGCTTCCTCCTCTCAAGAGGCAGGTAGTATGGTAGATCCTAGACATTAATTACAAATATTTTGCTCAATACAGTAGTAGTAAGTAATTATCATGTCTCCTTCCAAAGTACTCCTAGACTTGATGATCCTTCCTAGACTTGAGCATGCATACAGATCTGAGAGATGAAAGGGAGCAACCAAAAAGGTAAAATAAATAAATAAAGTGCCATCTAAGAGATAAAACCTAAAAATGAAGAAACCAAAATAGGTCACGAGCGAATCTTTGTCCTTCATAATC
Source organism: Eragrostis nindensis (assembly GCA_012490785.1). NCBI lineage: Eukaryota > Viridiplantae > Streptophyta > Magnoliopsida > Poales > Poaceae > Eragrostis > Eragrostis nindensis. Next base: position 16,115 of record JAAXCT010000738.1, on the reverse strand, counting down.
TAACCCACATATGTATTTCGTCTTTCACGCGCATGTGGGAAATCAACTACTCTCAATATGTCTTGCTACTTGTCTGCTCCTTTCAAATGGAAGTGCTCAAAATGTTCAGAGTCGTTTTTTAAGTAAGTAACTCGGCATTACTTTGCCAAGCCTGAAAATGGAAGCAAAGTGGGAATCAAAAATGCAGGCATTTCCTCCTCCCACTCGGGGAAAAAAAGCACGAATGAGGATATCAATTATTGCAGATTTTACAAGCTATGCCTAATTCATCAAAGAGGTACCTGAAGATTCATAGAACCAGGACCAAACGAAACCTAAAACCTAGATTATCCTTTTCTGAAACTTTACTTATATGGAACAAGAAATAAATGTGGAGTTGACCAAGGTTGTCGAAAGAAAAATGGCATAATCAGGTATAACTAAACACAAATGCAATGTTATGTAGAAGGTTAATTGTTTTACCTGGATCCATTGCTGCTCAGCAGGATTATCTGCAGCACATTCTACATTCCATGTAAGACAACTTGCAAAGTGTTCACTTGTTGAGATATAGCGGCACATGCGACGATGCAAGTAATTGTCATGTTGGGAGATGTGACTATTCTGGTATTCGTCAAACTTCGGGGCCATTTGGTTTAGAACCGACAGCAGCCACGCCAATATACCGGCCGTTGACTATGCAAAGAACAGACGTTAGGATCGGCACTGGATTTGGTGGACCAACGATCCAACGCCCAAGACAGTTCATTTTCCTGCCCATAACAGGGCGAACCCCGGCGGCCAGTTCCTTTGCCAAATAATTGATGAGCCCTTATTTTGGTGCGGCTGGCATGGGCTTCAGAGCCAAATGTGCCCATGTGTATACCGAATTCAGTGCAATATATCACCACACTGTTTCCATGAAATGATTTGAGATGAAATACTGAATGCTGCCTATAAATGTTCCACATCTGTGCTTCCGAGCATTGTGTTGGGTATTGGTATCTTAAGAGGTAGTCTGAAACGAAGAACATGTGACAAAATTCACATCAGATTCCAATCGAAATATGGAACAAAGTCAATAACATGTACTAGTAACTCACCTCATAGCTTTCTTTGTCAGATAGTACCAATTTAGAAGAGAGAAAATGCTCCTATTGAAAACAGAGGCTCTGCATTAGAAAAGGAGTCACCCTTATGTTTAATGTCAGAATAAGAAGTGTCTCTAGGTTTTTCTTCAGTTTAATCTGACCTCTAAGATAGGAAGTCACATAGTCCAGCAGCCCACAGTCCTGTGCTGCACTGTAAACAGCTGCATGAACAAGTGGCTTGCTGATAATGGATGGTGTACTTGATGTTCAGTGACACTTTAATCCTGAATGCGTGCCCTGTAAGGAATCAGCAAATCAATAAACAAGGTACACTGCAGACTTTGTAGATGACGTTAATACTAGTCACTTATAATAACCGATCAAATTGATGATTCGCAAAACCATGGGTGACTGCCTTGAGGTACTGAGACTTACCACAATGACAGGATCACAAAGAGATAATGAAGAGCAAGGAAGTTACAACACCAGTCACCTCACCAATACTCCCTACAAGAGCAAAATCCATCTTTGAAATGATGGAATCTATTTGCATCTCTCAGTATGATTTCCCGAGAAGTTATCTTCGCAATCAACTTTATCGCAGAGTGGCAATCACCACAAACTCTGAGGTTCTTCATGACACGAATGGGCATTCCTTCTGGGATTTTCAAAAGTCCATATGCCACAGCCTGTCTCTCACTGTGATACCGCAAACTATGAGACTTTTGCTCCTCGTCAACATCATGAAGCACAAAGCTTCCATCAGCTGAGTATCCAGATTCCATCAACAACCCATCTATTTTATCCAACATCTTAATGATGATATCATGCTCTGGGTGTGCATTAACATCACCCGATGTGAAAAGATGCACCTTCTTGTCATATTCTATCCAACTACAGCCTGGTGACTTGTTTAACTGCCTTGAGCTAATGAACTTTCGTGTCTTAGAAGCATCTTCCCACCTCCCGTCGCATGTATAGATGTTGGAGAGCAAGACATATGGCCCGGCATTTCCAGGCTCTAGCTCTAACAGCTTCTTAGCAGCAACCTCAGCAATCTCAGCATTCTTGTGCATCCTGCAGGCCCCCATCAGAGCTCCCCAGATTACAGCATCTGGTTCAACTGGCATGGTCTTTATCAAATCCAGTGCTTCATCTAGAAGTCCTGCACGACCAAGCAAATCAACCATACAAGAATAATGTTCCGCTCCAGGTCTGATGGAAGAATTTATACCCATAGAACTAAAAATAGTCTTCCCCTCTTCAACTTTTCCTGTGTAGCTACATGCTGTAAGGGCACCTATATATGTAATTCCATCTGGTACCATCCCAGCCAACCTCATATCATCAAATATTTGGAGTGCTTCCTCCCCCAAGCCATGCTGGGCATAACCAGTGATCATCGAGTTCCACATCACAACGTCTTTAGGCTCAAACATGTTGAAGACCCTCTTGGCCTTATCCAAATTCCCGCATTTGATGTACATTGTGATTAATGCTGACACGGCATATATATCCATGTCAAAGGAGCACCTTAGCATTGCACCATGCATCTCCCTACCATAATCAAGAACAGCCAGAGCAGCGCAGACAGTGAGTACACTGATAACAGATGGGTTGTTAGGACGGATACCATTGCGCAACATCTCACGGAAGGTAGACAGTGCCTCCATCAAGAATTCATTCTGCTCATAGGCCTTGATGATTGCACTCCAGGTTCCATCATCTCGCTTGCACATCCTATCAAACAATGCCTTGGCGGCATCCACCATCCCACGCTGCCCAAACCCAACTATCATCGCATTGCAGGCCGCCAGCGGGTGCTCTGGCATTGCATTAAACAGCTCTTCAGCATCCTCTACACGGCCGGCCTGTATGTATCCAAACAACATTGCAGTCCACGACACCTCGTTGCGCTCAGGCATCACTTCAAACAGCTTCCGAGCAAGGTGGACCTGCCCATTTTGAGCGTAGCCGGACACCATGGCGGTCCATGACACAACATTCCGCTTGGGCATTTCATCAAACAGAACGCGCGCCTCAGCTATCCGACCAGCCTGACAGTACCCAGATAGCATCGCAGTCCACGCAACAACATCCTTCGCAGGCATTTCATCAAACAGCTTGCGGGCCTCGTCGACGCGGCCTGCGTCAAGGTAGCCACCGAGCAGCACCGTGTACGATATGTGGTTGCGCTCAGGCATCTGTTGGAACAGTCGGATGGCGTCGGGCAGTAGGCCGTGGCGCACGTATCCGCGCAGGAGGGAGGTGAAGGAGACGACCGAGGGCGGGTAGGGCATGGAGGCGAGCGCCGCGGCGGCGTCGGGAAGCGTGTGTCGGCGGAGGGAGAGGCCGGAGATAAGCGCGTTGTAGGAGGTGAGGTCGCGCGAGGGCATGCGGTGGAAGACGCGGAGCGCGGCGTCGGGGAGGTGGTTGTGGAAGTAGCCGGCGAGGAGGGCGTTGTAGGAGGCGGTGGTGCGGAGCGGCATGGCCTCGAACACCGCGCGGGCGCCCTCCATATTGCCCGCGCGCGCCAGCCGGCTGATGCGCGCGTTCGCGTCCGCCACCGCCGGCGCCGCGCTCGACGGCAGGAAGCGGACGGGCGGGAGGCGCATGGCGGGTGGAGGAGCGGAACGAAATCGACACGTACGCTGTCTCGTACTAGATGCATATAAGGGCGGTCCCGCGAAGCAGAGTTTCTTCTTTTTTTCTTTTTTTTTTTTTTTGAATCAGCGAAGCAGAGTTTCAGAGGAAATTGAACGGGATAAAATTGAAATTGGGACCTGTTTGACGCATATACATTCCAAAAGTATTTCGTACTAGAGCCATTAGTCCAGTACTCCAGTAAACTACATAGAACAGGTTCTGAAGCACCAGATTAGCGATGAAGAACAAAAGTAGAGAGGGGCGGGGTATTTATATTAACATAAAATATCTGTGAAAATAATTAGTACTAAGTACACAATGCGTTGAACCGAGCAGCTGGAATCCAGTCATACTCACATACATACAGAAGCACGGATATGCAAATTCAAAAGGCAGCATTTCTCCTACACTACATGAACTTTCGCTGTTAATGGCAAAGTTCCAGTGGTGTGATCAACTGGATGAACAGGACTGTTATTCGTCATTTCAAGAAACCAGAGACAATTGCAAAATAAGATCATTGCCTAAGAACGCTGTTAGAGCTGAAAATGAAATTCTCTTCTCCCGCGATCGTTGAGGTGAGACGTCCAGCTGCCCACCCGTTGTTTACTACTCTGGCAGCGCTCTTTGCTGGATCACCTATAACCCGGCTACCCTCAACGACCTTGTCGAACTCCGGGAGGCCTTTCTCCTTTCGCTCCTTTCTCTGCCTCCTGTCCTCGTCTCGTTCTTTCCTCAACCAGGCCTCCACTGTTCTCTGAAATGAATACACACCAAATCTGATTTATGATCATGCTGTGCTTATTACATATTGTGGCATATAGACGCTACTTACCATGAGAGATAACTGGCTCATTTCTTTCACCTTTTCCAAAGGCAGTGCTAATTGCAGCTTCCCATGAGCAATGTAAACCTGAAATCCAAAAGCGACCATGATCTGTGAGTCCACATGAGTTCCTTGATTTTACAACTACAAAATATAGCATGAAGGCTTACAATGTGTGTCGGCCAGTCATCAAGGCCATCAAAAATATGTGTCGCATAGATGATTGTTGCCCCTCTTTCCTCGCATTCCTTCTTTAGATATGTCAACAGATTTGCTCTTGCCAACACATCCAGGTCAACTGTGATCTCATCAAGAAGGAGAACCTGCTTTTCTTTTTTCTCTTAATGACATGTTATGGTATATTGGTCTGGATATGATAGGGAAAACAAACCTTGAATGGCTTAAGAAGGCCCATACAGATCTGGACTCGTCTCCGCTGACCATCAGATGCCTTGTGCATGCGCCAGGAAAGGTCAATGTCTAAAATCTGTAAATGCCACCAAAAGAAGCTGAGCCAAATATCCTGCTACTTCAAGTTAAGTGAACAATTCACTTCGTTTGCTTCCAAAAAAAAAAAAATTCACTTAGTCTCGAGGTATTGGAGCTAACATCAAATTATCACCAAACACATCCGTCAAAGCAGTGTTAGTTCATTTCAAGGGTAAGACTTGTTAACTGAGTTAACACAATTTTCTTTAGGGATTGATTATCTTATTAAACAGGTAGGCTCTCTAATCAAGGACAAAGCAGCATTTGCTCATTTCACGGTAGGTAGACAGAAAACAGTTGCTTCTATGGTTTTATTTTTATTATGATGGGCTTTCATGTGTAGTAGAACATGATTGCATGAATGTTTTCATGTTGTTTTTCCATGGCAGAATGGTTATGTTCGTATTTGTGGCCTTGTTCTTTGACATTCCCAAAGCCCATGCTCCTATATCGGAGTATGAGCTAGGCCAATCATGCCAACGATAGACTGATGATTGTTAGCTACGTAAAGAATACTCATTCTAAGAAGGTAGTAACTCAATGTACAAGCTTATTTCAACATGATGAGCCTAAAATGGAAAGCATACAGGATCTAGCATACAATTTTCGTATTCTAGTTGGTGAGACTGGAAAAAACATGTGACTACGTTGACAACGAAAAGTGGGGATTTCAATTGCCTGGAGAATAGTTCAGAATCGCTATGCTCAGAAACAGAATTCAAATCTGCATATACCTTACAGCTATGTTTTCATATTACATACCTTAGACTGAAGCTCAAAGTGCAAAATTGGGGTGCGGGTGTCGGTTAAGTATTTGTGTGAAAACAATCAAGCTCAAATTACGAAACAGCAGTTTTATCAAAGTTGTTCCAGGAAAGTGATAAGTGACTGTTCCATGAGACCATGACAAAATGGGGGATTTCCATGATTCAAGTGAATACACTGGAATTGGAGATAACTTGCCTTGATAAGCTCCTCCCTTCTCTTTGGATCAACACCAGCAACACCAAAAAGCATCTTCTCTGCCGATATGTCCATCTGTATATTCACCTGGTAGCCGGCAAAGGCCACGTCTCGCCTCCACTGCACCCATTGACACGTACATTAGATCCATTGGACGATCAAATGGCAAAATTCGTCACGGCCATCACATATAAGAGAGAACTAAAATTGCCCTACCTCGCCGCCGAGGTAGCAGAGGTCGCCGGAGGAGGTGAGCGCGGTGTCGTGGAAGGCGGACCGGCCCAGAACCCGCACCATGCTCGGATCCACCATGTGCTTCCCGCCCAGTATCTTCAGTATCGTCGTTTTGCCTTCCACAGGAAAAAAGCCGCCGCGGCCGCCGCACCCAAATCAACACCAAATCGGCAGCGAGAAACGAAGGTAGCGGGGGAAAGGCGAGACGGGATTACCTGCGCCGTTGGAGCCGATGAGGAGGCATCGCTGGCCGGCGTCGAGGGAGAAGCATACGTCCTCGATGAGCGGCGGCGCGCCGGGCGGCGGGCGGCCGTCGATGCCGGGGTAGGTGAAGGTGAGGTGGTTGATCTCAACCGTTGGCGCCATTGGGATGGTTGGGGCCTCTCGCCGCGGTGGCCGGAGGAGCAGGAGTTTGGTTTGGTTGGTGGAGGAGGACACGAGTCCCAGCGGGCCGAGTTAGTGGAAGAAGGTGGTAAAGTAGTTGGGCCGCGGTTGGTGGCTAGCCCAGTGGGAGACGTGGCCCGTATTCGAACCCGAGGACAGAAGACGGCCACGTCTCGTAGAACTTTCGAAAAGTCTCCCGCAAACGCTGGACATTTCAGCCACCGCGAATCGCTCTGAGGTCCGATTTGGTTATAATCGTGCGGTGTTTAAGACTCAAAGGAAAGCACATGCTTATTTTCCTCCAAAACTGTTAAAATTTTCTCTAGCAAAAAACAACAATGTTTTTAATACTTCGAAATTCATATACTTCTAGTTCGAACCAAAAGGGCTCAAATCCCAAATCATTCAACGAAATAACAATGTTTTCTCTAATCTTCAGTCCTTTTTTGGAAAATATCTAATCTTCAGTCCTCGGGCCGAGTCCATGAACTGCGTTTATTTTTGGGCCGTCGGCCTTTAATATCACGGCCTGCTTTTGATGGAGGCGCAAATTAGCACTTCTTGAATCCTTGCGTCCCTCTAAATCTTCGGTCTTGTGAAAGGGGTTTTGATGTGGACTAAGGTTTTCGATCTTCCGAAGGGTTCAGATAAATAATAATTTGACGGAGAATTGACACAAATCGGTCGGCTTCCGAACAACACGTTTCGAACCCCGCAATCGCAGCACCACCTCTTGATGTTTATTTGAACCCTTCGGAAGATCGGGAACCTTAGTTCACATCACCTCTCCTCTGGTTATTGTTCGATATTGCACAGTCGATCTCGCCAAGAAGGCTAATTCTTGCTTGCGAATCGAAGAACACAAGCAAGAACAAGAAAGAATGCAACCAAATTGCAGATATATGATTAAACTCACAAGTTGGGGTCTCACAAACCTATGAATAGCGAAACTGTTCTTGACAGAATAATCTAAGCAAAACTCAACCCTAACTTGGACGACGGCTACTGATGATATATAGTTTAGGGGCGTGCAACACCCCTGGACGCGCCCCTAATAGGCTCCAACACGATACAAAGCCTAAAGGCCAAATTACGGCACCGAGACAGATTTTGGATGTCAACTTGTTTCGACGATTCCCGATGACTCGGAACGAATTTTGATATGAGACCGGTGCCATTGGAAAGATGATCAAATTATCTTTCCGTACATATAAAGAACGTCTAAAAACGAGCCCGTATGCGACCTGGACGACCGTTTTAGTGCAGACTGCTCTTGGACTCCGAAACGGACTCGAAGTCGACTTGGATTGGGCCTCCAACTTGACATGGACGCCCTTGTGGCCCTCCCACGCCTCCAAGCTCCTCTCTAGCTATCTCATCATCATCACCATGGTTCCTAACAATAATTAAATCATTAGGTAGCATTTTGTTCTTGAAACCATACAAACAAAGCATTAGAAACGAGCTCACCTGTAAATTCAGTTCCCGTGCATGAGCTCTAGTGATTGGACCATGCATGTACAGTGGACGAGTGTTGGTTGTATCCGATGGAGTGATGTCCTCATCAGTATTGGCCTAGTGGTTAAGTGTAACATCCCGGTCCCCTAGGCCGTCATTTTTAAAGAAACTAATCGTTCCTTAACCTAAGCTATAAATTTATAAAAATAAATTAGATGGAATTTTCCTAAATAAAACATTCACTTGACTCATTTTGGTTTAAATAAATGATTTTCGTAAGGTTTTGATTTGAGATGTTCTTATTTGAGGTTTGAAATATTTGGAGTTGGTTTTCATGTTTGAAGGAATGACATTTAAATTTATTTATTTAGAAAATAAAAGAAATAGAAAAGAAGAAGAAACCTTACCTTGGCCTACCCCGGCCCAGCCTGTCACCGAGGCCGGCCCACTACGGCCCAAACCACGAACAGTCTTCCTCGCGCTCGAAGGTCAAACCGTCGGCGCCGCCTAACCACCGCCGTCTTGCCACGCGCTCGCGCGCCCTGTGGAGCCACGCGTCGTGCCCGTCGCTCCTCAACCCGTCTCCGCGCCTTCTCGTACAAGCTGAGCCCTGTGGAGCCCTCCCATCTCTCTCTTTCCCTCTCGCTCTCACTGACCGCCAGGTCCCGGCGAGTGAACCGCCTCACTTCCTTATATAACAACCTCAACCGACCCCTCAAACGGTTCCCTTTTGCCATCTTTATCCTCTAGAGTCTAACCATGATCGCAACCATTGCGGCAATCCGACGAATTTCCATTTTCCCCATTGCCGGCCGCTGCTGCCATTGTTGGCAATTGAAGCTTCTCCGGTGAGGATTTCATCAACTTCTTGTTCTTTTAGCACCCGTAGGCGATACTGATCCTCTTCCCCTTGCTCTTGTTTCAAGATTTTGGGCGGAGACCTCTTGTCATCGTTGCCTCCTCTGCTCCGCCACCGCCGATCGTCAAGCCGCCGCTATCGGCCGCCATTCCTTCTATGGTTTGCCCGGTGAGCTTCTACATGCCTTGCGAATGCTTAAGGATAGCACGAATTCGTGAATTCTTCTGTCCTTCGCCACGCCCGCGTTGCCACCCTACCGTGCCACCTAGGTCGCCGCCGCGCCACCGCTACAGGCCGTCTCCGGCGATGAGACGACTACCGGAAGGTAGCTCTCAAGCTCGCGCACCGCGTAGACATGCTCTCCACCGGAGCCCGCCGCGGAATCACCGCCGGCGAGCTCGTTCTTTCCCGCCAGCGACTGTAGCGACAATGGTTAAAGTCAGTTAAACGTTAAGCGGCTACGTGGCGTATCCCGATTGGTCCAAACTGATTAAGGTTTTTATACTGCAATAAATCTCAGAAAAATATGGAAAAATGCTAGAACAATTTCTAGAATCATTTAGCTCTGTTTTGCATCAAAATTTAGTATCATCACTTAGGAGAATTTCTAAAATAAAAATGAAATAGCTTTATGTATATTTCATATAAAAATTTATTTAAGCAAATTAGATTAGGATGTATAAATTACTAGAATATTCCATTGAGACAAATGGCACCCTTTTTCACTATATCTCAGTATAAACTTTTAGGAAAAATCTCTAAAATAAAATGGTCTAGATTTATATACAATCCTTATAACTAAAATATGTAGCTCTTGCTCTAATCACCATATAAGTCCATAAAGTTAGTTTGCATAAGTATTACTTCTAATCCTAAATTAATTAACTTAGGTAAACGAATCTATTATTTATTATATTGCATACAAGTTTATTTAAGCCCTAGATCTCCCTAATTAAGATGAATTAAAAATATAACCCATACACCATGTTATTGAATTTGCTAAGTGCATATTTCCTTTATCTTATTAGAACCTTAAATTGCCCTTTCTTATGGTTAAACTAATTACACACCTATAAAATACTGAAAACATCTATAGATACGTTTGACACCTTTTTCTATATAATTTTTAGTGGAAAATGAAGATGACTCATACATTATTTTATTTAATTCATTAGGTGTTTATTTCCTTTTAAAGCCTCAAACTGCACCTTTATGTATAAATAAAATTCTATAAAGTATATAGGAATATTAGGATACCTTTAACATATTTAGAAACCTTTAAACATAGGAAACATTAGGTAAATATTTGTAGAAAGGCATACATATAGTTTCTTATGGAAATCATATAGACTTCTTTAGAAATAAATGATAAATAAAGGCACTTTAAGCTATGTTTTGCTTATACAATTTAATTAGTTTAATGAAACTTATATTAAAGGGATGGCACTTTTATGCATGGGAATATGTTGCATATAGCCTTTATGAATATATATTTAAATCATGCAAAGTACATGTAGAACATGACTTTGGATTATTTCCTATTGAAATAATTTAATTAGATAAATCGTGTATATGCATAGATACCCATAGATATTTAAGGGAAATAATATCTTAACCTCTAGGATGTTTTCATATGCGTAGATAATATTTACATAAATAGTTTTACATTGAATTTTACATTTAAGCCATGATAGGATTATGACTACGTAGATCTTATTTATTTACATGTTACCTTAAGCAACCACATGTTAATTAGTAGAAATAACTTAGAATTTATATAATAGATATGCACGCAATCACCATCAAAAGAATATATGTATCTTACCATTTTCATCATAGAGAATTACTAAAGAAAGGTTTATGTATAAACCCACACTTTACTCTTTTTAAGAGAAAATAGTTAATAAATAACTTGTCTAGGTGAATATGGCCTTCACAAGGCCAGGAGGATATTTTGTAGATAATAACCCCCATAACGTAAATAGAACCGCATAAACCCTAAACTACCTTATCCTCTCTTTGGTTATCGAAAGCCCGCTTGCGTGTAGTTTTCTCTACGAACACTCCGGTTAAATAATTCTTTTCATGAAATGCATTCCATAAGCATACTCTTTGGTTTTTATTCGAAATGCGGTATTTCTATTGTAGATTTTATTGGATCTTCAATCGATGACTTTATTTGGATCTCTCGGTGTTTATCGCAAACGTGAGTGAATCGTCGGAGGACTACATCACGTGAAGATCAACATTTGAAGATCGCCATGTGAATTATATAAAGGTGCGAGGCAAGCACACCCCTTGATCATTTTGATCCTATGTTTGCAAATGCATTTAAGTGCTTAATATGTAGGATTAATTTGTGCATAATTTATATCACTAAAAATACTCATTTGGGAAATGGTAGATACTACCTATTTGATTTTATCCCCTTTGTTGAACTATATCATATCCTCTTGTAATCATAGGTTGGGTTATCATAATGGTTATACGCTCTAAGCTTCATAATATAATTAATTGCTAATTAAGCTTGCTAAAATGAATGGTGATATTTTGTATAAATGTAAGTACATGTATAATCATTAAATTTATGGATTATGTTGATGGAAATTATTGTTGATGATATATGATGATGATTTAGATGTTGACGGGTTTTGATGTGATAAAGTTAAATTGGATTAATGATTGATTGATAATGATGATTTTGGAGACCCGTCGCATCGCATAAGGACCGGTACATTTGTATCTTGATCTAAGGAAACATCGTGCGACCATGGATGCTGGTATGGGACGGCCATGGCTAAGTAATTAGTTGAATGTTGCCTTGCCTTCTAGAAGTAGAGAATGTATGGATATTTTACCCGATCTGGTATTTATTCAGAGGGACCTCCATTACTACGGTTTTGGGCTCAAGGTTTACCAATACAATGAATTGTACCCTTTTCCTGCCTAACTATCCATATTTGAAGGAGGGGATAAATTGTACCTCTGGGATGTTAGTGGTCAGGTTCAGAGGGACTTTTGACAATTTAGGGAAGGCAAGGTTAGCAAACGGCTAATGAAAACGTCATGCGTGATACCGATGTGCGCACTTCGTGAGTGCACGGTGCTTGCAACACCACAGACGGTCACTCACTGTCCATGGGTACAGCGTACAAACTCTGCAGAGTAATTAATCCATTCGAATGGCCGTGCTTGCGGTCTCAAGCTCCTTATTGATAGGTCTTTGTTTAGAGAATGGTTGGGATTAAAATTTATCATGATTATTATGGTTATTAATATATCAATGGCATAGTTAATGATTGTTGTAGGAACTTGACTTGGAGGTCAAGTATGACACTTTATTCTTATGATATTTTACTTGTGCTTACATTTATGCAATTTATATTCAAGCAATTTAATTTAGTAATTATTTCATTAATCAAGTTTAGATTGTCATTGCGCATTTATGCAAATTTACCCATATTATACCTTCCTTTATTTGGCCTTGCATATAGTTATAGTTTTGCTATTATTCACCCGCATTGCTTGCCTCTGATAACTTGGTTTCAGAGATGACGAGGATCTCGGTGAGGAACGATGCCGTTCTTTCTAGGGGTTCAACTTCCAGTCAATTGCCTGTGGGATGAACACGGAGCACACGCTGGAGATTTGAATTCCTTTATGTTACCGATGTGTTTATTTTTTTAAGGTATTTCGTCGGCTGTTAAGCCAATATTTTGTAAATTTCAAATAAACTTGATAGTTAAATTTTGATATGGCTATGATTCCACTGTGAATATCGTGTGTACTTGTCATTGATCCTGGGGCAAGTACGGAAAACACGGAGTTTCGGGTGATTTAATTACCCGGGACGTTACATTAAGTTATCCGAGTAACACCTCTCAAGTCTTGGGTTCGACTCCTCGTGGGAGCGAATTTTCAAGGATTTAACGGCGTTTGTGCTTTCAATAGTAGGCGACGCTCCCGTCTACAGCGAGGCGCCAGTGGTGACTTCGTATCTCTAGATTTGCCGGCTCAGTCTTCGAAGATGCTCATAAGGGTAGGGTTTGCATACGTGTGTTTATAAGGGTGAGTGTGCGTGCGTTGTGAGTGTCTGAGTTGTACTGATTAATCCGAAAAGAAAATTCTAAATCTCCGATCTTTTGTCTCTAAAAAAAAAATCTAAATCTCCCGGTCTTTTTCCATGCACAGGGGGTAGCGCGGCGGGAAAACAACTGCCCTTCCGTCACCTCACCGCTCGTCGCCTACACGCTTGGGAAAAACGCATCAGCAGGCAACAAAAACACTGGAACAGCCCGTTCCAAAGAGGATGTACTTATCCTCGGCGCTCGCCAGTGGGCGATGGCATGGCATGGCATGGCATGTATGAAAGCAACGTTGATCGAGCGGCGCTCTCACACTGTGTACGACTATCACCATTTACCAATTCCGCTCCGATCCGCAGGCGCACCGACCACCGGACGGGTAAACCTCACACACGAACCCCACGACACCGGCACTCCGCCATGTCACTGTCCTCGATCGCGGCGATGGCGACCGAATATAATGTAGTATGTGCACCACGTGCACGACGCTGTCGCGCGCAAAAAAGTCAATTTCCCTGCTAGAAAAGTAATTCGTGTGTGGACTTTTGCGTGTTAACCAAATTTTAATCCAGGGTCTTTGGTGCCTCATTCGGCTAGCCTGCAGGGCCGGTGGAGTATCAGCTGCTGTGGTTCGGTCGGCGCCGGTCACAGCCACACACGTCGATGGACAGGAGCTTGAATGGGTACCCCGATCGATCGGTACGTGAAAACGACTCAAGCTGGCATGCAGGCGCGGCACGCGGCATGCAGGCAAGCTGCACTGTCCACGTAGCTAGCTAGCCCCGCCAGGCAGGTAATGTATCATGTCAAATAGTCAATGCAGCAAATATATCAACGATTTACGTACGACCACGAACCCTGCCACTCTTGACTCAAGGCTATAACGTGCCTGCTTTACGGGCCCGTGGCACGATTATTCGATCAAGGCATATAGGAGTACGTAGGCAGCATTATACACGTGGTTATATTATATTAAGTGATTTCCTTGAGAAGCCATATGCCTGCTGCATGCCCATGTTTCATAGAGCACCGATCGATACTGATCAAACAATGTGTCATGTAACTTCCATGGTCGGAACTTTGTATCTTAACGACCGCACAATATGTGTGCCAGGACTGTTGCAAGTCCCATGTTCTGTGACTGTGAGCTAGGTTCTCCACTTCTCCTCCTCCTTAACACAAAGTCCTGGCATAACATGGACATGCCATGTTCTGGCGCAACCTCTCTACAGGCGATCCTCGTGGCCAGCGAGCTTAGGATTACGATGGAGTACCATCCGAGAATCTATGCGTACTCCTACGTCCCTGTTGCCAATTAACTCTGACATGATAGTTAGTTAATGCTGAACCATAGAACAATGGCATTGGCATCACGATGTATCACTCCTAGTGTGCCAATTAACTCCATGTGTGGAATGGAGTTATATTGAAATCCTTATTAGGACAGGACGTTCTTTGATTAGGACCGTCAGCTTTCTCTGTTTCTCCTTTCCGAGACCAATTGGGATTGGCATCTCAACTGCTCTCCATATCGACATATCCCTGCCTTTCTCAAGAGGGGAAAAAAAAAATCTTCGGGCCAAACGCATTAACGCAATGTGGTTAGCATGTCAACTTGTCGCAGTCTGCAAGAAGATTATTTTCTCTGATGTTAGATCAAGCGTTCTTCTCTGACACTGTTAACAATGTCGTACAGGCTACCTAAAACAATGACCAGTGACAAAATATCTCGGCGAGCAAAGTAAATTTTTCTTTTTTTTCGATTACACAGTAAATGAAATAGAATAAAACATCTTCGTTACGATCAACTAACACTGCTCTTGTTTCAGAGTCCATGTTGTAAAACGGGCCGAGGCATTTATAAAAAGAGGCGGTGGAGATGATGTGAAGATGGCAGTGTTCTTTCAGATCGGAGTTTTCGTCCGTAGCATTCGTCTGGGATGGTGATCCTAAAGGTGGAATTTGCGCCGCTTTCAAGGTCTTGTCTCCCATCAAGGGTTGGCGTTGATGGGATGTTTTTGTAATCAGGGATGTAATATGCTTCAATATTAATGAAATTTTCTTTTCACAAAAACAAATGAGAAATGAGAATGATTCGGTGTGTAGCAGACCCCCTGCGTTAAAGGATGTCTTCTCACGGTGAACAAGGACGGAAGAATTTTATTGCTAACGATCCAAACCGTTGAGCTGAAAGATGAAACTTACGACCGCTACCGTACCGGAAATCGCTGGGGTGCTGACCTCAAAAAAGGATGAGAGATCTGCTTTTCAGCATCAGCAAACAGGAGAAATCATGACGAGCTCGCCTCCAACGCAGCGCATGTGCACTGCAGGTTAAGTGAAACAACCAAAAAGGAACATGCACCACACGAGTGGGTGTGGGAATTGGGCAAAGATATCGATCAGGCGCGCCGTGTCCGGAAAGATGGGGATCAAGCCTCCGCTGCAGTCGCTGATGCCGGCACGTGCATGGTGCGCGCGTGGCCGACGCTCCTGCCGCCCGCGTGCTGGGCAGTGCGTCGTGGGGGCGCGACACCCAGGTGGCCAAGCTACAGTACGTCGGCCACGACGCCCAGGCAGGCCCATGTTCTTTACGGGAGCATGCATGCCCTGCCATGTCACGCATCGAGCACGTGCCGCCGAGCTGCGAGCCAAAGAAAGACCCACGCGGCCACGCGCGGGGTGTCAGCGCGCCTCCTCACGGGCGGGCGCTGCCTCCATGTTAATCGGTCCTCCAGCTCATCGTGCACCTGCCCACCCAGGGTCCTCGTCTCCCTAGCTTGGAAGCTGGATGAGCCGTTGTCAGGTCGCGGTAGCTTTGGTTTGAAAGCGCACACGTGCCGCGCCACATGCGGCCTTCATCTCACCCTGCGGCCGAGCGGCTCGATCGTCATGTTCGTCAATCGGAAGCTGGCATCACTCGCGAACAACGGGGACAATCAAACGGCGGCGGCGCGAGTAAAGCCACTGCACGTAGGCTCGTTTGGATACGCTGGATAGAGCGGGATCGACGGATTGGGAATCAATCCAAGCGTGGAGCAGAGAATTCCGTGACGAGGCAATCGCATTTGGCAAGAACGGGAATCAGAACATCCCCGCCT